>CM031234.1:378012993-378467993 GCA_018340775.1 Taxus wallichiana var. yunnanensis
TTTGAGACAATTTTCTTCTAAAAAGCCAAAAAAATTTAGAAACCAAAAGAGCCAAAAATAGCTTTTTGTATGGCTTGAAAAGGTTTAAGAAAATAAAAAAATGTCGAAGGCTCAAATTTTTTGATAATGATTAACAATCCCGATATTTTATAAAAGTGGTAGCTCCACATGACCTCTTTCAATTTTTTCTCTCTACCCAAAACACATTACACATGTTAATAGAGTGTTTGAAACTTTGCATTAAAGGTGGAATTAAATCTAGATTAATGTGAATGTTGGTCTTTTTAAATGTTTTGTGTTCTTATCTTTTAATTGATCTCTCAATTTTTTTGATAATGATTAACAATCCTGTTATTTTATAAAAGTGGTAGCTCCACATGACCTCTTTCAATTTTTTCTCTCTACCCAAAACACATTACACATGTTAATAGAGTGTTTGGAACTTTGCATTAAAGGTGGAATTAAATCTAGATTAATGTGAATGTTGGTCTTTTTAAATGTTTTGTGTTCTTATCTTTTAATTAATTAATTCGATAAAATGTACTTGTATTGTTTTTACATTGAGGATTATTAAAGTGAAAATATTTGTGTATAATATGGGTAGGAGATTTCATACTTTTTGGATTTTACGTTTAATATGTTCAAAGTGAGGGAGACTTTTTAGTCATGATTCTAACCCATGTTTAATATTGATGTTCATTTATACTTTTTTATTTATATTTTTAACTATAAATATTTAGTAATTTCATAACTTTATTTATTAGTTTCTTATTTATTAATGACAACCATTGTTGTCGTGTAGATTTAGACAAGGCATTTTTTTGATGCTATCCACTTTATCACATTATTGGAAACAAATATTTTTGTAGACACGACTAACCCATGCATCATGTTGGAGGTCATGTGTACTCCTATTGCAATCATGTGAATTGTTCAACTAAATCCTTATTTAGAGCCATTGAAATTGATACATGAAATGTAATGAATAAACATCCATGAAAGCATATAAAGAAGTGTTTTTTTGGATGTTGAAGTTCAGAGATGCCTTGTATATATATATATATATATATATATATATATATATATATATATATATATATATATATATATATGTCAAATGTGGCATCATACACAGGGCATGCGAACTATTTGACAAAATATAAGGATATTCACAAAATGGGGTTGTTGAAAAGGCCTAGGGAACATTTAAATGGAAAAATGAGATCTTTACTAGATGGACACGAGGGTTTGACCGAGTAATCAAAAGTAATTATTTTTATGGCATATCATAATAGCATTTTATAGAATAAATGGTCATCTTGATGAGCCATTGAGACTATTTCAACAAATGCAACAAATAGATATTCAACTTGATCAACTCACATTTACTAGCATACTTGTGGGTTATCGAAAAATAAGATCTTGCAATAGGTATGGACATACATTAATGCATAATAAGAAGTGTTTTTTGACAGATGTTAGTTGTACTAAATTGTTCGCTCATCCCCATCACACAAACTTAAAACAATTTAAGATAACATACATTTCATTGTAAATTACAACTCCCACAAGCTTAACATTGTTATCCCCTACATTCCAATGTATTCAACCTAAGTTTTATTAATAATTTTTGAACTTAACCAATGTGTTGTCATGCTCACAATATTTGTCAACATTTATTCTAAATAAACCATATTTTTTTCAAGTATTATTTATTTTCTTTGTGTTTTAATATTTTTTGGTTTGGTGTGCTCCCTCGGGTTATGCCACCCTCTCTTCTAGATCATATATTTCTAGGGGATTTCGAGTGGGGCTTGCTTCCATCTTGACGACCATATCCTACCCTATTAGGGCTAAATAGGGTAACAAGGTTTTTCCATGGTATTTCTCATGATGAATTTTGTTGACATCTTCTCTCGATCTCATCTCTTCCAAATATTATAGATATGACTTGAGTTGACGATGTATTATTTATTTTCTCTATAATTATCTACTTTCACTATTCTTACTTGATATCTCATTCATGTTCAATGTTATTTTAAATTTTGATGGTACACAAGAAATACTATTACATAAATTTTAGGAAAAGATGGAGGTGTGGTAGGAAAGAGAATTCACACTATTTTTACTAGGTTCCCCCTTCTTTATTCTGAGATAACACATTGAAACATTCTTCTTCTTTAGTTGGCAATGAATATTTGTATAACTTTATTGCAACACCAACAATAGTGCTCTTTGTGGAAGATTTTCAAGCATAACCTAAATTTAATAATATCTAGTGAAACATACTAATAAACTTTTTAAACCTAAAATTGAACCTTGAGATTGGATGGAATGCAGGCATTATAAACACTAGATAAACATTTTTATTGTTGATATACTTGTTTTAATTTTTTCCGATTGAATTATAAGTTTTTTTATTTTCATTGTTTTTATATAAATTTTTGGGTTTGGGTTGGTCCTTCAGATTATACCATCCTCTTTCCAGATCATAAATCCCGAGGGGTTCCCTTTAAATATGGGTTTTCTTTCACCCCTAACAACCATATCCCACCTCATCGGGGATGATTAAGGTAATATGGATCTTCCATAGCCTATCTCTCGAAAAACCTTTTTGGGGTATTCCATAAGCCCTTGACTCTTTTGGATCATAAGGCTATGGCTTTCGCTAATAACATATTCTTTATTTCTATCTCTATATTTATATGTTTTCAGTATTCTTACTTAGGATCTCATTCATGTTCATCGTTGTTTTAAATTTTAATGGTGCATGGGAAATGATATTTTGCAAGTTGTGGGACAAGATGGAGGGAGTGGTGGGAAAGGGAATTTGCATCATTTCCACTAGATTACCCTTTATTCATTTTTGATAAGGCACTAGAACATTCTTCTACTTTTTTTGGAAATGGATTTGTGTCTTGGTTTGTTGCAACAATGGAAAACAATCCTCCTCCTTGTGTATTATTTTCTAGCATAACAAATAATTACTAATATCTTGTCAAACATACTAAAAACTTTGAATAGGAAATTAAAGCTTCAACATTATATGGAATTCAAGTATGATATACACCAAATAAACATTTATTTCTTTTCATATTCTTTTTTATTCTATTTGTCATTTGAATTATAAGCTCAAGTAAAAATGTGCTTCCTATTAATAATAGTGATGTGAACTATTTCGATTTTTCATCTAACCTCTCGCTAAAAATACTAGATTGTTTGACATAAGCACATTATTCAATATTGATATTTACAATATAAATATTTTATTACCCACTCATAGAATATATATATATATATATATATATATATATATATATATATATATATATATATATATATATAAATATATTTAAAATCATTCGATATTTAATGGGTTGAAACTACTTATGTAAGTTCCTAGGGGGATGAATGTGTATACATATTTTTCCTTCTAAATATTTGAGCAACATTGATGATTTGATTTTGTAAATATTAATTCTTATTGGTTGTATGTTGGGAGTTAATGTCCTCTATGTTATGAGTTATGAAATCTATATTGATCCCATATTGCAAAATTTGCATCCAAACTCAGCATACAATTTTCCACATACATCGAATGACCAATATAATTTAAAAATGATTACATTTTGTAGTAGGCAATATTCATTTTGAAATGATGGATACCTAGACCACTTGGACAAGTGGAAAACAAAATAAAAAGAAGGGGAAAATACTATAGGGCACATTGAGTGAACATCAATTTGAGATAAAGAAAAAATCATAAAAATAGTTAAAAATTCTACGCACATGAGGAGAGACAATAAACAAAAGGAAGAGAAAGGAAATGGAGAAGAGGAATACATCAATGCGTTTCATCAGTAATAGAGGGACCTTTTATTTCTTCTTACATGAATGTAATATCTAATTACTTATTCTAATTGTCTAAAATAACATTTGATTGAGAAGGTCCTACTATAAATGTTAACATGTTGTACTATTTATTTATTAAAGAAATATTTAGGCGCGTGATCGTCTAATTTTGCATTTAATTAAAAAATATGTTAATGTTATGTAGTAAATTAATGTATTTCATTATTTAATAAGAGCTAAAACTCGAGAGATCATCTATTTTTCTACATACTTATTCTTGAAACCATGTTTAATATAAATACCATGTTATTGGTGTTATTGGGTCTACTTAATTTTATGTCCGAAAATGTCCATGATTGTTTTTTTGTTTGTTAACCCTATTGTAGCTATTTAATTTAAAGGACAAGCTAGGCTTTTATATCTTTTACATATTTAGTATGTGATTTAATAAATGTAGAATTTGTAAAAACCTAATTGTAGAGTCACATATGATAAATAAATGCTAAAGTACAGAGTTGACACAAGAAATAAACAAGTAAAAATAGAAAACCCTATGTGCAAGAGGGGGAAAGAAAGACTTAGCTGATTCGTGCTATCCCTAGGATTGTTTTGGACTGGAAGATTAATGAATAGGAAGGGAAGACTGCCGCACTTTGTGTCCGATGGCTTTTGGAGCTATCGAGATATGCAGGACTAGGGTGCTTGGACTAGGGTGAGGGTGCCTAGGCACTAGAGACATTTGTTGGGTGCCTGTGATTGTGCAAGATATCAAAATCTGAATTTTCTAGTGTCGCAAGGTGGTCGCTAATGGTCATTGTTGATTTCTGTGTATGTGGCTAGATGATCTTTGAATTCTCTTATAACTTGTAAAGATAAGATGACCTACAAAACCCTCAAACTATATCAAATCCCAAAAGTAAAAGATGCAATATGGGGAGTTAAACTGACCGACAAACCACCGACTAAGTGAACTTATGACCGAGTACTGCACTACATCTCAGACTCCATGTAGTTCTTGTGTGTGTGTGTGATAGAATAGTTCTCTAGGAATCCCTTGTGCAAGCACACATAATATGGGGTGATATCTAGATGTAATAATGTAAATAGATATGTGGATGGAAAAATGAACTTACACTCCTATGTGTGTATGCAAAAATGTAGTCTCTTGTCTCTTGAATGACATCTAGATTAATGCCTTTGATTCTCTTAGATTTATTTGGATGCAAACTTAGGTGGTGATAACAGATGCTTAGAGCTTGATCATTTATTTTAGTCACATAACTTTGTATTTATATGTTTCCATTGGTTGAATTTTGTAATTGAAAACCGAAAAGCTGACCTATAAGAAAATAAGATGCCCAAAATATAAAAGAATCCTAAAGAGAGCGAGTAAGGTGGAAAGAGGTCGGGGGTGCCCATGGGGGACGAGGGCACTGGGCGCTAACATCTTGGTGGGCGTTGGTGTCTCAAGCCATAAAAGATAAGCAAGTGAAGTATCGACTAGGTTGTAGGGTGTAAAAGACTAGGAAGAAGACAAGAAACAAAGTAAAAAGGCCAAAGATAGTTGTTAATTACTAGTTTTCTCGCTTAGGAATCATATGAATGCAAGTATGTGTTTATGGACCTATAAATGTACCCAAGTACGTGATTTTGTGTCTATATTTTCCCCCACTTTATTTTTTTGAGTGAATACTTGATAACATAAAGTAGATAAGAGATGCGTATTTGATAACCATGTAGAGTGTGATGGCGATAACATGCCGAAGAGACAAGTGAAAGCATGGAGTGATAAAAGTGAAGCGTGAAAGATAAGAAAGAGGAAGTGACCCTAGGGGTGAAGCGTATGAGTTGTGTCGTGTTGAACCTACTACTTTTGTTGATGTAGGGATGCTTCTTGATATGTATTAAGGATGGACTTGCAAAAGAAGAGCGAAAGATTAGTCAAAGTCATGTATTATGAAAAATCTATAAAATAATGTAAATGTGAAAAATAGTAAAAGGAAAGTGTGCATTTGATTCGTGAAGAGTGAACATGATAGAATATGTCCTAAAATGCTATAGAAGAGTGAGTTTTTTGGGCGATCTCATGCCAATAATGAGTTTTTTGGGTAATTTTATGCCAAGATCGAGTTTTTTGAGCGATCTCACACCAAGTGTGAGTTTTTTGGTGATCTTATGCCATGGGAGAAGATTATTGGGGAGAGAGGTTTAGTGTTACTCTCCTTCCATGACTACTTCTCAAATTATACACCACTGCAGATGGTGTGATTCATTTTTAGTTTCGTGTTGTTCCAAGTAGAAAATGGAGATATAATGCATTCTAATTGCTAGAGGACTATGCATGTATTGTGAAAACTTTCTGTGAGTTGTCTTTGAACTAAGAAAGTAACTATAATTTCCCCTGGTCATAGGCTCCTAGGAAAGTTTAGGAGTGCCCATTCCCTAGTGTTTATATTTGGGGGATGGTGTCTATGCTGAACTAAGGACCCAAGTTAGATTATGGGCCATTTTTGTAAATATGAACCGTTATGTTCCTAGAATGTACACGCCAGTCTTGATCAAGTGTGAGATGTTGTATGGGGTAAATAATTCAACCAATGTATTCCCCATTGTTTGGGGCATATGTGACACTAATAGGAGTATGCCATCCAAAGGAGAGGACCTAAAACAGATATCAAAATGTATCCCTGCAGGGGGAGGGAATGTGCATGGTAGAAACCAAGGCATATGCAAACAAAGTGGCTAGAGATATGTGTTAGTAGAAAAATTGAAAAACATGCTATAAAAGACAATGTAAATAAGCAATAATTTAGACAACGTAGATTAAAAAAGAGAGTTTCAAACATAGGACATCACTCACAATGTCGCAAGACAAGTTAGGGAAGAAGTGCCAAAAGCATACAAGCAATGATCAAGCAAGACAGGGAAAATCCTGCAAATAATGGCATACAATGGCAAACAATATGAAGTAAAGTATCGAGATAACCATGGTGGAAAATGGTTCCTATAAGGAAAATGCTTAACATGAAGCACCGATTAGCATGTTAGAAAGATAAAAAGTATGTCAAAGCGTGCATATCTTAATAGAAGAAGTAATGTGCTAGTAAGAATATGAAGTAATGTAAAATGAAACAATAACACCTGTAGTGTGTAAGAAAGTAGATGCCCCAGGAGCCTCGGTGGTACTTGTAAGAGGTACAATGCCAAACATCATTGCATCATGTAAGGATATGCAAGAAGTCTCGCATTCAAAAATATAGAACAAGTGAATGCATATATGTATATATAGAAAAATAATGACATACTAAGTATCCGTCTAGTATGGAAAACAAATTATACATGTAAGTGTAAGCAAACATGAATAAATGAAACCAAGATCTGTAGTATGATGTGTATCAAATGGGATAATATGCAATATGAGTGTGACAGGGGAAGCATGCCCCCCCAAGCGGATGCGCATGAATGTATATGAGATGAGGTTCATTTATACAAGACCCCTTGATAGTCAAGAATGAACCATAGAAAAGAGTGCATCATCGGGAAATGGTTTGAAAATGTCTGCTAGATAGATAGATCAATGAAGATGGAGCATAAAGAGTGCGAATGTGGTGAGGTTCACTTCTAATTTAGACCCTCAACATTCGATTATGAACCATGGAACTAGAGTGTGTCATAGGGTAATGCCGATCTACAAGAGGTGTATCGGTGTATGTACGATGAATGAGAAAGATTATATGTGAAACATCAAGCATGATATTAGAAATCAAAGACACCTAATGATGCTAGGAGGGGGAAGTAAGTATGATTCCCCCAAGTGAATTATGATGAATAAGATATCCAAAAAAAGTGAAGGGAAAGGATCCTCCACCCGATTCCTTAGGAGATAAAGGTGTGTGACCATGCTATGAGATCGATGATGTATGAGACTGATAATGTGTCGATGAATGAGACTTATGTGCTAAAAGGAGTGGTGAAAACCCATGTGGAGGAGACCTAAGATGTGATGAGCACCTATATGAAGGAGACCGAGAAAGTGAAGAAGGTGATGAAATCCTATGTCAAGGGGAAGCCCTGAGTAGGGGACTTAAAATGACAAGATGGAATAGTGGAATGATGAGAATGAATAGGTCATGTGCAAATGGGAGAACTAGGCAAATAATTTTCCTTAGATTTGAGAGGTCTAGGGGACCTAGATGCTCTAGTAAGTGCAATAGAAACCTCAAGAGGAGGTTGCGGCCATGGTGTGTATGGTGGAACACCTTTGATGGTGATAACTTGCTTGTTGTGAATGAATTTTAGACACAAGTGATTCATGGAAATGATAGCTTGAGTAGCACAGAGCCAAGGAAGACCTAAGAGCATGTTAAAACCTTGGATTGTAGGTTCCTTAGTAAATGAAACAAGCATGGTGAGAGGCCAAGTTAGTAATCGAAGCTTGACGTAAGCATAAAACTTGGGAAATTGATATGAAATATGAGAGAGCGGATAATTGATAGTGACAAGAAGTGCAATAGAGCACACACCAATATGAACTGATGAATTGATCATTATGTTATTGATAGTGTGAGGTATAATAGAAGTATTGATATGTAATGTATTATAAGAAAATGTAGAAGGATAATCCTAATCAGAGAATGTGATGAGTGGTGGAGATGCATCACTATGAGGAACTAAAAATCAAGAGCCCCGATGAAGGAGGCATTGTATGATATTTATGATTAATGAAGAGTCAACATATTGCTTGTCATGTTTAGGAAGAGGATCATTGAAGATTTTGAGATTTTTATTGTCATTAACCGGCGTAGTTGTCGAAGGCTCGGGGATCTCAATTGAATTGTTGTCAATAAGATATTGAATGAGAGGTCAAATTTTGAAACATCAATCGGTAGAATTCCCAACACATCGATGATAGTCACATCTAGTATGTTCATTATAACTACATCCTTTTGGGTGAGATGAGTCTAGATTAAGTGGAGGAGGAAGTGTAATAATATTACTCTCAATAAGTTGTGGCAATAGAATATGAAGAACACTTTGGGAAATTTTGTGAATTTACACTTTAGAGGCTACCATTGAATCTTTTCAGGGAGTAGAGACATCGGTAATAGTATATTTTGCTTGAGTGGGATCAGAAGATGAATTGAAAGTTTATTTTCTTTGAAACTAGTTAGTAGACGATGAAGGTTTATCATGATACTTGAGTTTTCCCATAGAGATGAGTTTGCCTTCACGTAATTTAAGAGCATCACATAATTGATAAAATGAAGGAGATGTCTTAAAGATTACACTCTCTTGTAAAGGTGGTAGGATACTTTGGACAAATAGATCTTGAAGTTCTGAGTCAACAAGCACATTGGTCATCTTAGCTAGGTTGTTCTTATATCACAATACATAGTTTTCTAGATACTCATTATATCATTGTTTAATTTATGCATGTTGAGCATAATATATCTTAGAACTGATATTGATTAAAAAATGAGCAAGAAAATAATCAACTAGATGTGTAAATGATGTTACCGAGTGAATAGGTAGATCATAGAACCAATGCATAACATAATCTTGGATACTTCTAAGAAAGATATTTTCTAGTAAAGTATGATCATCCGAATAATTGAGACATGCCACATGACAATATCTAAGATGCTCTTGAGGATCAAAATGGTCATTGAAGGTGGGAAATGTAAGGGTGACGTTGGACAACGTGGATAGGTAGAAATGTCAGGTGCAAAAGGAGTGTGAAGGAGTAAAATGGAGTCAAGAGATGGAGATGCACGAGAAGTATCCTGTTGAAGTTGCAGATTTAAACTTGGAGATCTTGATAGAGAGAGAGCCTAGGTCTTGAGTGCCAATTGAAGTGACTTTATGGGTGTGAGAAATAAGAGGTGGGGTGAATTGGTTGGTGGGAGTAGGAACATATATGGTAACAGTGGAAGTAGGAGGAAGGGTGGAATTAGGAGGATCAATAATAATAGAGATGGAAGTGGTAGTAAAAGTAGGAAGACTAAGATCAAATAGATTGGTGGTATCCTCACGAGAAGAAAATAACATTAGATCAAAATCTTATGGATGTTCTGCAAGATGATCATTGAGATCTTAAAGGTGGGCTTGAACAAAGGGTTCATAAGATTAAGCCATGATAATAAGATGAAAAAATACTTAGAAACAAGGTTATGTTTGAGAGATGACTTCACCAAATGATTTAAAAATATAGAATTTGTAAAATCCTAATGTAGACACAAAATAACGCACTTGGGTACATATCTAGGTCCATAAACACATACTTGCATTCATAATTCTAAGCAAGAAAATTAGTAATTGAAAACTATCTTTGGCCTTTTTCTTTGTTTCTAGTCTTCTTTTTGGTCTTACACACCCTACAACCCAATCGATATTCTAATTTCTTATCTTTCATGACTCGGACACCAACAAGCAAAACCGTGACACCAACACCCTGTGCGCCCTCATCCCCCTCTAGGCACCCTTGATCTTTTTTCTGTCTTTATTTCCTCTTTTGGGATTCTTTTGTCTTTTGGGCATCTTGTTTTCTTATGGGTTGGCCTTTTAGTTTTCAATCACAAAATTCAAACAAGGGAATCATATAAATACAAAGCTATGTGATCAAAATAAAGGACCAAGCTCTAAGCTCTAAGGCTACATCCAAAGGAATCTAAGAGCATCAAAGGCATCCATCTAGCTTTCATTCAAGGGACAAGGGACTACATTTTATGCATACACACATAGGAGGGGAAGTTTCTTTTATTCCATCCACACATCTATCTACATTGCTACATCTAGCTATGATTCGCTATCAGGTGCATCTTGCACAAGATCTTCCTAGGGAATGATTCTTCACACAATTCACAAGAACTATATGGATTCTAATATGTAATACCATGCTCGGTCGTAAGTTCACTCTATCAGGTGACCGCTGTCGAGGGTTAGTATGACTCCCCATTTTCATCTTTTTAATTTTTTTGTATTTAATGTGTTTTGGGGTTTTGAGGTTGTTTTTCTTTTGTAGGTTATAGGTGAATTCTATGGACATAGTGTGACATAGATGTGACCAAAACGAAGGTTAGTGACCACCTTGCGACACATAAAAATCATATTTTGATCTTTTTGCAGATCACAAGTACCTACTGAGAGGTCTTTAACACCTAGGCTTCCTTGCCCTAGTCCAATCGACCTATTCCAAGCTCATCCGGAAGTTACATAATTTTTTGAGCACGAATATGTTGTATTTTCCTTATGTTCATTAGTTTTCTAGTCTAGAACACTTCAAGATTTATTGTGAAATCAACTAATTCTTCTATTCCCTCTCTTACACATAGGGTTTTAATTTTCATTAGCTCATTGCTTATGTCAAATCTGTGATTTAGATTTTATTTATCATATATGACTCTATAATTAGAGTTTCACTTAAATTCTATTTTTTAAAATCATTTGGTGAACCTGTCGCTTGAACCCAAACTTGATTCTAGGTATTTTGTCATCTTTTTATCATGGCTCAATCTTATGGACCCTTTATTGAATCCCACCTTTAAGAGATCAATGATCATCATAAAACACATCCACAAGATCTCAATCTACTCTTATTCGTTGCTCGTGAGGAGGCCACTAATTTGGATGAGCTTAGTGTCCCTACTACTACCACTTCCATTCCTATTACTACTCAACCTCCTAATTCCACCCTTCCACGGACTTCTACCGTGCTCGTATCTGCTTCTATCCCCACTAACCACTTCACTCCACCTCTTATTTATTAGATGTGGCAAGTATCTTGTGCTAGATCTTAAGACCTAGCCTCTCTCTATCAAGATCTCCAAGTTCAAATTTGAAAACTTCAACAGGCTACTTCTTGTGCATCTCCATCTCTTGATTCCAATTTACTCCTCCACACTCCTTTTCGCACCAACCATTTCTACCTATCCACTTCCTCATAATTTTGTCACCCCTAAGCTACCCACCTTCAATGGATGTGAGGAAACTCAAGATAATATTAGATATTTTCATGTGCAATGTCTTGATTATGTCGATGATCACACTTTATTAAAAAATATCTTTCCTATAAGGCTCCAAGATTATCCTATGCATTGGTTTAACGATCTACCTGTTCATTTAGTAACATCATTTATGCATTTATCGATGCTTTTCTCACTCATTTTTCAATCAATATCAGTTCTAAGATATCTATGCTCAACTTGCACAAATTAAACAAGGATCTAATGAGCATCTAGCGGACTATGTATTACGATATAAGAACAACCTAGCTAAGATGACCAATGTACTCGCTGACTCGGAACTTCAAGATCTATTTGTCCAAAGTCTCTTACCACCTCTACAAGAGAGTGTCATATTTGAGACATCTCCTTCATTTGATAAATTATGTCATACTCTTAAATTATGTGAAGGAAAACTTATCTCTATGGGAAAACTCAAATACCATGATCAGGATTCATCATCTTCTAATTGGTTTCAAAGAAAATCAAATTTCAAGCCATCTACTAAGCCCACTAAAGTAAAAATTGCCATTAACATTATCTCTCCTCTTGGCTTTAATGGCAACCTCCAAAACATACATTCATGAAATTTCCTTGTGCTCCACATATTCTATTGCACAACTTATTGAGAGAAATCTTATTATGCTTCCTCCTCCACTTAATCTGGATCCATCTCACCCTAAAGGATGTAATTATAATGAAAATACTAGATGTGACTATCATCAATGCATTGGGCATTCTACCGATTGATGTTTCAAACTCAGAAATCTCATTCAAGATCTTATTGATAACAATGCAATCGAGCTCCCTGAGCCTTTGACATCTACATCGGTCAATGAAAATAAAAAGCTCAAAATCTTTAATGATCCTCTCCATAAGCATGAAAAACAAGCTGTTGACTCTTTAGCTAATCATACATATCATGTAGTGCCTCCTCCTTCATCGGGGGCTCTTGATTTTCTAGTTGCTAATGTTGATGCATCTCCACCATTCATTACATTCTCTAATCACGATTATCATGCTACATTCTCTTCTGATACATTACATATCAAGGCTTCTATTGGACCTCATGCTATCAATAATATAATGATTGATCCATCGATTTATATGGGCGTGTGCTCTATTGCACTTCTTATCGTTATCAACTATCTACTCTCTCATATTTCGTATCTAGTTCCTAAATCTTATGGTTATGTCAAGATTCTAGCTACAATTGGCCCTCTTACCATGTTTGTTCCATTAATTGTGGCACCTTCAATCAAAAGATGTAACATGATATTAGTGTTATCCCAAATTCACCCCTCAAGGTAATTTCGATAACTTGCATGATTTCTTCAGGCTTGAAGCAGGACAAAAATGATGGAAGGAATTTTTATTTTATTTTGAGGGTCCTTTGGCTCTTCTCTATCTTCCATGTCCAAGAAAAATCCAAGAAGATAGAAAAAATTGTGAAAAATCCAAAAACTTCGACTTGTGTAAAGGAATGTGGCAAAATCAGATATTTTCATCCTAGGCTACACGTGGGACATCAAGACATTCGGGACCACATGGCCAAAATCACCATAGGCGTTCAAATCGGCAAAGTCGGATAAATTTGGTCCGGGCGGTCCGCGGGACGTTGGGACACGAGTTCGCCGAAATACCGAAATAGCCGATCACAAAGGGATGCGGGCGAGCGGAGGTCAACGACCTCGACGGCTCGCCAATGACGAGATGCATGAGAAATATAAACCCGAAATCACCATACTAAGAGGGAATCGGTAAAAGTGGAAAAGGGAGGCCCGGACGGTCCAAGTACGCGTGGGACATGAGTTCACCGAAAACCCTATTTTACCGAAAATGCCATGGAAGAAGGCTTGTGGGTGGATAAGAGATTTTTCTAGGACAATTGGGACACAAGGACCTGAAATAGCCGAAATGTCTGCATGAAAAGGAAAACAGTGCAAATCAGATCTCGAACTTCAAACGGCCATAACTTTTGACCCTGAGCTCCGATTTTCATGAAATTTGACTTTTCTGGAATGAACATGACATCCTCTACGCCACAAAAACTGGTTTTCTTATTTTTAATGAGGGTAGGTATATGAAAATAAAGGAAATATCTCTAGATATGATAAATTAAATGCTCATCCGTTAAATGACGAGAAAGGCACGAAATACCCAAAATGGCTTCCCGCACTCAGAAGGCCATAACTTTCGCATTTCTCAATGAAAAATGCACAAAACTGGTACCGTTGGAATCGTGTTTCGAACCCAACACACATAAATCAATAAATTTAGAATTTGATGAGATAACAATGGTGATTTTTCAGAAAACGTGGCCAGGTTTAGAACAGTGTTTTATTTGGTAGTTGAGATGCATTAATGAAGCATGAGCTGACATATTTCACTGCTTGAAGTTATGGGACAAAGTATGAGGCGCATTTTACAAGAAAAAGAACATAATTTCACTCCATTTACTACCTTTTGCAAGTGGTTGAAGGACATATTTAGGGATTTTCATTTTCCTCTCTCTCTCTCCTCTTAGAATTCTATAAATTAGAGTGTTGGGCTCATTGTAAAGGGATATTGTTTTTAGTAGAAAATCTTTATCCAAATTGTTTTGTGAAGCCAATGTGCTACATGCCCTTATAGTGGACTGCTTCCATGGTGATCCATGCCCTTATTTTGTAATAGATTGAACTGCATATCAATGAAGCAATAGATGCAAGTTTGTGGATGTATCTTCCTCTGCTGTGTTTGTTTGCATTCCTCTTACCCATTCAAACTCATTACAAATATATTGTGTCTATCATATGCTGTTGCAAATATTTACTATCATTGTGCATGTATGAAATACTGTTGTAAATGCATTTGCTATATTGTGGAGAACTGTTATCACCCCTTCTAGTATGTACTTTACTTCTACTTTCACACATTGGAAGACTATTCTCACAACCTCCTTTTCTGGTGTATCACCACTTTAGTGTAGGCTTTGTTTTCGTGCACTCTCTCTCCCTGGTCCCTTGGAGAGACTCTTCAATAATACTTTGTGCATTCATACTCCCAATTCACTAAGGGGTTATGATGAGGAGGATGACGTACCAACCCCACCAACTTCGGATGATAAGAGACTTTTTTCCTTAACCGTGATAGGTATCGACACAAAGTGAGATTAGGGGCCTCTGCAAATGATCCTCTATGTAAATAAGGCCAACAATACATTGGAGGATGTTCAATGGAAGTATGTATTATAATATATTTTTATTTAAGTGAAATAATCAGCTTTTTTCAACTTATCATTTTTCTAGTTGTTGTGAATTTCAAGTTATTTATTTGTTCATTTATAGTGATTGGATAAATTATGATATATTCAACATTTTTTATTTTTGGTTTAAGGTTTTTATAGATATGAATCAACCGAGTACACAACCTATTCATATCATTTGTCATAGAGAGTGGAATGAAATCCCTATAGAAAATTACAATAAACTAATCGAATTAACTCAACATGGTTTTGGGAGTCCACATTATAAAACATGATTAATTAACGAAATTGCAGAACATGAGTTTAGGAGAATTAAGAGACATCAAGGTAAATTCCTTGCGTAAATAACTTGCTTAAAAACTCATTCTCTTTTACTAATTTTTATATCTATACTATGCAACTAAAATATGAAGGAAACACTAATGCAAAGGTGAGAATTCTTCAACCTCCCAATATACTTGAAGAAACTTGGAATGACCTCTGTGACAAATATCTCTAAGAGGAGAATAATAAAGCTACAAGTTAGTTAACTCAATTTATGATATCGATTTTTATTCCTTAAATATTTTACGAATATTATAATTAACACAGGGAGGAAAAGTAATTAGTTATTAGGTTATAAAGCGTGAGTGAGAAAAAGAGGACACATGACCCACCAAATGGGATAAAAAAACTTAGCAGAGTTAATAAACAAATTTGTAAGTTCAATATAAGTTATTGTATAGTTATATTTTTTGATTATATAACTTGTCTTATATAAATTATTAATGCTCATATTTTTTCATTTCTTGTTTTTGCAGACGAAACCCAATATAATAAACTTTGCAACAAATAACTGCAAGTACTATTAAAATTAATGGGATGAGACTCAACTGCGTTTATCAATTGGGTTAATGAGAACATGGCTTTGTGCCGTAATACTTGCTTAATTAGTTGTGAATTATATAAAATTAAATTCAAACAAATGTAAATTTTTATCATTATATATTTGCAGGTTGATACACAATGGGAGTTGGAAGAGGAAGAAGGAGAATGATATTAGTGGGACAAGGATAAGGACAAACACAATGACGAGGATTGCATGAACAAGGAGGACATGGACGAAGAAGAGGACGAGGATGAAGAGGACTAAGCACGACATATATTTATTTGTTTTATAAATTGAAAGAGAATTGGTCCCTTTTTGTCATTTGCAAATGTGATATCTTGTATATATTATTGTATAGAAACAAATCACAATATAAATAGTATGTTTTTTGATTATCTCGTAACATGTTTATTTTTCTTTTCATATCCGGATAATATTATGAGTTTTTGTTGAGTTTTAATAAATTCATTTCATTTTATATTAAGAACAATAGCTATAACATACATACATACATAAGATAATTTTCAAATAAAATATTAATATAAAAACCAATAAATTATAATGCGATATAATTATTAGTAATTTATTTTATTTTATTTTTGTGATTGCAATTTGTGTCGTTTTGTGCCACACTAGAGTGGAGTAAAGCAAAAGTTTGCGTCATTTATGTGGTGTAAGGTAGATGCTATAATGACACTAAAGTCGATGCACTCAAAAGTATCTAGTCGTGTCAAGGTTGTGCCACATTTGCGCTACCTTTCTTGATTCAAATTCTTTGCAAAACACATCCAAAAAAACCCAAAAGGTCAAATTTTGATGCAAAATTGACTAAAAATAGGTGCTATGAACACAATTTGTGTTGTAATGTCTAGTCTAGGATTGTCCATTGAAAATGATGGTTGAAAAAAATGTTGAGCAAGAGGAATTACAAGGAGTTTGCAAAATAGAGAGAGAGATCTTAAGCATATCTCCAAAGGGAAGAAGAAATTAAAAACTCATGCTAAGTTAAGCCTCGACATTTTTACAATATCAAGCACCTGCGAAGATGATTACTTTCTTGAGGTAATGGGTGCTTCATGTCTCCAAAGTAGACAATGAAGGCCCCGAGTCATCGGGTGCCTCAAACTCTAAGATCCCAACATTATGATCAAGGATGAAGCCACTACTTGTGGTAGATGAGAAACTTTTGACAAGAAGATGATTGTAAATATCATAGCTCAAGTTGGGAAACATTACAAAAAGGAGTCCCCCACACACACACATTTGACTTAGTTAAAAATATTTTTAATTTGTATGGGATGCGAAATGGGGATAAAAAGTTGCGATTCCTCCTAAAATTAAAAATATTTTTAATTTGTATGGGATGCGAAATGGGGATAAAAAGTTGCGATTCCTCCTAAAATTGAGGCATTGTTGCATGGAATTTTGCAAAAGAAATACTAGGGAAAAAGGATCATTGCAAAGACATTGAAGGAAGATGATATTGTGGATGATTTGGGTAGGGGTGAATCCTCCATTTATTCTCGATAGAGACATTATTAAGGTTTGATGTCATTTTTGGTGCCATAATTTAGTATGTTTATTCTTGCTTGTATGAGATTTTCATTTGTTGGTCTTTGACAACTAGCAAGTATATGTTCTCTGGATTGTTATTACTGTAAATTTTTGTTAATGGTAGATTATGGACTGAATATTTTCCAATGTTAGATTTGTGGACTTGGCCATATTGCTAGGTTTTACAAAAAAAGAAAGAAAAGTTAACAAAAAAACGATCTAAATACCGCATATCATTTTTGTACCCTGAATATTTTCCAATGGTAGATTGTGGACTGGACTATATTGCTAAGTTTCTTTTAATAAAAAAATAAATACCTCATATCAATTACTGAAAATGACTTCTACCACAAGAAGGAGAAAATTTTAACGAATCGGAAAGACTCCAGAAAGAATTTAACCGTGGAAATGGGCATTCCGAGAATTGAACTCGGGACCTCTCGCTTCCAAAGCGAGAATCATACCATTATACCAAATGCCCAACTATTGTCTATTGATTTGCTTTTTTAGTTTTTAAATACTATTACTTTTTGTTTTCCAATCAGGCTAAGACTAAAAGTTAAATTCTATTACTCAAAGCACTAACCAGCAAGCCAACGCAAAGGTACATGGTTTACTCATTCCTGTTGAAAGGGGCATTCCGAGAATTGAACTCGGGACCTCTCGCACCCTAAGCGAGAATCATACCACTAGACCAAATGCCCACATGCTGTAACGAACATCTTCCGTTTGGAGTTCGAAGAGATTTCTTTCGCAGCAACCATTCCAAAATCTGAAAAAAGCGAAGATGTTGACAGTGGGATTTGAACCCACGCCCTTTCGGACCAGGACCTTAATCTGGCACCTTAGACCAACTCGGCCATATCAACACTGTGAAACCCGTTAAGCACATTAACATATGTTTTTCATCCGCCCTCGGAAATATGTCCTCCATCAAACCTCATAGAGTCATTTCTACGTCAACAAGAAACAAACACGATAAATGTGTAATAAGCGCACAGGCTGATTGCGAAAGGGGAAACACTGGTTAAAAAAGGAAAGAGACGCGCAATAAACAATGCAGTAAAATCAAGGCATCACCACAGCTGTAAAACTAAAGTTGTGATGGTTTGTTTATTTGGCCCGTTTTATGAGAATGTACAAAATCTCCAACTTCACATCTAGCATTTTGTACTTGCCTTCGTTAATACAAAACAACATTTAGTGTTTAACCCATCATTATAATAGTATAGTAACATTTTCAATTTCAACTAACACCACACACTTATGATTTAAAAAAGTGTGCATAGTTGCGATTAAGGGCCAAAAACAATATTTACTGAGTTTCGGAAAACATCAAACAACTCGGCCAAAAACACACCACCACATTACATCGAGGAAGCTTTGGAACACGAGTTTGATATAGAGAGTCATCCCCGCTCCGAAGTGTTCATTGTGAGCCATGTCTAGGTGGAAAGGACAAAAGCCACTTAGTTTATCACACGTTAAATCGATTTTAATGGTTGATGCTTCCATCGAGAAGATGCCAAGTTCTTAGGTCCACCACTTTCACCGAAGCTTGTTGTCTTATCTGTTCAAATATTTCATGACATTGTGTTGAAACACTCTGCACGAAATGTTGAATTGTTGGCTAAAGCAAGTTGGTGTAATTGACGAGTTTACCATAACACATGACTCCATTGGTAGAGAATTAGGGAGTTTATTGTAGTTGATGAGTTTAATATAGCTATTGTGGAACCTAAGCTTGACATGGCAAAGAACTTGTCCAAACATGGTCCATGTGGTGGTGCATTTTCCATGGCCTAAAAATCCAAGCATAGACAAAAACAATTAAGAGGTGAGAATGTTGCAATGGATGTTCTACCCAAAGGACTTAAATTTTCAGCTTCACATTGATCCCCACATGATTGTGTATTTAGCCTAGCTCTCATCTTAAGCGGTCATGTTTTTATCGACATCCCTCTTTCTTGGATTTTTGATTTTCAGGCGCACGTTGTGCCTCTCGAAAAACTACCACAACATTACTACATTTAATAAGGGATTTTAGTTTGTGCCGATTTCATAATACAATAAATTGTACGTATGATCTAGCTTAATCCTTCAATCTATTGCTCTTAATTTCAACATGTATAAAGGAAAAAGGAAAGAACCATTTGCATATTTATTCTTACTTGGTAGATAAACATAAGATGCACAACTTAAATGTTAAAGAAGCAACTTGCTTCAATACCAATTAGCCTCATGGATATCCTCAACTTTGTAACAAATAATTGAGAAAACAACTCTTATACAATTTAACAAAACTAACATGTGTAACAAGTTAGCAATTAAAAATATGGGCAACAACAATTGTATTTAATTGTCAACATGTTTAATTAACTACAATTTACAATGTACATAACAACAAGGGAATAATGTCACATGGAGCGGAGATTTTACCCAATAACCATTGTTCCTGTTACCAATACAAATTTAGGTTTATTGTTTGCTTTACCTTTTATTTATCATGTGAGAAAAATTTCTTTGTATGAATGAAATTGATCCAACTACCTCACGTTTGCAATAATTCCTATTTTATTTTGAAAGATACATGCCCCTTTAGGTAGATGTAATGACACAACCAAGAATGGGGAAACATTTACATATCATTCTTTCCCAAACATTTTGTTTAACATCATTGGTTAAACATCTCAAGTGTTTACTTTCTACATGATTCTTTGCCCACTTGTCTCCAATTTGCAGTATATAACAACACAAAATTTATATTAAAGGGAGTGCCACATGTGTTTAAAAGGGGACACAATGGTTTAAAAGGAAACAAACTATTGAGTACAATCAAGGCATCACCATGACAATAAAACCAATGTTGTGATGGTTTGTTTATTTATGTCATTTTATGAGAATGTACAAAATCACCTACTTCACATATAACATTTTGTATTTTCTTTCTTTAACACAAAATAATACTAAATCATCATATTAGTAGAACAACATTTTCAATTTCAACTAACATGACATGCCTATAACAAAAAAATGTGCATAGTTCCATCCAATGGTGCATGTTCAAAAACATTTACAACTTTGGAAAATATGAAACAAATCTGTAAAAAAACACACCACCCCATTACATGTTGTTCATGAAGCTTTGGAATGCAAGTTTGATACAAAGAGTCATGCTTGCTCCATAGTGTTCATTGTGAGCCATGTCTCGGTGGAAAGAAAAAAATCCACTTAGTTTTTCACACGCTCCATGGAGTTGATGGCTATTACTTCTATCGACACGATGTCAAGTTCTTAGTCAACATGTGCACCAAATCTTGTTGCCTTATCATGTTCAAATATTTCACGACACTTTGCATTGAAATGTACTCTTGGAAAAATGTTGAGTTGTTGGGTGAGACGAGTTGGTGTAGTTGACATATGCACTTAACTCAACCGGTAGAATTAGGGGGTTTTCCGTAGTTGATAAGTTTACCATACCTATTTAGAACCTGTGATTGACATGGTAATAACATGTCTAAACATGGTCCATGAAGTGGTGCATTTTGCATGGCCTAAAAATACAAAAATCTACGAAAACAATAAAGAGAGGTGAGAATGTTACAAAGATGTTTTACCCAGAGGATTGAAATTTTCAGCTTCACATTGATCCCCACATGATTGTGTACTTAGCTAAACTCTCATCTTAAGTGGTCAAGTTTTTATCAACATCAATCTTTCTTGGAGTTTTAAGTTTTAGCTCCATTGTGCCTCTAAAAAAAACTACCACGACATTGCTACATTTAGTAACGGATTTTAGTTTGCATCAATTTCACGATCTGATTTGTAAGTATGCTCTAGCTTAATCCTTCAATATTTTACACTCTTGATTTCAAGATGTATAAAGGAAAAAGGAAATAACCATTTGCATATTTATTTTTACTTGATAGATAGACATAAAATGCACAACTTACATGCTAAAGGAACAACTGCTCCAATACTAATTAGTTTTGTGGGTGTCCTAAACTCTGTAATGAATAACTGAGAAACCAACTCTTATGTAATGTAATAAAGCTCATGTGTAACATGATGAGAAATTAAAAATATGGGAAACAATAATGGTATTTAATTGTCAACATATTTAATTAAGCGTAATTACAATGTATATGAAAACAAGGGAATAATGTCTCATGGAGTATGAGAGATTTTACCCAATAATTATTGTTTCTAGTTTCCAATACAAATTTAGATATGTTGTTTTCTTTACTTTTTTAATTTATGTGAGGACATACTTCTTTGTAGGAATGAAATTAATCTAACTACCAAACAATCAAAATGATTTCTATTTTATTTTGAAATATGCATGTCTGTTTGGGTAAATGCGAAAGGCACAACCAAGAATGGGGAAGCGTTTGCATATCATTGTTTCCCAAACAATGATAAACACCATCGATTAAACAACACCTAAAGTGCTTACTTGGTACTTTATTCTTTCCCCATTTTCTCTAATTTGTAGTATAAAAAAACACAACATTTATATTAAAGGGAGTGGTACACCTGTTTTTCTTTGCCATCATTTAATTAAATATTCGAGTTAACTTAAATTTGATAATATTTTTTTATATTGCATATGGGGAATATTTTACAACACATTTTAGAGATACCTATCTAGGCACACATTAGTTATGTCCTCATTTATTGGGGAAAATGATATTATATAGGAACTTATCAATGGTTAGGAAATGGTCCATTCTCAACAAATGTTGTAGAATAAATCTATGAGTTATTACGAGGGGATTGTATCATGAAAATAATTCCTAATTTTGCAAATAAAAATCACAATCTTTCATGGGATCACATGTGGAGTGAAAATATAGGCGTGATATCCCTCAACACAAGACCATAACTATAACCATATTCTTTTTTTATATGCCATTTACCAATGAATTAAACCTTACTATTTTTGTTATGAACCATTTAAGGAGTATACCTAACATGAACTAGAACATAAATGGAATAAAAAATCTGAAACTTATTTCTAAAACATATTAATCATAAATACTATTGTCTTCTCCATGATCATGCAGATGCTTAAAGAGTACATATTTTTGTGCAAGTGCACTTAAACAAACTTCAAGACAAATTTAACACATAAGCTCACATGAACCAATGATAGAGGGGCCACTCCAAACATAAAATTAGAGATTTACTACTATATGTTTTATTAATCCTAATCTACACCAAAATTTATCCAAAAAATCAACAAAAACAACAAAAATAACATGTTGAAAAATCTAAACTTTCATGATCTAGAATTATATATATTTAAACCTTCATTAAAATTATGAACTACAAATATGAAATATGTGCTTATAAATTTTAATATGAAATATATGTTCATAATTTTTAAATATTATCTCATAAGTTTGAATTTTATTTTCATATAGATGAAATATACCTTCAAAATTTTGAAATCATTGAAAGTTAGATCTCCACCTTGACCAATAATTTTGATTTCATGTATCATCTACAAATTTTAGAGTAAATATGTTTCAACCATGATTATAACACAAAAATATAATTTTTGAAAACTTGAAGTGGGAATTAATCTCTACAAAGAGTTCACAATTTTATGACCCTTCTCTTTGTTGCAAGGGCTTGACACGAGACAATAGATGCATTTTTGTTACTCCATGTTCTAATTATTTAATGAGTAAGTTCCCCTCGACATTGTTGAACTCATAAAACATATATTTTTTACACCGTAATGGGCTATTGTGGCACATTAGTTACAAACCATACTTGGGTTCCTTTGATAAAACCGGAAGCAAGAAAAAAACAATGTACATGATGGGTGTCGTTATTTCCTTCATTTAATCAACTCTTTATTGATGTCATATTCAAACTAGGGGTGGTGTTCGAAGCTATATGCAACAAGAAATCTTAGTGATCTAGTAATTGATTGTAGGTATTTGTTTTCTTTTTTAAATATTTTTGGGGGATTTTCTCAATGTCTTGAGGACTTCTTGGCCAAAACCTTATTGAAATAAAACTATGAAAACTTCTTTGGAAGTAAACACTCTCTGCGAAATAAATTCTTTGAAATAAACACACATTTGCGAGAATGAAATAGATTCTTTGTAAGTAAACACACGTTACGAAATAAACAAACTTGCTTTGGAAATAAACACACAATTGAGAATGCTGAAATATGATTGCAAGGAAATAAGAATCTAATCTAGAACACATGCAGGAACAAGTATACGACAAATTTCAACTTGAGTAATCAAAAGCATTTACAGAATTAATAGATCTATACTATTTTCTCTGGAAACATAAATTACAATAAAACAAAGATCCTGGTTCTTGGAGAGTGGGCCCTTGCTCCACCTTGAAACAAGATTTGACAACTTAATATAATGTCAAAACAAAAATGGCTATTTTATTGATAAAATGTTCTGCATTACAAAAACATATTGTCTCTTTCTATCTCTCTGTGTTTTTATCTATGTATATTGATCTATATCTATATTATTATTATTTATCTATCTGCAGTCTGCATATATATACTCCTTCCAAAGGTTTATTTACAACCATATTTGGCCTATTGATTTAGATGGAACCGAATCATGCCCAAAATAGATGTTGAATTGGAACATGGCTGGATGTATTGTTGTATGATAGTTATCCCTGGATCTGTGAGTATGAAGAATAAAAAATCTTCTAATATGCTCCTGATTGAAAGGATCATTGATTGCTAAATCACCGGATGTTGTTGGAATAAACAAATTCTCATCGAGAAGTTCGGAACTAAAGGAAATCATTTCATATCTAACCGCGAGGTTCCAAAGCTACATGCGGGAGTTCCATAACCAAGTCGAAAATTATGGAACTATGTACTAGAGTTTTATAACTAAGTTTGAAAGTTCCAGAATTAAGTGATAGAGCTTGTGGTGTGTAATGGAGTTCGGAACCAAGTTTGGAAGTTCTGGAACTAATCCTTAATGAAACCAATACTTCCAAAAACATGCTGACCGCTTCATACTTGGTTCTTCCGACTGATTGTGACCTGTTTTATTACAAAAATAAATTTCCAAAGCACTTTGTTAGGAATTATAGAGTTTTTAAACGTTAGAAATATAATCAACAAAATATGAACAATTACATCCTAACTTATATTAGATCAAACAAAAGTCACAAAATGCAGTCAAACTTGATAAAAAGGAGAGTAAAATAAGATCATTTATTGTACATTAACGAGACATATTCTGGCCTTATCATCTCCCCTGTACTTACTTGTTTGTAAGTCCTCTTACAAACTTTACTCTTCAAATATTGGGTTGTGTATTATGCATTTCAATTGACTGCTCAGGGAAAATGGCTGAAATTGAATATCCCAGTGTTTTAATTAATAAATACTATACCCTGATCTTGTTTCTACTTTCCTCTTCCATTCCTCAAACTGAGTGGGATCTCAAAGGTTATCTCTTTTTCCATGGAGACATGGGAGCAAGAAGAAGGGGATGCCTTGTTATCATTCCCATCCATATGCCCATGTGATTTTCATTGATATGAGGAATTAGTGTGCATAAAGCTTTTGCTCTTTCCAAAGCATCCGGATGAAATTTGGAGATATTACTTCCCTTCTCTTCAAGGTGACTGTAAGAAGCTCCCATATTTTCAAACATCCATCATAAATCTCCTCAAAATTTTCCTCCTCATAAGAGGTGAAGGCATCAAAACTTTTCTATAAATTGACAAGATAATGTGTCTTGAACTGTCTATCAAAGGCATGGGTTCTAAAATGTTTAACGAAAGCAGATGGTTTACCATAATGAGCCCTCATGTAGAGACCAAATGAACTAGCTTTCAATAGATGCTCAGAATCCCTTTCCTTCCATGCAATTTGATTTTGAAGAACATAAACAAATGCATTAAGCTAGATTTCTCCCACATACAAATTGATCATGAAGCTTGTGTTCTTTTCTAGCATAAGATTGTAGAGATAGAATTCACAGAGAAGATTTTTCTTCTCTACTGCTTTGGATGAAGAATAGGTTGTCATGAACTCAGATTCATCTTTTATTTCATGTGGAAGGCCACATGCAATTCTTGATAGTTGCCAGTGAATGAATTGTTCCTCTAGAAACACGCTATATGCAAGAGAAGGTCTCCTGCATGCAAGCATTTTTTCACTCATTATGCAAACCATTTGTATTTTTACAAGACATTTAAATTTCTCTCCTTCTTCTTTGTAAATTTTTTTGTCCCATTCCTTTCTTGCTTTATTTTTATCTTCCATCTTGCTTCTCAAGTCCTCATTGGATGTTTTGATTTCATTGAGATCCCTGCAAGTATCATCCCATAACTACTTGAGTAGCCAATAAGTTAATTTAGTCTGCAAATGCAGAGGCTGTTGACATACCACTCTATCTTCTAGAAATTTGACATTCATCCTTTTTATCCATCATCTGTTTGTTTAATTCTTATCAATTCCTCATTCCTGTCTTTGAGATGAGTTGTTAGTTCCCAATGAGCATTTCTCTGTTCTCATTTGAGTTTGAGGAAGTTCAACTCCTCATCCTTTTCTTTGATAATGAGTTCTGCTCTGAGACGAAACAAAGCACGTCTAACATGATGTTTCGATTCTTTCTCTGAAAATTCTTTAGGGGTTGAGCATTCCTCTTCTACCAAAGGGAATTTCCATTTTCATCTCCAAGATGCCAACTCTTCTTCTTCATGTGTTAGTCTTCTTTGATTCACCCAACTCTTGAAAAACTTGTTCCTCAAATCTCTCACCTTGTTTTCCATCTTAGTTTGGCTTGGTGGGGAGGAGTCATGACCATGCTGCCCAAAATATCATGATTCTTTTCCAACTTGTAATGTTCTTTCATCTCCTATGGAATTTCTCTAGACCTCTTATGAATTCTTCTTCTTTGAGGAGCTTCAATATGTCTAGAAGTAGGTTTTCTCATAGAGATTTTTATAATTTTCACTTCTTTCTCTTGCCTAGGTGAAGCTGTCACTGTGAGAGGAGACAGATATTAGCTCTCTGTAGCAGCTACGAGAGGAAGGAGTTTCTTTTAAAGGCATAATAAGCTCTGCGATTTTGATTCTTCTTCCAGATCTTATTCTTTTTGGTATATTCTCCCACATATTTCCTTCTTTTCCTTTGTAGGGGCATCAATTTCTAAATTAGTTGTAGGAGAAAAGAAGTTGGTATTTCCCTCTGATAATATCAGGGTTTTTCTTAAACTTGTCAAGAAATTTCTCCCATATTTATTCTCCATTTTTATTTGCAAGAAAATGGTGCTAGCACACCAAATGAACTAACCCATGATGTATGATTATTCCAACACCCCGGGAATACCTACGGGCCATTGTATGAATGGAGTAAAAAAGAAACCTTGAAAGGTTTACTATATATTCTTGTTTTGTAGCTCCATATCTAAGATATATGAGCATCATCAAGACTTCTATTCCCACCAACCCAAATTTACCATCACAAGTTAAATACTTGACTATCCAAAATGCCACTCTATCAAAGGGTTTGGGCAAGCTGGCCCTTCGACCCCTTTTATGATTTTCTTAGTGTTGTAAATATATTGGGGTTCCATTTCCCCCTCTTGTAGCAGGGTTTCAACTAGTTCTTTTAAGGTCCCTTTGACATGATTTGGGACATGCACAATTGGCACACCAGATACATTGCTTATTGTATTCATAGAAAAAGAATTACAATATTTCTAACCTTTGTTTTGGATTTTCTAAATTTATAATGAATTCTCTTACCAATTTGTCGTTATACTTCGAGAATTTTTTAGGAATTCCAACCACCCTACTTGTTCAAAGATAGCTGCCACTTCTTCATCTGCAAGAAGCTGGGTATCATCCTCAAGTTCCAACTTCTTTTTAATCCCCATGGTAAAGAGGGTGATTTAGATTCTTTCTCCTTCAAATTATTTCTCTGCCCGGATTGGCTATAGAACTCTTTGCTTAAGCGCTGACATAGATGGGTTTAGCTACGGGCACATTGTGCTTAGTGCTGCGAAATTTTGTGTTTAGTTGCAGAATGTAAATCTAATTATTTTGATTCTTCCTTGAAGTTTTTCCGTAACTTGATTCTTCACTTTGTTTATTCCACACAAATGATAGATCATTATAAACATGTTGCCACTTTTGTTCAACCGACATCATCCTCATGATTACTCACTTTTAATCATAATGTACAATAGATGACTCATCATACCAACTTTTAAATCAAATCCAATCACACATGTGAACTTTTAATCTACCATTTAATAATTTAAATACATAATAACCGTCCTTGATGGAGTAATCCCTCTGTCATGATGACTCATCATTTCTAAAAGTGAAACAAAAGGAAAAACGATTAAAAAGACATCTGAAATTTCAAAGAAGTTCTTTTTATTTTGGATTAGCCATTTATTGAGGAGATCAACCACCATTGTTGGTTTTCAATTGATCTTTGTGAGAATTTGTTTTGTGGAAGAGAATGCCATTTCTTGGTTTTCATTCCTTCCTTATTATTATTATTATTATTTTTTTCTTCTTTTTTAGGAAGATAATGCCATTTCTTGGTTTTCATTCTCTTCCCTTTATTATGGATCTATCCATCGATTATTTGATCATTTTGGAAGAAGCTGTATTCTTTCCATATGAACAAATTCTTTTACTCGCTTCAATCTACCTCAAGAATTCATCTTTAGTAGGAGGCTTCCTATAAAGTTTTAGCCATTGTCCATTGACCAAAATTTTCCTACTTCCATCAATGGGAAGTAAGCGAATAGAACCATTGTACAATATCTTCTCAATATGATAGGGTCCCAACCATCACGGTTCTCAACTTGCCCTTGAATTCTTTGGTACTTAGAATCAAACAATAATGCCAGTCTCCTACCTTGAATTACCTCTTCTTGATATGTGTGTCATGCCATTTCTTTCTTTGATCTTGGATTATCTCTGTCTGCTGAAGTGCTTCCATCCTTAACTCATCCAATTCATTGAGTTGAATAATTCTTTCCTTTTGTGCTACATCCAACTCAATACCTACTTTAGTTGTTGTCCTTAATGTTTGTAGTTAAAATTCAATAGGTAATAAGGGATTTTTCCCATAGACTAACTCATATGGTGAAAACCCGATCTAGTCTTCAAGTTGTATTATATGCCCAAACAACCTCAAGTAGTCTCTTTACCCAATCTCTCATACACGATTCAACTATTTTGGTAAGGATGTTTTCCAATTATTTGTTTGTTACTTATGCTTATCCATTTGATTATGGGTGATAGGGAGATGAATTCCTATGATTGATCGATTGTGGCCCTTGATATGAAACTATACTTCTTGGTGTGCTAAACATTACCATAATTATGTGCCGAAGGAAATTAGAAACTACTTCTTCGGTGGTATTTTTTAAAGCCTACATTTACGCCCACTTTGTCACATAATCGGTACACACAATAATGTACTCCTTTCCTTTCAAAGGAGGACTAAAAGGACCAAAAAATCCAACCCCATCTTTCAAATCATTCGATCACCATTTGAGGTTGTAGAGGCATTTCATTGGTAAAAGTTGGTTGTCCCATCCTTTGACAAGGTTCACACCGCTTGATATGTCTCTTCACATCTTTGTAAATAGATGGCCAATAATAGCCAGTGCCAAGTATCTTGTGAGCTGTTCTTTTCATTGAAAATTTTCCTCCACTTGGTTCATCATGACATGCCCTGAGTATGTCAAAGATTTCATCTTCTCTCACACACATGCGTAAAACTAAATCAGGACCACATTTAAACAACATTCCATTTAACCATATAAATTGTGCACTTGGTTTTGATAAAATTTTCATTTTTTTAGTGAAATAAGGAGGAAACTTACCTATTGCAAGATAATTTTCCATATCAACAAACCATGGTGTATCAACTGAAATAAAAAACAACTATTCATCTTGAAATTTGTCCTTAAGCTGGATCTTGCTCCCCTGTAGTAGTCGAGTCTTGGCAAGAAATCAGCTACCACATTAGATTTCCTTGGATTATCTACTATGGTAATATTAAATTATTGTAAAAGTAATAACCATCTAATTATCCTACCTCCAACCTTTGGTTTGTTCATTAAGTACCTAATTGTTGAGTGATACGTATGTACAAATATTTGGTACCACTGTGATATAATGTCTAAATTTATTAATTTCATAGATCGGAGCAAGAAATTATTTTTCAATGGTAGTGTAATTTATTTCAATGGGATTAAGATTTTCTTGAGGTAATAAATAACATAAATTTTCCCTTCTTCATCTTTCTATCCCAAAGCGCACCAATGGAGTTATTTGAGGTATTTTTTGGATGTGAAAAGGTTTTTTCCAATTAGGTCCTCTCAATATTGGGGAAGTGATTAATTTCTCTTTTAAAAACATGCTGACATATTTCATCCCAAAGAAATTCATAGTCCTTGGTAAGAAAATTAAACATGGGGGCAACAATTTTACTAAAATCCTTGATAAAGCACCTATAGTATCTAGCATGCCCTAAAAATGACTTGATATCTGTGGGGGTTTGAGGAATAGGTAAGTCTGAAATAATTCTAATTTTGTTTTGGTCAACTTGAATTCCTCTTTTTGAAATGTGGTGTCCTAATACAATCCCCTCATTAACCATCATCAAACACTTCTCATAACTAAGAGATAGATGGTGTTGCTCACATCTTGTTAATACTTTGTATAAATTTCTTGAAAAGCATCATCAAATGTCTCTCCATGCACAGTGAAGTCATCCATGTATACCTCTACACATTCATTTGTTAGGTTTGCAAAAATTACTAATACAACTCTTTAGAAGGTTGCTGGAGCATTACATAATCCAAATGGTAATACGTTGTAGGAAAAGGTAACCCATGGACATGTAAAGGTAGTTTTTTCCTGATCCTCAACAACAACTCTGATTTGATTATATCCACTAAAGCCATCTAGAAAGGAAAAGTCACTTGTTTACCTACTGAGGATGTCTAGGACTTGATCTATGAATGGTAAGGGAAAATAATCTCTCGGTGTGGCTTTATTCGATTCCCTATAGTAAACACAAATTCTCCATTTATCGTTATTTTTAGGAACAATTACAAGAGGAGACACCCATTGACTATCTAAGATAGGGTAGATAAAACCTACTTGTAATAGTTTTTCAATTTCTTGCTTGACTATATCTCTTAAGGCTAGATTAATCCTTCTCTAAGGTTTCCTAACTGGTATAATGTTTTCAGTATATATGTGATGAGTGAAAATACTTGGATGGATTCCTTTCATATCTTTGTAGTCCCAAGCAAAATATCTAGTATGATTTTTCAGAACATCAAACAATTTAGCTTCTTCATCATTCTTCAACTAGCTGTTAATGTTCAAAATTTTACTGGCTAAATCTCAACATGTTTGGTTCCAATGTGTGATGAACTGATTTTTTGAAAGGGTTCCATTAAGGTATTTAGTGGACATGCATGTGGTAACAACATATGATATGTAGCAACATATCCAAAAGTTCCTTGAGACAGAATATTGGAAAAAGGATAGTAGGAAGAGTTATGATACTTATCTTGTTGTAGGTCGAACTCCTTGTCACTGCTGCTTTCAGAAATTCTTCACCATTTCTTGATATATTTGAAACTGAAGCTACTAATTCTTCCTCTCCCTAAGAGAAATATCATTCCTCCAGTAAAATTATTTACAGTCACAAGGAATTGCTATTGGTGTGGTTTTGGAACTAAATGTGATGGTTCTGGAACTAAATCTGATGATTCTGGAACAAAGTCTGTAGGTTCTGAAACTAAGTTCATAGGTTCCAGAACTATTCCCGATTGCTCCAAGGATAATTGGTGTTTAGTCAATGGTTGATTAATCGTATATTATACCTCGCGTACGTGATCTGCTGATGTGATCATGGCCAAAGAAGACAAGTTTTTCTTATTAGTATCAGGAGCATCAACCCATAATTGTTCTTGATTATCAATAGAAGGTCATATAGAAGGATATAAGGAAATTTGCTTAGAATTCTTACCATTTGAGATAGTCATATCACATGATCTGCAATCAATTAAGGAAAAAACTATAGCTAACCATGGTCTGCCCAAAATAATGGGATAACCAAGTGTTTTACCTTTTGGCTACAATATAAGGAAATCAACTAGATATTCCCATGACTCCACCATAACTACCACATCTTCAATAACTCATACGGTATTGCTACTGGGTGATATGCCATCTGCAATATGGTGTTAGTAGGTTGTATACCTATTAATGGTAATGTTTTCAAAGTGTCCATTGTCATCACATTTATAACTGCTCCCAAATCAACCAAAACATTATGTATATCTTTATTTCCTATAGAGACAGAAATAATAGGATTTCTAATATCTCCGTATTTGGGAAGCAAAAGTTTTCATGCTAATAAATCAACAAGTTTCCCATCTACCTTAATAGTTTTGGGGTCTTTGCTTATTCCTTCTAGGTCTTCTTAAACATATCATTTTGATTAATTTTTTCAATTCGGAATGTCCTTAATTGCTTGTAACAATGATATTTCAATATTCAATTTCATTAGTTCCTATAACAACTCATATTCCTTAGTCTCTATGGCTTCTTTAAATCTTTTTAGAAATGGAATCTCAGTAGAGTTGCTATCTGGATCCTTATCTTGTTCTTTTACATCCTTCTTGGGAACAACCGTACTAGGGGTTTCAGTTTCTTTTGTCATCTCAGTGATTATAATAGGTGGACTACTAATTATTTTGCCAGATCTAGTTTGAATATCTTTACAATCCATGGCATTCAAATCAACTGATTTTTCTGGTTCTATTTTGTAGACAAGAGTTGTTTGTTTGTTTCTTGGGTTTTCTACTAGTTGTGTTAGTATTTGGGTTTGGACCACATTTTCATTTTGTGAATTTTGTGCTAGGGAACCCATTATGGCTTGTTGATTTTGATTGGGATATGTCCTTCCTTGAGCATAATTATTAGGGCTCCACCTAGGTTGTGACCAAGCATTCAGGTTTCCTTGACCAAACCATGGTTGTTGGTGTCCTTGGGCATACCAAGATTGACCTACCCAATCTTGAGGATTCCATGTTGGTTGAGGTGCCCAAGGTGGTTGTCCCCAATTTTTGGCACTGTCTGAGCTGCCCATGACATCATCTAGGGGTTAGGAACTGACTGAGCATGAACTGCCCTTGGCTAGGTTGTCTCGCGACAAAATCTACTTCTTCTGATGTGGATGTAATGCTTATTTGTTTAAGCTTATTGTTAATAAATGGAAGAAGAGAACATGCATTACTCTCATGGCCCCTAGATTCATAGATAAGACACATTTCTATCTTGTCCAGGGGAAAATCCCTTATTGCATGCTTTTTCCTACACCTAGGACAATACATAGATAATGGTTTAGTTTTAGAATTTGATTTAGCTTGCAATCCATCCATGGTGGAGGTTAATTGAACTAAAATGTTTGTTTTAAAGTTTTCCAATTCATCCATCAATTTGTTCATATATGGGTTTAAATTTTTAACTATTTTTCCTTTTCTAGGTCCACCCCTTGTTCGTGAATAGCTTCTACAAATGTCTTTAATATCATTCATTCTTATTTGATCAATGTTTCCACCTCCCATCAAATCAAGCGCATCACTTGTTTCATCATCCGAACTTTAAGAAACATGGTTTTACTTAACTCTTCTCTTAGTACAAATCCACATCTTTTACTCACAAAGAGGAATCTGTCTAAATAATCTTCCATATTCTCATCCTTCTCCTACTTGATTTTGAAAATTTCTTCCTTCCTATTCCTCCTCTATAGTAATCCCTGATACTTGTCTAGGAAAGAAAATTCCATTTGTGCCCAAGTGGTAATAGAATTAGATGTTAATCCCATAAACCACCCCATTTATGCATCCTTCAGGGTAGATGGAAACAACTTGAGTTTCTGATTATCTGTTTTGTAATCATAAGTTTGAAAAAATAATTTAAATTCAAAAATAAATCGGTCGGGGTCTTCAAATGCCATCCTTCTAAATGTGGGTAAATGTGTAGGTGTAATATTTTTCATAGGTGTATCATCATCATCCAATTGAATTGGATAAGTGAAGATGTTATCTCTCGAAAGTGTACCCTGTAGAAAGATGGCTACAGGTGTTCTAAGCTTGCAAAAATATCTCTCCTTTTCATAGATACAATGGAAACACCTCAGGTCTATGGGTATACCTATTTTGAGGTGAGTCTCCAGTATCAAGGATGATTCCTTATTGATGTATCCTAAACTAATTTTCTGGGGTTTGAGGGTAAAATATGATTGTAAGACATTTTAAAACTGAGGTGATACACCAAATTTATATGAGGTCTTTGACTAAGTATATGCACAATTGATAATGGAATGAATTCTTGATGCACAAGACAACAATTTTATGTAGAAAATTAAGGGTAAATACTTGGATGTATTGAGGGAGATCACAAAAATACTGATAAGTTAAACATACACATTAATATCATGTAGAAAATATCGAATTTCCAACATGGTAAGATGATTAATAAGGAATTCACATTCACAAGATTAATGGAACATACACAAGACTACAAATAATTGGAAAGGCAAAAAATACTTCACATTTAGAGGAAAAAACTGGTAGAAATTGCTTCAGCACTCATGTATCTAAAAGTCCTCCTTTGTGCTTTGCCAAGGCACACAATATATAGCAAAATTAATTTACCCACCCTTCCTAAAAATAGACTAAGGTTGTACTCACCCATGCATTCTTTTTGTATCCTTTATTTAATAATAAATAAAGGAATAAAATAAAGCAAACTAATACAAAGGGAATTAATAGCCTTTAATTACATAAAGTCAAACTATTGTTCTATTTTTAAGAAAAGAATGGGTGAATAATTTGCTAATAATAAATCTTGCTTGATGAGCAAGTCTCCTCCTAGTGCATGCAGATTCTATCCTCTTGCTGATCTGTCCTTTTGTGAAGGCATGCAAAAATACTCCGTGTATTGAGAAAAATAAAAATACAATATTTGCAATACTTGCAAAAATAATTCATCCAAATATCCACTTAATGGGGACCACCTCCAAGCTCAAGTTCTGATGTTGACATTCCTTTTCCTCTAGTGGTCACATGGATAACACACTATAAATCATCTCCAACCCCTTCAATAGTGGGGACCACCTTTGTAGTTCAATAATAGTCTCACCATGGTTTGGCCACTCTTATGGACTTAGCAAATCACCATGATTTCTCAAACACATGTGGGAAGGTAACTTTGCAAAACCATCATCCTATGTTTGGCCACCTTTGTATAACACATGGTCATACTATAGTCCCCCACTTTCGATTAATATTGTATTGTATAATTGGTTGGCTTGTATTGTGAATAGAATAAGGTGGACACCTTTTGGTTTGATCATTGCATAACATGATTTGGTCAACACTTTTGGAATATTTGAGTTTGGACTATAGTTGGTATGTCAAATGCAAATAATTTTTAAATAACAAGGGCTGGCCCCCTCGTGATGATGACTCACCCCTTCATGCATTTTGTTGGTGGTATTTTAACTCGGGTTGAGTTTACTTTGAAATTTTGTGATGATCTTGGGCCGTTGATTTATGTCTTTGTTTGATCACAAATAGTCAATCTTTGATCTGTGGTTAGGGTTTCTGGCTTGCATTGAATGTGGTCAATGGCATATGGAACCCAGGTAGTTTGCTTCAATTCTGGAGATTGATCTAGAGATGTTGATCCTTGACCCTTGGAATGTTGATCGTTGATGCTTTAATCATGGTTGAGTTTTAACTAACCCAACACTTGAGCTCGGTGGTAAAGGTCATTCAATGATGATCACTCCATTATGGATTTTGGTCTATGGGTGAAGCCTTGACAAAATGTTTTATTGATTATTGTTGAACTCTTTCAAGCTTGAACTCTCTAGATAAATGGTTCTCTGCCTTCTACGGAGCTATGTGAGGTTTCTTAGTAGACACCATTGTTGGCACTCGAGCTCGGGATTCGGCTTTAGAAATCTTGGTTGGAGTTCAATGCTTTGAGTTGTATTTGCTATGTTGAAGGCCTTTGAGCTTGGGATCCTGTGTAATCGTCATACTGTTTGACAATGAATGGTAAGCTTCGATCTCCTAAGCACCATTGTTACTTCATCTTTGCCATTTCAACTTCAAAATATTGATACTCATTTTTCCTTTGCATTTTCAATGTGATTTCTGGGATAACATTGGTCTCTGAGTTGAAACTCATTCTAGGTTCTTCTTTTTGGTTCTAAACTTGATGATCTCTCGAGGGTTTTCTCAACTTTGATCTAAACCATAAGTCCTTGTTTCTTACTTTGATTTTAGTACCCATCAATGGGTTTTTGATCAAAACCAAGATATGTACTTTTGCCTTATATACTCCAATTTGAAACTGATTGGTTTAAATGAGAGTGTTAACTTCTGAAAAACTTGGATACTTCTTCAACTTGGATGTGCATGCATTTAAATTCAAAGCTTTTCCCTCTGAGATTGTATTCTGAGTACTAAATGTGTATCCTTATTTACTTGAAACTTTCCAGATAGAATGTTTATTGATATGTTTATTTGAAATCCTTCATTCCTTATGATTTTGCATTTGGTTCTTAAGGAATATAATGTTTTCTAAAAATTTGAAAACCACTTCACATTATCCTAAGTTCTACATTATTTGATTTGATTCAACCATTAATACCCACCGAGTTTGTGCTATCTTCGTTTTTGTGAAACCACTCCGATATTTTGTAAGTTGATTCATTTTGAAAGTTTCTCTAACCATTCTTAATTGTCATTGATTTGGTTCATCTTTGCTTGGGGATGACATTCTTTTAACTTACTATAACATTTGATCACTATTTTCATTTGTGCATCCCTTAGTGACTTTCTGTTCATATCTGTAAGTTTGAGATACATACTTGGATCAATGGTTTTTATGCGAAAAATATATTTGGATCCTTGAGCTACTATTTTCAATTCTTTGCTTGATCTTGTAAGTAAAACATGACTATTTAATAAATTGAGCTCTGTCTTTGATTTACTATGTGATGAACCTGATTTATTGATATGATTCTTTTCTTAAATAGATGTAGTTCTTTGATGGTAGCATTTCTGTGCACTCATACTTGCTTCATTTGAAAACTACAATTAAAAATGGCTGAACTTTGTAAGATTATCTTGAAACTTCATATTATTCATTTGTTTAGCTATAATGAATGCTCCAAAGTAATTCATTTGATGAATGAAAGTGTGCTTAAATACTAACTTTCCTTTTTATGCATGTTAGAAAATTTAAAATGTCCATTTTATATGGTGAAGCCTCTGTCGATTTTTTCCGATTTCCTTCTTTTATTTCTTATTTTGCTATAATATTCTCATTCAGTTAACATCAGCCTTTAAATTCGACTCTTCTTCTTTGATTTGTAATCTGGAACATGTACTTTTATCTACAAGTCTCTCCTCTTTTTACGTAATGCAATTTCTTCAATTTCTTAAATAACTACTAAACTTTGAGTTGCATTGTTCCTTCATACTAGTATGTACTTATCACTTATCTACTTCATGTACCATAGGATGTAAGCGTTTGAACTTTGTAATCTTTATCTATAATGAGGACTGTAAGACATGCTTTATTTCTTCTTGTATGCAACTTGTACACCACACACTTAAGAAAATAGTTAGAAAATATTTAGGCTTTTTGGCCTCTCTTATATCCATGGTTTTTCTTTTCTTCTCTCTCCTCCTTTCTCATTGAATAAATCATGTATCTTTTTGATCTTTAAGTAATCTATATCTCTTGTTGTTAAGAGATCCATATGCATGAATTTTGATAGTATAGGAATATGGATTAACCCTGAGCTCTTAACTGATAGATTTCTCTTTTCTTCTTTTTAGGTATAGTGCTTTCAGTAATGAAGATGAAGAAGGAACAAGATGAAGATGAAGATGCATCAACCGAAGGAGAAACCCCAAGGAAATGATGGGTTCATTCATACTCCTCTATTTTCTCTTTCATGCATGTGTACCTCTTATTTTAGTAGTTGTACTTTACTTTTCAGTTACATCCCACGACTTGTGTGGGAACATTTGACATTCCTTATGAATAAAACATTGAATTCTAAAAATTGAGTTGTGTATTTCTTTCTACATTTCAACTTTTTGTATGGATTGTATGATGAACTAAACAAATTAGTAATATAATTAAATTTCTTAATCATGAATGAAAGACCATTAAAGAATACTTGTAACATCCAGTAATGAACTCTAATTTTATGTAATCTACGATCAAGATTGCTACTCCAAAACCTAACACTTCATCTATTCTGTAATTCAATGTCTTCATCAAGACACCATAGAGCTGTCCTTCGGGGCTTTGTGTTCTTTTTCGAAGATAACATGAAATTGTAGACTATGTGATCTGTTATGTTTTGTAACAACACACATAGTTGTAGATTTCATGTAATCATTAATTAATTCAATAGTAACAATATTTTCTGAAAGAACCTCCCCTAGATTAGGTATACTTCACCAATTCTATCCATCATAATGAAGTTTTGAGTTGCCCATTTTTGTACAAGTGTAAAATTTTTCAACATTTCTGGTGATCCTATGGGGAAAGCTGCTGCTTGCTTTTAAACCAGTGCCTTGCTCTTGTCTATTGGGCATGAAGTCTAAAGAATGTAACCAAAATATACCTTTCTGAAGGTCCAACCCTTCCAAAATGAACTAAAACGGGAAGGGATATGGTAAACAGATCACGTGCACGAATGCACTTATTGAATTGAAAAACATTGCAATGTGCAGGAACTGCACTTATTAAAGGGAAATCCTACTCTAAATAGTCATTGTAATATTTTCAATAACAGTGTTTGAGAAACATACCATTCACAAAATGAGAAGTTCCTCTCCATTCAACCTCGAAAGTGAAAATGCATTTTGTTTTTCAAGTTGAAATCATGTAAGGACCACTCCAGATTGTATTGAACTTCATGTGTCTTCCTAACTTTACACGATCAACATCCCACTTTAACACAATGTCTCCTTCATTGAAGATTCTAAATTTAGCTTTCTTATCAAAAGTTTTCTTCATTTGTTTCTAAATCTTTTCATATTTACATGGGCTTGATCTCTTAGCTCTTGTAATTCCATTAATTCTACATAACAAACCTGCAATGGTTCATTCTCAAGAAACTCCATTTGATGCAACAAATATAATGCGGGTAATTCAACTAAAATAGGCATTCTTGCTTCTCTTCGTAAACAAGCTTGTATGGTGAATTGCCAACTAATCTTTTAGGAGTCACTCTATTAGCCCAAAGTGTTGAATTCAACATTATATGTCAAGCTCTCTGGTTATCTTTGAGTGTTCTTATGATGATTCTTATTAGTACTTTCAACTATCCCATTACCTTGTGGGTAATAATTAGATGAAGAACTTAAATAAATTTCATGGTTGACAACTCAATCTATTACCTTTTGCAACAAGAAATGCTAAAGTATTATCTAAAATGATGGTTCTTTGGAACACCAAATCTATAAACTATACCTTCGTAAAAGGATAATATTGAGGTTTCATTAGCATCTTTCAAGGCTATTGCTTCAATCCAATGTTTAAAATAATATGTACTAGTCAAAATACACTTGTTTCCTTGTGACAAAGGTGGGTTTATAATGTCAATAATGTCAATACCCCATTGCATAAAAGGATGATCAATTGAAAAAGGATAAGGGAAGCAAAGTTAAAAATTCTTTTCCAACAAAGAAAGCACATTTCTTACACTTTCTAATCCATTTGAAATAGTCCTTGAATATGTTGGGCCAATAGTAACCAACTTTCATAATTTTTAAGGCTATGGTACGTGTTGAAAAATGACCTCCTGCAAGTCCTTCATGGAATTCTGATAATAATTGCTGAATTCTATCATAATCAACACATCGCAACAAGATTTCATTTATATCCTTTTAAATAACACACCTTCAATAAAAACATAGGGTACATCTTGTAATCTGAAATACCTTCATTTATTCTTGTCCATACCTTTTGGATAGATGCCATGTTGTAGATAGTTAACTAAATCAGTCATCCATCTTGATTCTGAACTTCTTGAACAAGTTCAGGTTGCTGATTTTCTGGCTGCACCATTATGTCTGATTGCTTATACGTAATTTCAGCATGCTGTTTTGAATCTTTAAGTTCTACAGTCTATTATTTTTCCATATCAGGAATTAGATGTTCACACAAGTCTTTTCCTTGAACTGTCTTCACAACATGAATATCAACATCATACTCCATGACCTTCGTTATCTAACTTGCTATTTTCTCATTCAATTTTTATTTAAAAAAAGCTTTCACACTTGGATGAGACACAAGAACATGAATTTTTTGTTTGAAAGCATGTACTTGAAATTATTTAGTGCTATGACTACTGAAAGTACTTGTTTTTCAATAAAAGTGTACCTTCTTGTCCAAAGAAAGAAATTGGTTGTTGAATGTTTTCATCATTAACCTAAGTTAATATGGCTAAGATTGTTTCAGCTCCTGCAAGTGCATTGTAAAATCTTTATCAAAATTTAGATATGCAAGAGTAGGAGCTTGAGAGATGGCTGCTTTAATTGCTTCAAACCCTTATATCCCTTGGCTAGTCCAAGAAAAAGTATTCTCTTTCTTTAACATATCTATTAATAGTTTAACCAATGTTGCAAAATTTGGAGCAAATCTTCTAACAAAGTTGATTTTTCCCAGAAAAATTTGTAATGCCTTCTTATGATGAGGCAATGATAGTTGTGATATGGCTTTGATTATGAAAGGATCAATTGCTAAACCTTTCTTAGAAACAATATGTCCAAGTAATTTACCTTGATGTATTGAAAAGATAGAATTTTTGGGATTTAATGATATTCCAAACTGTTTGCATAACTGAAAAGTCTGCCTTAGGTGTATTAGATGCTCATTTGATTTTTTGAAAATACAGTAACATCATCTAAATAAAAAGGATGCATTTATTTAACAGGACTACAAAAATCCATGTCCATTGCACGTTGAAACGTTGCACCAACATTTGAAAGGCCAAAAGGCATTCTTTTGTAAGCATAAGTACCCCACTTGGTGGTAAAAGCTATTTTGTACCTATCTTCTTCTCGAACTAGAATCTGATTGTATCCACTATAACCATCTAAAAGAGATAGTCTATCTAAACTGAAACTGTTCTCAAAATATGATCCATATTTGGAAGTGGGTAATGATATTTTAATGAAGCTTTATTAAGATCTCTGAAATCCACACATAATCTGATTTCTCCATTTTTTCCTAATAGGAACAAGATTGGCTACCCAACTTGAGTGCTTAACTGGAAATATAATACTTGATTCCATCAATTTAGATAACTCTTTCCTCATTAGAGGTTCTATTTCTAGATTTACAGGTCTCTATTTTTTCCTAACTGGCTTAGAATTTGACTGCAATTCAATAGTATGCTATGCTAAAATGGGATCAAACCCTTTCAGGTCATGGTATTTCCAAGTGAAAACATCTTTAAATTCCTTGCAAAGATTAATAAATGAATGATTTTCAGCCAAGGAGCATACTTTTCGAGAAACAAATTTTTTCCTTCATCAACTATGATCTCTTCATAGTTATCAGTGTGTGTTGACATCTTAGTTTTGTCTTTCCTTAACTGGTCATCAGCGTTGAAGATGTATTCTAATGTGACCAAGCCTCGAGGTAGTTTATTCGTCTTTAACTGAACAATCTGGTCACCATATAAGTATTTTAATTTATCTTAATTTACTTCGAGAGAATTCAACTTCTTGTTTCAAAAACTACCGTAGATTTGCTCATCATTTTAAAAAACATGCCAGTTCAAATCATTATCAAGTATAACAGGCTTGACAATCAACTTTATATGAGGTTGAATCTCACTAGTTTCAATGTGTTCTAGCACTTCAAAACTCACATCAATTGCTGCTGCAAGTCTATATGCATGCTTATTTTCTTTTCTAGGAATGGGTGGATATTAATAGCTTTGAAATATTGAATTAAGTCTGAAAATCATGTCTGTAAGACCTCATTAATGGATTCTTACAAACATTGAAGTTTCTCACTTGATTAATAACCAACTTAGAATTACCAAAAATCATGTAGTATGCCAATACCTCTTTTTTGGCCTAGAGTAAGCCATGAATTAACGCTTCGTATTTAGCTACATTACGAGTGCATGAAAATTGGAGACTCAAAGATGAAAAATACCTTTAGTTTGTGGGGGAAGTGAGCATCAAACCTACTCCTTGTCCTTTCTTGTTCTTAGCTCCATCAAAATGAAACTTCCAAATCCCTTCTCTTGCATTTTCTGTTTTGGATAACAAGGGAATTGGTGTGTTTTCTTCATGTAAACAATACACATAAAACAAATGTTCCTCAAATTATTTGTCATGAGCATGTTCTTCATGTGCCTTTTCATCCATAAACAGGTTAGAAACACCATCTAATGCTGAAACATGAGCTGTATTATCAAAATTAGACTAGTTTAAGGTTGCATAATTAGCTAATGCATTAGAAGCATGAGGCTCAATGTGAAATTTGGCCAACGGTTCTGAATTGATAGTAACCTTGGTTCCATAACGTGTAGTGAAAAAAAAGAAGGACTAATCTAAAGAGAGATAACCTCCTATTTTTGTTGTGAAATCTCTTGATAAACATATAGCAAAGTAAGGAGGTAAATGCCGAACAAAGTAATATCTTGTAGAATGGAAACATTTGGGAAAAAATGCAATGTTACCTCTAGATTTCTGATGACACCTACTGTATTAGTTGTAGTCCCATCAAGTTATAGAAAACTCTTTTCTGTAGGTTCATACTGTAGACCCAATTTTTCTGCAATTACTTTTGGCATAACTATGCTACTTGCATTGTTGTCCACCATACAATTATGAACAAGATGTTCTCCAATAATCAGTGATAGATAAAATGGTGGTGGATTCTTGATGTCATGAGAATTTAAGACTTTCTAAACCATCCATTTAACCTCTTTGATGTGGTCTTGTTCCATTGTTCCGAGGACCATGTCTATTTTCTGGAATTCCTTTTCTGTTTGTTTGAGAAGAAATTTGCAACTTAGCAAGTTCATGAGAAAGTAAATCTTGCTGTTCGGAATACTTAGAGTGTCCCACATTGAGATGTTAACATTATGCTTTTTCATTACATCAACAATGTTAAAAGAAGCAACAATTTTAGAGACAAATTATATTGTTTTAACATAGGCCTTGGCGAAAACTTGATTCTGCTTCTTGACTACTTTTGATATATGAAGTATAAATAACCTTCTTGGATCAGGCTGTAGCTATTTTTGCTGCTCTTTACCAAGCTGACACACTTGTTGTTTTTGAGGAACAACAATATTGTTAGCTGGTTTTGGGCCTGTAGTTGCTATTTTATCTGTGAAAGTGGTCAAAACATGCCTATTTTGATGTTTTTACTTTTTGCATCCTTTTCTTGAGCCTTAGTAGTAACTGCAATGAAATCATCCTCACTGAAACTAACTAAGTTCTGCTTAGGTGCCTTCTAAACCTTAGTATCTTGCTGCCCACCCTCCATTTGAGGCATGAAAAATGTCTTAGATTGAGGTTGTGCAACAAGACTTATGTTCAGAAAAGCATTTGGGAAACCAATGGCTGAATGATGTTGATTACAAGGTTAACACCACTCTTCTGTAGCCATATTAACTAGGACTAAAGCGTCAGATGAACTAGGAGCCTTTGGGTCAAACTACCTTTGTTGATAAGGCTGCCTATAATTTTGATTCTGCTGGTAAGGCTGCTATTTTGTTGGTTTTGCTGATAAGGAGCATGATAAGGTCTGCTAGGTAATGCGAGCCTTTTCTCAATTGAAGTCAGTTTATTCCCCATAGTCTGCAAAGCTTTAAAAACATCATCGGATGGGGGTGTAACAATGAGTTCTATACTTGTGATAGGCTATGGGATAGGTGCTAAATATGTCCAGAAAAGGCATTGAAGGCCTTGGTGCTAATTTTTTGGCTTGAATAAGGCTATTTTCAGCTCTTATAGCAATATCATAAGCATCTAGAAGAGTTTCACCTCCCATAGACTGAATCATAGTTGAAATATCACTGTTTAATGCTCTAAGATAATAAAGGAAAACATGGTCAGCTTGTGGCTTAACACTTGCTAGGATTCTTTCCCAAGTTCTGGAAAAAAAATGTTGAAACTAGACATAAATTCATGGGGAGCTCTTTTAATGGTAGCCAACTATTCTATGAGAGATAAATGATCTGAATTATCTTGAAATTGTTTCAAAATTTTCCACCTAACTCATCCCAAGTTCTTATGCTTCCAATCTCTAAATTTCTATACCATTGTAAGGCTTGCCCTTTGAAAGATGTAGCTAAAAGTCTCAAAGCTACATCTTCATGAGTGATATTATGAACTACATATAAGGCTGCAACATCTTTAATGTGCTCTATAGGTGTAACCTGATTTTCACCAATGAATGATGGAAAACTTTTCATGGCAACATTAGGGATGTCATGATAAACTGGGATTACTAATGGGATGCCATTAGTAAAGGTCAAAAATCCTAGGTGGTTGAATAGCCATTTGAAAAATTGGGATCTGAATGAAAAGATTCACATGTGGTGAAGGAAGATTGGGAGGAGGATTACCAAATCCAGGTCTATTATAAGGTAAAGTATTACCAACTCTTCTCCTTCTTGCATAATTCAAAGGTAAAGAAATAAACTCAGAAGGAATTCCTCTTACCGATGATCTTGTAGTCACTTTAGGCAAGGAACATCTTTGTAATCTTTGAGTCTGAAATTAGCTTCACGGAGTCACCAAATAGATCTTTAAATCTTTAGAATAAATTGTTGCAGCTTTCTATCCCGAAAGTAACTTTTGATTCTTGTAAATATGGTGTAGAGCTGCTATAACTTACATACGAGATCTAATTTGTTGTCCCACCGGTGTTCCAAAGCTGTTATCTCTCAAAAGTGCACCCTGTAGAGAGATGGCTACAGGTGTTCTAAGCTTGCAAATTATCTCTCTTTTCATAGATATAATGGAAACACCTCAGGTCTGTGGGTATACCTATTTTGAGGTGAGTCTCTAGTATCAAGGATGGTTCCTTATTGATGTATCCTAAACTAATTTTGGGGTTTGAGGGTAAAAGATGATTGTAAGACGTTTTTAAAGCGAGGTGATACACCAAATTTATATGAGGTCTTTGACTGAGTATATGCACAATTGATATGGGAATGAATTATTGATGCACAAGCCAACAATTTTCTATAGAAAATTAAGGGTAAACACTTGGATGTATTGAGGGAGATCACAACAATAATCTTGATAAGTTAAACATACACATTAATATCATGTAGAAAATACTAAATTTCCAACGGGGTAAGATGATTAATAAGGGAATTCACATTCGGAAGATTAATGGAACATATAAAAGACTACAAATAATTGGAAAGGTAGAAAATACTTCACATTCGGAGGAAAAAGCGCGAGAAATTGCTTGGCACTCTGTATCTAAAATTCCTTCTTTGTGCTTCGCCAACACACACAGTATATAGAAAAATTAATTTACCCACCCTTCCTAAAAATAGACTAAGGTTGTACTCACCCATGCATTCTATTTTTATCCTTTATTTAATAATAAATAAAGGAATAAAATAAAGAAAACTAATACAAAGAGGAATTAATAGCCTTTGATTACATACAGTCAAACTGATTGTTCTATTTTTAAGAAAAGAATGGGTGAATAATTTGCTAATAATAAATCTTTCTTGATGAGCAAGTCTCCTCCTAGTGCATGAAGATTCTATCCTCTTGCTGATCTGTCCTTTTGTGAAGGCATGCAAAAATACTCCTGTGTATTGAGAAAAATAAAAAATACAATATTTGCAATACTTGCAAAAATAATTCATCAAATATCCACTTAATGGGGACCACCTCCAAGCTCAAGTTTTGATGTTGAAATTCCTTGTCTCCTCTAGTGGTCACATGAATATGACACTATAAATCATCTCGACCCCTTGATAGTGGGGACCACCTTTGCAATTCAGTAATAGTCTCACCATGGTTTGGCCACTCTTGTGGACTTAGCAAATCACCATGATTTCTCAAACACATGTGGGAAGGTAACTTTGCAAAAACCATCATCCTATGTTTGGCCACTCTTGTATAACACATGGTCATACTATAGTCCCCACTTTTGATTAATATTGAATTGTATAGTTGGTCGACTTGTATTGTGAATAGAATAAGGTAGACACCTTTTGGTTTGATCATTGCATAACATGATTTGGTCAACACTTTTGGAATATTCGAGTTTGGACTATAGTTGGTATGCCAAATGTTAATAATTTTTAAATAACAAGGGCTGGCCCCCTCATGGCGATGAATCAACCCTCCATGAATTTTGTTGGTGGTATTTTAACTTGGGTTGAGTTTTCTTTGAAATTCAATGATTATATTGGGTCATTTATTTCTGTACTGTTTGATCACAAACATTCGATCTCTGACCTGTGGTTATGGTTTCTGGCTTACATTAAATGTGGTTGATGGCATATGGAACGTAGGTAGTTTACTTTGATTCTAGAGATTGATATGGAGAGCGTTGATCTTGACCCGTGGAATGTTGATCGTTGATGCTTTAATCATAGTTGAGTTCAAACTAACCAATGCTTGAGCTCGGTGGTAAAGGTCATTCGACCTCAATGATCACTCCATTATGGATTTTTTTGGTCTATGGGAAAAGCCACGGAAAATTGTTTTCTTCGACGCATTTTTATTGTTGAACTCTTTCAAGCTCGGCCTCTCTGGATAAATGGTTCTCTTCCTTCTCTTTGGGCTATGTGAGGTGTTTTGGTAGACACCATTGTTGGCACTCGAGCTCGGGATTTGGCTTTAGAAATCTGGTTGGAGTTCAATTGTTTGATTTGTATTTTTATGTTCAAGGCCTTTGAGCTCAAGACTATGTAAGTAATTGTCATACTATTTGACAATGAATGGTAAGCTTTGATCTACTAAGCACCACCTTTGTTACTTCATATTTGCCATTTCAACTTCAAAATACTGATACTCATTTTTCCTTTGCATTTTCAATGTGATTTTACGGGATAACATTTTTCTCTCGAGTTGAAACTCATTACGGGTTGTTCTTTTTGGTTCTAAACTCAATGATCTCTCGAGGGTTTTTTCAACTTCGATCTAAATCGTAAGTCCTTGTTTCTTACTCTTATTTTAGTACCCATTAATGGGTTTTTTGATCAAAACGGGATATGTAATTTTTCCTTCTATACTGCAATTGAAAACTGATTGGTTTAAATGAGAGTGTTAACTTCTGAAAAACTTGGATACTTCTTCAACTTGGATGTGCATGCATTTAAATTCAAAGCTTTTCCATCTAAGCTTGTATTCTGAGTACTAAATGGGTATCCTTCTTTTCTCAAAACTTTTGAGATAGAATGTTTATTCATATGATTAGTCAAAATCCTTCATTCCTTTTGATTATACAATATGTTCTTAAGGAATGTAATGTTTTCTGAAGAGTTAAAAACCACTTCACATTATCCTAAGTTCTACATTATCGATTCGATTCAACCATTAATACCCAGAGTTTGTGCTCTCTTCGTTTTTGTGAAACCGTTCTAAGCTTTTTGTAAGTGGTTCCTTTTGAAATTTTCTCTAACCATTCTTAATTGTCATTGATTTGGTTCATCTTTGCTCAAGGATGACATTATTTTCACTTACTTATAACATTTGTTCACTATTTTCGTTTGTGCATTCCTTAGTGACTTTATGTTCATACCTGTTAGTTTGAGATACATACATGGATCAATGGTTTTTATGTGAAAAATATATTTGGATCCTTGAGATATCTGTTTTCAATTATTTGCACGATCTTGTAAGTAAAACATGACTATTTAATAAATTGATCTCTGTCATTGATTTAATGTGATGAACCTAATTTATTGATCTGATTATTTGCTTAAATAGTTGTACTTATTTGATGGTAGCATTTTTGTGCACTCATACTTGCTTCATTTGTAAACTACGCAATTAAAAATGACTAAACTTTGTAAGATTATCTTGAAAATTCATTTTATTCAGCTATTAAGCTATAATGAATGCTCCAAAGTAATTCAATTTGATGAATGAAAGTGCCGTCCATTTATTTTTTGCTTAAATACTGCATTTCCTTTTTATGCATGCTTGGAAAATTTAAAATGTCCATTTTACATGGTGAAACCCTGTCAAAATTTTCCCATATTTCCTTCTTTTATTTCTGCTTCAGCTATAATCTTCTCATTCTAGTTAACTTCAACCTTTAAATTCTGAATTTTCTTCTTTAGTTGTAATCTGGAACATGTACTTTTATCTGCAAGTCTCTCCTCTGTTCTGTAATACAACTTCTTCTATTTCTAAAATAGGTGCTGAACTTTGAGTTGCATTCTTCCTTCATAGGAGTATGTACTTGTCACTTATTTGCTTCATGTACCATAGGATGGAAGCCTTTGAAATTTTTAATCTTTATCTATAATGAGGAATGTAAGACATGATTTATTTCTTCTTGACTACAACTGTACTGCACACTTAAGAAAACAGTTAGAAATTTTTAGGCCTTTTGGCCTCTCTTATGTACATGGTTTTCTTTTCTTCTCTCTCCTACTTTACGAGTGAATAAATAATGTATAATGTTTGATCTTTAAGTAATCTATATCTCATGTTGTTAAGAGATTCATATGCACGAATTTGGATAGCATAGGAATATGGATTAACCTTGAGCTCTTAATTGATAGATTTCTCTTTTCTTCTTTTTAGGTATGGTACTTTCAAGTAATGAAGATGAAGAAGGAACAAGCAGAAGATGAAGATGCATCAACCAAAGGAGAAAACCCAAGGCAATGATGGGTTCATTCTTACTCCTATATTTTCTCTTTCATGCATGTGTACCTCTTATTTCAAGATATTTGTACTTTACTTTTGTTACATCCCAAACTTGTGTGGGAACATTCGACATTCCTTATGAATAAAACATTCAATTATGAAAATTGAGTTGTGTATTTATTTCTGCATTTCAACTTTGTATGGATTGTATGATGAACTAAACAACTCAGTAATATAATTAAATGTATTAATCATGAAGGAAAGAATGTTAAACAATACTGTAACATCCAAGTAATGAACTCTAATTTACGTAATTTGTAGTCATGATTTTTTTCTCAAAACCTAACACTTCATCTATTCTACAATTTGGTGTCTTCATCAAGACAACACAACTTTCCTTTGGGGCTTTGTGTTCTTTTGCTAAAGATAGCATGAAATTGCAGACTATTTGATATGTTATGTTTTGTAACAACACACATAGCTGTAGATTTTATGTAATCATTAATTAATTCAACAGTAACAATATTTTCTGAAAGAACCTCTCCTAGCTTAGGTATACTTCACTAATGCTATCCATCGTAACAAAGTTTCGAGTTGCCCATTTTTGCACAAGTGCAAAATTGTCAACATAAGGTCCTATCAAGTTCTCTTTTAGCTTCTTATGCCATTTCTACAGTATTTTCTAGAATTTTCTCCCAATCAATATGATATGTGATTTTTATTTGGGGAAGGTGATAAGTTAGGAGTAGGAGGTTGACTACTCAATTGTGAATCAAAACTTTCTCTAAACGGGTCTTGTGATATGATATTTTTTCTAAAGGTTCTCCTTCCTTTTTGTGATTGATATAAGAATTCCAAAGGTGGAAATTCTACTTCTTGTCTAATAAGGGACACTGGTGCTTCCAATTCTTGGTCAAATTCCTTATTTGATCGAGAAGATGATGATTTGTGTTCAGATATTTTTGGGAGGAATTGACCCTTGGAGTCTCTTGGCCTACTCATAAAATTTATTATGATGCAGGGAAGATCCTACAATTACTAGATGTATGACTATTGCTCTTGTTGACACTTAATTAAAAAATTCTAACTATAGAGTCCCCAACAATGGCACCAAAATGATGGGTTTCGTTATTACCTTCATTTAATCAACTCTTTATTGATGTCATATTCAAACTAGGGGTGGTGTCCGAAGCTATATGCAACAAGAAATCTTAGTGATCTAGTAATTGACTATAGGTATTTTTGTTTTCTTTTTTATATTTTCTAGGGATTTTCTCAATGTCTTGAGGACTTCTTGGCCAAAACCTTATTGAAATAAAACTATGAAAACTTGCTGGAAGTAAACACTCTCTATAGAAATAAATTACTGGAAATAAACACACATTTGCAGAATGAAATAGATTCCTGTAAGTAAACACACATTACATAAATAAACACACTTGCTTTGGAAATAAACACACAATTGAGAATGCTGAAAGATGATTGCAAGGAAATAAGAATCTAATCTAGAACACCTACAAGAACAAGTATACGTCGATTTCAACTTGAGTAATCGACAACATTTACAAAATTAATAGATCTATACAATTTACTATGGAAATATAAATAAAAATAAAATTAAGATCTTGGATCTTGGAAGAGTGGGCCCTTGCTCCACCTTGAAACAAGATTTGACAACTTAATATACTCTCAAAATAGAAATGGCTATTTTATTGATAAAATGTTCTGCATTACAAAAACGTACTGTCTCTTTCTATCTCTTTGTGTTTGTATCTATGTATATCGATCTATCTCTATATTATTATTATTTATCTATATGCAATTCTGCATATATATACTCCTTCCAAAGGCACATTTACAGCCATAGCTGTCCTATTGATTCATATGGAACCAAATCGTGCCCAAAATAGATGTTGAATTGGAATATGGTTGGACGTCTTTCTTTGTATGATAGTTATCCTTGGATCTGTGGGTATGAAGAATAAAAAATATTCTAATCTGATCATGATTGAAAGGATCATGGATTGCTAAATCATTGTACGATGTTGGAATAAACAAATTCTCATCGGTTCCGGAACTTTAGAGAAGTTCCAAAACTAAAGGAAATTGTTCCAGATCTAACTATGAGGGTTATGGAGCTACATGTAGGAGTTCGAAACCAAGTCGAGAAAATTACTGAGAACTAAGTCTTTGGAGTTTTGGAACTAAGTCCAAAAGTTCCGAACTAAGTGATAGAGCTCGTAACTACGTAATGGAGTTCCGGAACTAAGTCTGGAAGTTTGGAACTAAGCCGTATTGAAACCAATGCTTCCAAAAACATGCTGACCACTTCATACTTTGTTCTTCCGACTGATTGTGACTTGTTTTATTACAAAACTAAATTTCCAAAGCACTTTGTTAGGAATTACAAAGTTTTTAAATGTTATAACTACAATCAACAAAAGATGGACAATTACATCCTAACTTATATTAGATCAAACAAAAGTCACAAAATGCAGTCAAACTTGATAAAAAGGAGAGTAAAATAAGATCATTTATTGTACATTAATGAGACATATTCTAGCCTTATCATCTCCCGTACTTACTTGTTTGTAATTCCTCTTACAAACTTTACTCTTCAAATCTTGGGTTGTGTATTCTGCATTCCAATTGACTGCTCCAGTCAAATGGTTGAAACTAAATATCTCAGTGTTTTAGTTTAGAAATACTATACCCTAATCCTATTTCTACTTTCCTTTTCCATTCCTCAAATTGAGTGGGATCTTGAGGTTCTCTATTATTCCATGTATACATGCGAGAGAGAAGAAGGGGAGGCCTTCTTCTCATTCCCATCCATATGCCCCTGTGATTTTCATTGATATGAGGAATTAGTGTGCGTAAATGTTTTGATCTTTCTAGACTCTAGATCAAATTTGTGGGAGATATTACTTCCCTTCTCCTCAAGGTGACTGTAAAAAGCTCCCATATTTTCAAACATCCATCATAAATCTCCTCAAAATTTTCCTCCTCATAAGAGGCGAAGGAATCAATAATTTTCTATAAAATGGCAAGACAATGTGTGTTGAACTGTCTATCAAAGGCATGGGTTATAAAATGTTTAACGATAGCAGATGGTTTACCATAATGATCCCTTATGCAGAGACCTTATGAACTAGCTTTCAATAGATGATTAGAATCCCTTTCCTTCCATTCAATCTAATTTTGAAGAATAGATACAAGTGCATTAAGCTAGCTTTCTACCATATACAAATTGATCATGAAGCCTGTGTTCTTTTCTAGCATAAGATTACAGAGATAGAATTCATAGAGAAGATTTTTTTGCTTTCCACTGACTAAAGAATAGGCTATCATGAACTCAAATTCATTTTTATTTCATGTGGAAGGCCACGTGAAATTCTTGACTGCTACCAGTGAATGAATTGTTCCTCTAGAAACACACTATATGTAGGAGAAGGCCTCCTGCATGTAAGCAATTTTTCACTCATTATGCAAACCATTTGTATTTTTACAAGACATTTAAATTTTTCTCCTTCTTCTTTGTAAATTTCTTCCCATTCCTTTCTTACTTTATTTTTGTCTTCTATATTGCTTCTCAAGTACTCATTGGATGTTTTGATTTCATTGAGTTCCCTGCAAGTATCATCCCATAACATCTTGAGTAGCTAATAAGTTAATTTAGTCTATGCAAAGATTGTTGACATAGAACTCTGTCTTCTAGAAATTTGACATTCTTCCTCTTTCTCCATCATCTATTGTTTAACTCGTGTCAATTCCTCTGTCTTGTCTGTGAGATGAGTTGTTAGTTCCCCAATGATCATTTCTCTCTATTCTAATTTGAGTTTGAGAAAGTTCAAATCCTCATCCTTTTCTTTGATGATGAATTCTACTCTAGACAGAAACAAAGCCTGTCTAACTTGCTATTTCTCTTCTTTCTCTCGAAAGTTCTTTGGGGTTGAGCATTCCTCTTCTACCAAAGGGAATTTCCTTTTCGTCTCCAAGATGCTAATTCTTCTTCTTCATGTGTTAGTGCGCTTTGATTCACCCAACTCTTCAAAAACATGTTCCTCAAATCTCTCACCTTTTTTTGCATCTTAGTTTGACTTGGTCGGGAGGAGTCATGGCCATGTTGTCCAAAATATCAATAGATTTTTTTTCCAACTTGTGCTGTTCTTTCATCTCCTATGGAATTTCTCTAGACCTCTTATGAATTCTTCTTCTTTGAGGAGCTTAAATATGTCCGAAGTAGGTTTCCTCCTAGAGATTTTAATAATTTTCACTTCTTTCTCTTGCCTAGGTGAGTGTCACTATCGGAGATAGATATTAGCTCTCCTGTAGCAGTTTGTACATGAAGGAGTTTCTTTTAAAGGTATAGTAGGCTCTACGGTTTTAATCCTTCTTCTAGATCTTATTATTTTTGGTATATTCTCCCCACATATTTCCTTCTTTTCCTCTGTAGGGGCATCAATTTCCAAATTAGTTGTAGGAGAAAAAGGAGTTGGTATTGCCCTCCTGATAATATTAGGGTTTTTCTTAAACTTGTTAAGAAATTTCTCCCATATTTATTCTCCATTTTTCTTTGCAAGAAAATGGTGTTGGCACACCAAATGAACTAACCCATGATGTCTGATTATTCCAACACCCCAGGAATACCTCTGGGCCATTGTATGAATGGAGTCAAAAAGAAACCCTGGAAGGTTTACTATATATTCTAGTTTTGTAGCTCCATATCTAAGATATATGAGCATCTTCAGGACTTGTCTTCCCACCAACCCAAATTTACCATCACAAGTTTAATACTTGACTATCCAAAATGCCACTCTATCAAAGGCTTTAGGAAAGCTAGCCCTTCGACCCCTTTTATAATTTTCTTAGTGTTGTAATTATATTGGGGTTATTTTACCCCTTTTGTAGAAGTGGGGTTTCAACGGTTATTTTAAGGTCCTTTGACAGATTTGGGACATGCACAATTGACACACAGATACATTGCTTATTGTATTCACACGAATTTTTTGTTATAATATTTCTAACCTTTGTTTTAGATTATTCTAAATTTATAACGAATTCTCTTACCAATTTTTTATTATACTTGAGAAAATTTTCAAGAATTCTAACCACCCTACTTGTTCAAAGATAACTGCCACTTCTTCATCTGCAAGAAGTTGGGTATCATCCTTAGGTTCTGACTTCTTTTTAATCCCCATGGTAAAGAGGTCAATTTGGATTCATTCTCCTTCAAATTATTACTCTTCCCAGATTGGCTACATAACTCTTTTCTTAGGTGTGGAACAGATGGGTTTAGCTACGAAACTAATGTGCTTAGTGGTGGAACTGCTTTGTGTTTAGCTATGGAATGCAAGTCTAATTCTTTGCTTCTTCCTTGAGGTTTTTATATAACTTCTTCTTCACTTTACTTATTCCACACAAATGATAGATCATTATAAACATTCTGCCACTTTTATTCCACCAACATCATCGTCATGATTACTCACTTTTAATCATAATGTACAATAGATGACTCATCATACCAACTTTTAAATCAAATCCAATCACACATGCAAAATTTTAATCTAACCTTTAATAATTTAAGGACATAATTGCCATCCTTGATGGTGTAATCCCTCCATCATGATTACTCATCATTCCTAAAAGTGAAACAAAAGGAAAAACAATTAGAAAAGATAGCTGGAATTTCAAAGAAGTTATTTTTATTTTGGATTAGCCATTTATTGAGGAGATCAACCGCCATTGTTGGTTTTTAATTGATCTTTGAGAGAAATGTTTTTAGGGAAGAGAACACCATTTACTAGTTTTCATTTCTTCCCTTTTTAATTATTTATTTTTCTTTTTTTTTGGGGGAAGAGAACACCATTTACTTGTTTTCATTCTCTGCTCTTTATTATAGATCGATCTATTCGATTATTTGATCATTTTGGAAGAACTGGGTTCTTCCATATGATCAAATTATTTGTCTCGCTTCAATCGGCCTCAAGAATTCATATTTAATAGGAGACTTCCTATAAAGTTTTAACCTATGTCTATTGACCAAAAGTGTCCTTCTACTGCCATCAATGGGAAGTAACTGAATAGAAACATTGTTAAATATCTTCTCAATCTGATAGGGTCCCAACCATTTGGTTCTCAACTTGCCCTTAAATTGCTAGTACTTAGAATCAAACTAGTAATGCCCAATATCCTACCTTGAATTGCCTCTTCTTGATATGTGTGTCATGCCATTACTTTCTTTGATATTGGATTATCTTTGTTTGCTGAAGTGCTTCTATCCTTAACTCATCCAATTCATTGAGTTGAAGAATTCTTTCCTTTTGTTCGCATCCAACTCAATACCTACTTTAGCTATTGTCCTTAATGTTTATAGTTCAAATTCAATAGGTAACAAGGTATTTTTCCCATAGATTAACTCATATGGTGAAAACCCTGTTATAGTCTTCCAAGTTGTATTATATGCCCAAACAGCCTCAAGTAGTCTCTTTACCCAATCTCTCTTGCTCGATTCAACTATTTTGGTAAGGATGTTTTCCAATTCTCTGTTTGTTACTTCTTCTTGTCCATTTGATTATGGGTGATAGGGAGATGACTTCCTATGATTGATCTGATAATGCATTGTGAAGGCTTGGATCATATTAGACATGAATTGTGGCCCCTGATCTAAAACTATACTTCTTGGTGCACCAAACTTTACCATAATTTGTGCCAAAGGAAATCAACAACTGCTTCTTCAGTGGCATTTGTTAAAGCTTGCACTTCTACCCACTTTTTCACATAATTAGTACACATAAGAATGTACTCCTTTCCTTATGAAGGAGGACTAAAGGGACCAACAAAATCCAACCCCCATCTTTCAAATGGTTCAATCACCACTTGAGGTTGCAGAGGCATTTCATTGGTAAAAGTTGGCTGTCCCATCCTTTGATAGGGATCACACCACTTGATATATATCTTCACATATTTGTACAGAGATGGCCAATAATAGCTAGTGCCAAGTATCTTGTGAGCTGTTCTTTTCACTGAAAAGTGTCCTCCACTTGGTTCATCATGACATGCCCTGAGTATGCCAGAGATTTCATATTCTCTCACACACCTGCGTAAAACAAAATCAGGACCACATTTAAACAACATTCCATTTAAACATTTAAATCGGTACCTTGGTTTTGATGAAAATTTTCATTTATTTCTTAGTGAAAAAAGAAGGAAACTTCCTTATTATAAGATAATTTTCCATATCAACAAACCATGGTGCATAAATTGAAATAGCAAACAACTGTTCATCTGCAAAGTTTTCCTTAACTAGATGTTGCTCTCCTGTAGTGTCCATTATTGACATGAAATCAACTACCACATTAGATTTCCTTGGATTATCTACTATGGTAATATCAAATTCTTGTAAAAGTAATAACCATCTAATTATCCTACCTCCAACCACTGGTTTGTTCATTAAGTACCTAATTGCTGAGTGATCTGTATGTACAAATATTTTGTACCTTGTGATATAATGTCTGAATTTATTAATTGCATAGATCACAACAAGAAATTCTTTTTCAGTGGTAGTGTAATTTCTTTCAATGGGAGTAAGATTTTTACTGAGGTAATAAATAGCATACATTTTTCCTTCTTCATCTTTTTGTCCCAAAACTGCACCAATGGAGTTATTTGAGGCATCTGTTTGGATGTGAAAAGGTTTTTTCCAATTAGGTCCTCTCAATATTGGGGCAGTGATTAATTTTTCTTTGATTTCCTTAAAAGCATGCTGACATCTTTCATCCCAAAGAAATTCACAGTCCTTGGTAAGAAAATTAAACATGGGGGCAGCAATTTTACTAAAATCCTTGATAAAGTGCCTATAATATCTAACATGCCCTAAAAATGACTTGATATCTGTGGGGGTTTGAGGAATATGTAAGTCCGAAATAATTCTAATTTTGTTCTAGTCAACCTAAATTCCTTTTTTTTTGAAATGTGATGTCCTAATACAATCCCCTCATCAACCATCATCAAACACTTCTCATGTCTAAGAGACACATGGTGTTTCTCACATATTGTTAATAATCTATCTAAATTTCTCAAAGCATCATCAAATGTGTCTCCATGCACAGTGAAGTCATCCATGTATACCTCTAGATAGTCATTTGTTAGGTCTGCAAAAATTTCTAATACAACACTTTGGAAGGTTTCGGAGCATTAGATAATCCACATGGTAATACCTTATAGGAAAAGGTACCCCATGGAAATGTAAAGGTAGTTTTTTCTGATCCTCAAAGCAACTTTGATTTGATTATATCCACTAAAGCCATCCGGGAAGAAACGCATCCGTTTACTGCGCAAGGTTGTCTAGAACTTCATCTATAAATTATAAGGGAAAATAATCTCTCGGTGTGGCTTTGTTTAGTTCCCTATAGTCAACAAATCCATTTTCCATTCTTTTTAGGAACAATTACAAGAGGATACACCAACCGACTATCGAGATAGGGTAGATAAAACCTACTTGTAATAGTTTTTCAATTTCTTGCTTGTGACTATATCTCTTAAATTTGGATTAATCCTTATCTCGAGGTTTCCTAATTGGTCTAATGTTTTCAGCATAGATGTGACGAGTGCAAATAATTGGATGGTTTCCTTTCATATCTTTGTAGTCGAAGAAAAATCTCTAGTATGATTTTTTGAACATCAAACAATTTAGCTTCTTCATCATTCTTCAACTAGTGTTAATGTTCAAACTTTTACCAGTGAATCTCAACATGTTTTGTTCTAATGTGTGATGAACTCGATTTGTTGAAAGGGTTCCATTAAGGTATTTAGTGGACATGCATGTGGCAGAAATAAATGATATGTAGCAACATATCCAAAAGTTCCTTGAGTCGAGAATATTGGAAAAATGACAAGTAGGAAGAGTTATGATACTTATCTTGTTATAGATCGAACTCCTCGTCACTTTGTTGCTTTCCAGAAATTCTTCACCATTTCCTGATATATTTGAAACTCAAGCTACCGATTCTTCCTCTACCCAAGATAAATCTCATTCCTCCCAAGAAAAATTATTTACAGTTACAAGGAATTGAAATGGTGTGGTTCTCAGAACTAAATGTGATGGTTAGAACTAAAGTTGATGATTCGGAATAGAGTCCGTAGGTTACAAACTAAGTTCGTAGGTTCCGAAACTATTTTTGATTACTCCAAGGATAATTGGTGTTGATCAATGGTTTATTAATCATATATTCTACCTCGCGACGTGATTGTGCAACCTTTGATCATGGCCAAAGAAGACATGTTTTTCTTATTAGTATCGGAGCATCAACCCATATTTATTCTTGATTATCAATAGAAGGTCATGTAAAAGGATGTAGGAAATTTTCTTAGAATTCTTACCATTTGAGATAGTCATATCACCTGATCTACAATCAATTAAAGCAACAAGTGTAGCTAACCATGGTCTTCCCAAAATAATGGGATAACCAAGTGGTTTACCTTTCAGCTGCAATATAAGGAAATCAACTAGATATTCCCATGACTCCATCATAACCGTCACATCTTCAATAAATCCTTCCGGTTTTGCTATAGACTGATTTTCCATTTGCAATATGGTGTTAGTAGGTTGTATACCTACTAATGGTAATGTTTTCAAAGTGTCCACTTTGTCATCACATTTATAACTACTCCCAAGTCAACCAAAACATTATGTATAGCTTTATTTCCTAAAGAGATAGAAATAACAGGACTTCCGGGATCTCCGTATTTGGGAAGCAAAAATTTTTCTGCTAATAAATCAACATATTTCCCATGTACCTTAATAGTCTGGGGTACTCGCTTCTTCCTTCCAGGTCTTTTTAAACATAGAATTTTGATTAATTTGTTCAATTCTAGAATGTCCTTAATTTATCAGAACAATGGTATTTCAATATTCAAGTTCCTTAGTTCCTATACAAACTCAGATTCCTTAGTCTCTATGGCTTCTTTAAATCTCTTTAGAAATGGAATCTCAATAGAGTTGCTATCTAGCTCCTATCTTGTTCTTTTACATCCTTCTTGGGAACAACCATAGTAGGGGCTTCGATTTATTTTGTCATCTCAATGATTATAACAGGTGGACTACTAATTATTTTTCCAGATCTAGTTTGAATATCCTTACAATCCATGGCATTTAGATCAACTAATTTTTCGGTTACATTGCGTAGATAGAAGTTGTTTGTTTGTTTCTTGGGTTTATTCTCGATTGTCTTTGGTATTTGGGTTTGGACCACATTTTCATGTTGTGAATTTTGTCTTTGGGAACCCATTATGGTTTGTTTATTCTATTTGAGATATGTCCTCATTTGAGCATAATTATCGGGGCTCCACCTAGGTTGTGACCAAGCATTGAGGTTTCCTTGACCGGACCATGGTTGTTGGTGTCCTTGGGCATATCAAGATTGACCTACCCAATCCCTGCGGATTCCATGTTTTTGAGGTGCACAAGGGTGCTTTGTCCCCAATTTTCTAGCACTATCCGAGCTTCCCATGGCATCATCCAAGGGTTAGGAACTGACCTGGGCATGAACCGCCCTTAGCTAGGTTGTCTCTAGACAAAATTTAATTCTCTTGATGTGGGTGAAATGCTGCTTTGTTTAAGCTAATTTTCAATAAATGGAAGAAGAGAACATTCATTAATCTTATGGTCCCTATATTCACGAGATAAGACACATTTTTGTCTTGCCTAGGGAAAATCTCTTATTGCATGCTTCTTCCTGCATCTAGGACAATACATAGCTAATGGTTCAGTTTTAGAATTTGATTTAGCTTGCAATCCATCCATGGTGGAGGTTAATTGAACTAAAATGTCTATTTTAAATTTTTCCAATTCATCCATCTGTTTGTTCACATTTGGGTTTACATTTTGAACTATTTTTCCTTTTCTAGGTCCACCCCTTTTTCGTGAATAACTTATATAAATGTCTTTAATATCATTCATTCTTATTTGATCAATGTTTCCACCTCCCATCAGATCAAGTGCCTCACTTGTTTCATCATCCAGAACTTTAAGAAATATGGTTTTTCTTAACTCTTCTCTTAGTATAAATCCACATTTTTTTCTCACAAAGAGGAATCTATCTAAATAATCTTCCATATTCTCATCCTTCTCCTACTTGATTTTGAAAATTTATTCCTTCCTATTCCTCCCTCTACAAGTAATCTTGATGCTTTTATAGGAAGGAAATTCCATTTGTGCCCAAGTGGTAATAGAATTATATGTTAATCCCATAAACCACCTCATTCGCATCCTTCGGGGTAGATGGAAACACCTTGAGTTTCTTATTATCTATTTTTAATCATAAGTTTGACACAGTTCTTTAAATTCAAACAAAAATTAGTCAAGGTATTCATATGACATCCCTCTAAACTTGGGTAATTGTGTAGGTGAAATATTTTTCATAGGTGTATCATCATCATCCAATTGAATTGGATAAGTGAAGGTCCTATCAGGTTCTCTTTCACTTCTTATGTCATTTTTGCAAAGATTACCTTATAGAATTTTCTCCAAATCAATATGGTATGTGATTTGATTTGGGGGAAGGTGATAAGTCAGGAGTAGGAGGTTGAATACTCAATTGTCAATCAAAACTTTCTCTAAACTTGTCTTGGGATATGATCTTTTTTCTAAAGAAGAATTCCAAAGATGGAAATTTCGCTTCTTGTTTAATAGGGCACAATGGTGCTTCTAATTCTTGGTCAAATTCCTTATTTGATCAAGAAGATGATGATTATTGTTCAGATATTTTTGGGAGGAATCGAACCTTGGAGTCTCTTGGTCTACTCATAAATTTTATGACGACGTAGGGAAGATCCTGCAATTACTAGATGTATGATTTTTTCTCTTATTGACACTTAATTAGACAATTATAACTATTGAGTCCCAAAAATGGCTCCAAAAATGATGGGTGTCATTATTCCCTTCATTTAATCAACTCTTTGTTGATGCCATATTCAAACCAGTGGTGGTGTCCAAAGTTATATGCAAGAAGAAATCTTAGTGATCTAGTAATTGATCGTAGGTATTTGTTTTCTTTTTTTATATTTTATGGTCGTTTTCTCAATGTCTTAAGGAATTCTTGGCGAGAACCTTATTGAAATAAAACTATGAAAACTTGCTGGAAGTAAACACTCTCTGCAGAAATAAATTGCTAGAAATAAACACACATTTACATAATGAAATAGATTGTTGTAAGTAAACACACGTTACAAAAATAAAAACACTTGCTTTGGAAATAAACACACAATTGAGAATGCTGAAATATGATTGCAAGGAAATAAGAATCTAATCTAGAACACCTGTAGGAACAAGTATATGATAGATTTTAACTTGAGTAATCAAAAACATTTACAGAATTAACATATCTATACTATTTGCTCTAGAAATATAAATACCAATAAAATGAAGATCTTGGTTCTTAGAGGAGTGGGCCCTTGCTCCACCTTGAAACATGATTTGAAAATGTAATATAATCTCAAAAAGAAATGTATATTTTATTGATAAAATGTTTACGCATTACAAAAATGTACCGTCTCTTTCGATCTCTGTGTTTGTATCTATGTATATCGATCTATCTCTATATTATTATTATATATCTATCTAGCAGTAGGTCTGAATATATATACTCCTTCCAAAGGTGCATTTACAACCATAGCTGTCCTACTGATTTAGATGGAACTGAATCATGCCCAAAATAGATGTTGAATTGGAACATGGTTGGACATATTGTTGTATGATAGTTATCCTTGGATCTGTGAGTATGAAGAATCAAAGATCTTGTAATTTTCTCCTGATTGAAAGGATCAATGATTACTAAATCACTAGACGTTGTTGGAACAAAATCTCATCGGTTCCAAAATTTTTGAGAAGTTCCATAACTAAAGGAAATCATTCCAGATCTAACCGTGAGGGTTCCGGAGCTACATGCAGGAGTTCCAGAACTAAGTCCAAAATTACGGAACTAAGTTTGAAAGTTCCGAAACTAAGTGATAGAGCTCGTAACTATGTAATGGAGTTCGGAACTAAGTCTGGAAGTTCCGAACTAAGCCGTATTGAAACCAATGCTTCCAAAAACATGTTGACCACTTCATACTTTGTTCTTCCGACTGATTGTGACCTGTTTTATTACAAAACTGAATTTCCAAAGCACTTTGTTAGGAATTACAGATTTTTTAAATGTTAGAACTACAATCAACAAAAGATGGAAAATTACATCCTAACTTATATTAGATCAAACAAAAGTCACAAAATGTAGTCAAACTTGATAAAAAGGAGAGTAAAATAAGATCATTTATTGTACATTAACGAGAGATATTTTGGCCTTATCAATACATGCCTTGTTTGAAAAACCTATTATGAAACATGTAGGGGACATCGTTAGTAGATTTGATGGTTCAATTAATCCTTACATAAACATATACTTAATTATATGGAAGAGGTGACAATTGTGGAACCCATTATGACACATGTAGGGTACATTATTGGTAGATTTCATGGTTTAATTAATCCTTACATAAACATATACTTAACTATATGGAAGAGGTTGTGATTATGGTGGAGGACCAATATGGATATAGTATTAGATAAAACATACCTTTTCAAGAAAACATTTGGAATTAAATGTGAATTTAATACAACCTGACTCTAATATATAATATCATTAGTTTAAACAAGGAAGTATGTTATTTTGAACCACTCCTTTAAAATTAGTTGATTATGATGATAGGTTATGATACCATATGTCATGCCCACAATTTACACACCCAAAAACAACAGTAAAATTACTGGAATAATATTTTTTTGTCTTTCATTTCTTGTTACATAATACCACTTGGGCTCAAACAAAGTGACACAACATCACATAAAACACTTACACAAGCATAGACCCACATATACAACATGATAACTCTAAAGCACACTATTGTTAAACTTACTTAAAAGGATGAACATGTTATAATGACTCAAACCCACACAAGAACTTAAGGCTAGACATATTCCACAACACATCATTTTCATGGTTATATCTTTATTATAATTAAGTTCCATTGTTTAAATCCAAAAAAATTAAAGAGCATTTAAAATATAAATAAATATTCTTGTTCCCAAAAATACATATTAATTATTTTATTTAATATTTAACTTATAATAAATACACTTAATTTGGATCTTTCTCCTTAATAAGTGCCTTTCAACCTGGATGAAGCGTCACCACTTCCGATAGCGTGGGTGAAATCAACAGATCACAATAAACCTCCATACGTGCTTTGATTACGCTTACATCTCCAACACCTATTCATTCACTTTTCACTAGGGTGAAGGGTCTTTGACGTTTTCATTAATTAGAAAATGGATGGTTGATGGGTATTAGGTTGTACATGTGTTGATGCATGATTTTTTGAAGGCCGTCCATGTATCTGCATTGATAAATCTGACCGGCTCACCAATTTCTACATACTCCTCCACAAACGGTTCTTCCTTGCACACCACTCCTCCAAGAGTCCTTAGAATACTAATCCGCACGACTAGGGAGATGCAATTCCTACATATCCCCACTCATGCAGATTAGGATATAACTCCACTGATCCCAAATGAGATCTTTAAAGCATTACCTTCAATTTACAATAATGAAGATTGCACATAAGGGAAGATCCGTTGACATGGTGTTTTCTCATTACATGTCGTATGAGTCTAATAGAATGGAAATGCTGAAAAATATATTGAGCTCACACATAATAAAGGAATCGATGCCTTCGCTCTTAAACTCCAATGTTTAATTGGTTGATCAAGAAGATAATATTTTCAAGGATTCTCAAGAGTCCAAAGATGTTATCGATAACATCTTCACTTAGGAAACTTCCTCTTAGCCCTATACTATTTTTGATATGCAAAACCCACCTTCCAACTCTTCTTATCAAAATTATCGCAACACATATAGTGAAAAGGGAAAAGTCTACATTGCAAGTCACTTGTTGAATCTGTCGAGAATTTATTGTGGGGCCTTAATATTGAGCCCCGATCTCTATTTGAAACAACTTTCTTTTTCTCTCATCTACTTGCAGAACAAAATTAATTTATTTTGGCTATTGAAATCTGTTTTCCATTGGAAAATTTAATCATCCCTTCCAACATCCCTACCATGTGGCTCCCATTCCGTGAGCCCTCCCATTTTTTTCCTCCCGCGGATGTGAGACTCCGGGATCAATTGGTTTGGATTATATTTTCGAGTTCGGGTCCTTATGCATGTTTTTATGTGTGTGACAATTTATATATATTTTAGGTCTAATTTTTATTGTTGGCCATGGAATATTTGAAGGGGGCCAGAAATATATATATATATATATATATATATATATATATACATCATATGTGAAATACATATGAAGAAAGTGAAGAGCAACAACTCGGAGAATACAAAGAAAATAAAGAGAAGAAAAGTGTAATAACACAATGGAGAAGAAAAGTGGGAAATAATAAATAAAGAAAAATACGAGCAACAACACGTGAAAGAGGGATTTTTGTAAGAAAAAAGAATAAATTGGACATAAGAAGAGAAACAAATGAAGAGATAGAGTAAAATTTTTGATGATTATATGAAGTTTTTCAAATTAATATAATTTATATTTTGTGCGTGTGTTTTATTTGTGTCTTTCCTTTACTGGTTGCATTTGGCACTAAATTTTTCCAACAATTTGGTATCTGTGGGTGAAATCAACAGATCACAATAAACCTCCATACGTGCTTTGATTACAGTTACATCTCCAACACCTATTCATTCACTTATCACCGGGGTGAAGGGTCTTTGACGTTTTCATTAATTAGAAAATGGATGGTTGATGGGTATTAGGTCGTACATGTGTTGATGCATGATTTTGTGAAGGCCGTCCATGTATACGCATTGATAAATCTGATTGACTCACCAATTTCTACATACTCCTCCATAAACGGTTCTTCCTTACACACCAATCCTCCAAGAGTCCTTAGAATACTAATCGCACGACTAGGGAGATGCAATTCCTACATATCCCCACTCATGCAGATTAGTATATAACTCCGCCTGATCCCAAATGATATCTTTAAAGCATTACCTTCAATTTACAATAATGAATATTGCACATAAGGGAAGATCCGTTGACATGGTGTTTTCTCATTACATGTCGTATGAGTCTAATAGAATGGAAATGCTGAAAAATATATTGAGCTCACACATAATAAAGGAATCGATGCCTTCGCTCTTAAACTCCAATGTTTAATTGGTTGATCGGGAAGATAATATTTTCAAGGCTGCTCAAGAGTCCAAAGATGTTATCGATAACATCTTCACTTAGGAAACTTCCTCTTAGCCCTATACTATTTTTGATATGCAAAACCCACCTTCCAACTCTTCTTATCAAAATTATCTAGTGAAAAGGGAAAGTCTACATCTGCAAGTCACTTGTTGCAACTATTAGAATTTATTATGGGGCCCTAATATTGAGCCCCGATCTCGCATTTTGAAACAACTTTCTTTCTCTCTCATCTACTCGCAGAACAACATTAATTTATTTTGGCTATTGAAATCTGTTTTCCATTGGAAATTTTAATCACCCCTTCCAACGCCCCTGTCATGTGGCCCCCATTCCGTGAGCCCTCCCATTTGTTTCCTCCCGCGGATGTGAGACTCCCGGGGATCAATTGGTTTGGATTATATTTTGTGTCCGGGTCCTTATGCATGTTTTTATGTGTGTGACAATTTATATATATTTCAGGTCTAATTTTTATTATTGGCCATGGAATATTTGAAGGGGCCAGAATATATATATATATATATATATATGACAATATAATTTTTTTGAAAAGGATATATATATATATATATATATATATATATATATATATATATATATATATATATATATGCAACATCATATGTGAAATACATATGAAGAAAGTGAAGAGCAACAACTCAAGAATACAAAGAAAATAAAGAGAAGAAAAGTGTAATAACACAATGGAGAAGAAAAGGGAAATAATAAATAAAGAAAATACGAGCAACAACACGTGAAAGAGGGATTTTTGTAAGAAAAAAAGAAGAAATTGGACACAAGAAGAGAAACAAATGAAGAGATAGAGTAAAAAATTTGATGATTATATGAAGTTTTTCAAATTAATATAATTTATATTTTGTGCGTGTGTTTTATTTGTGTCTTTCCTTTCTCAAGTTGCATTTGGCACTAAATTTTTCCAACAATTTGGTATCAGAGCAAACAAAAAGTTAAAATAATAAGTGGGTTTGAGTTTTTATTTTCTGGGTTGAGTTGTAATGGCTTCCAACAGCAACTCTTGGAAACAACCCCAATATTTGATGGGAAGAACTATGACATTTGGTGTATTAAAATGAAGACTTTGTTCTCTTCTCAAGAGTTATGAGAACTACTAGTGGATGGAGGCTATACTGAGAGGTAGAAAAATGGACTACATCTAATGCATTGACACAAGCACATAAAAATGCATTGAAGGAAAATAGAAGAAAGGATGCAAAATATTTGAGCTACATCTAGAATGCAATCACTGATTTAGTATTTCCAAGGATAGCAAAAACTAAAAACTCAAAGCAAGCATGGCATACCCTGCAAAATGCATATCAAGGCAGTGATAAAGTCAAAATTTTAACACTTCGAGATGCTTAAGGAGAGAGTTTTAAATTCTTCTCATGAAAGAATCGGAGTCAGTAAATGATTTTTTCACAAGGACTATGACCATTTTCAATCAAATGAGGACAAATGGAGATGTGGTAGAAGAGCATAAAATCATAGAGAAGGTATTGAGAAGCCTTCTAGTCATATTTGACCTAGTTGTGGTAGCCATAGAAGAGTCTAAGGACTTAAAACAAATAAGTGTTGATGATTTGATGGGTTCTTTGCAAACCCATGAACAGAGGATGAGTAGATCAACTAGCTCCTCTAATGAACAAGCCTTCAAAACAAATACAAATGTTAGAGGTAGGGGAGAGGAGAATACAACAAAGGAAGAGGAAGATTTAACAACCAACAAGAAGGTGGAAGTCATAACCACTATCAAGAGCCACATGAAAGAGGAAGAGGTAGAGGAAGGAGCAACAACACTTCTAGAGGTGGTTCTTCACAAAGGTATGATAAATCAAATGTGCAATATTACTATCATAAAATTTTTGGGCATTATGCTAGTGAATGTAAAAATAAATAATATGATTTGAGAAATCATAATCATAATGTAAGATTCTCTAATGCAAAATAAGATGAACCTAAGAAGAATGAAAAGAGTGGAGCTTTCCTTCTAACTTGCAATGTAGCTGAGCAATGAAACAAATAAGTATGTGTTGGGAATAAACTTAGGTTAATTCATCATTTACTAATTTGTAATGTTAAAGTAATTAAATTTTATTACTTTAACTTAGTTAGATGTTAGTTAGCTATTACCTAGTTGTCACATCCCTAAATTAGTGAAGGCTATACTATTGTTAGTTTACTACTTTGGAATGTTCTCGGATGTTCCTAGATGTGATTAGTTAGGGGAAATATGCCATTTTTGCTTATTTTCTGTAGTTAGTATATTTGATCCACTTTCCATGGATGTTGTTACTACTTTAGTATATTTGATCCACTTTTTGTGGATGTTGTTACTACTATACAATGTCTATAAACATTGCAGCTTCTTCATTTGATATGAATGAAGGGTTTCAAGAATATTGCATTCTTAAGATTTAGTATCAGAGCTGGTTGGTCCCATCCTTTGTGCTATTATGAGGATCCTTAAATCACAAAGGAGGAAAGAAAGAGGTTGCAAAAGTTTCGAAGAACCAAAGGAAGTTGGAGCTATATTGAAGAGCCATAGAGCCTCTGAGCCCATTCCTATCCTGATGCATGCATACCCACATCCCCTTGTGTTAATTGACACATATTATTATAGATTCTGTATATTTATTTACTACAACATAAGCAAATATGTATTTTTTTAGATTTCTGCTACATATGGCATCGAGCTAAAAGCATAGAATTGGAGGCCACCAAGTTGGAAAAGAGTCAAAAATTTGGGTTTGCAGAATGAGTTAGGTTCCTTGCATTGAATGATCTCGTGCATCTAAAAATGTATCATTAAGAGAGCTGGTTGCATTCTTAAGATTGTGCATCCGAGCTCATCACGAAGCCGAGAAAAATCTCACCTACCTAAGCGGGATCCAGACAAAGCTAGGGCCAAGCTATCCACTCATACATTGAGTTAAAAGGAGAGTTGGATCCGTTTGCAAAGAACCAAGTTTATAAAAATCCATCATCGTGTTGGAAGAGATTTTCAAAGGGAGATTGGGCTGGTTGAAGAGTCCTAAGTGAGCCTGATCTGAGCATCTACCATATTAAATGCGTTGACCAAAGTGTCACTGTATGGTTAAGTTGCATGCTTCAAAAGGAGACCAAACCATTTCATTAGTGATTTGACACAACTAGGTGATTGACATCATGGTGAGCTGATTGCATTGGCTTAAGCCATCATTGGAGCCTCAAATCAGTAAAATTTCCGAGTCCACCATTTTACATATAATTGTTCTTAATCGAGTCATACCGAGCTCTGCATACAAGTTGGGGTAGTTTTCAAATAATGACCCTGCTGCAGATCTAAACCAGAGGTGTAGAAACATTCAAAGGAAACATGTATGCAAATATTCCTGAGTCGTTTACATTGGGATGAGTTGATCTCCTCCCAAATGTGTTTTTATAGACCTACAAAAAGCCAATCCGGCTCAACTACATCGACCACCTGCTGCAAGTTGAAGGCATAAACACAAAAGCCAATCTTGCTCTTGCAAATTGACTTTGTAATCAAAATAATGAGGAGAAAATAAAAATAAGGATCTGCGGTAAAGTAGATAAAATCAAGTAGTGAAGAAAATAAGAAAAAAGAAGAGAAATGGCGAAACAACATATTAGCCTCGGTTATATAAAAAAAAATCATTGAAATAAACTTTCAATCGATGAAAAAAAGTTGAAGCCCTAAAAAATGCATGCAACACTTTCAAATTTTTCAAGTGGATCCTTTGAGATATTTCCAATTCACATTTTATAAAAGGCAAGTGAGTTTACATTGTGCTTTAAAAAACCGGTCAAAAGGCTTCTTTATATATACTCTCCTTCATTTTTATGCATAAGCGCTCCATTTGCTAGAGTGGTTAAGTGCAACACCTTAGGAATAATAGATCAAGTGTTCAAATCTGACCATAGGCATAACTATTTGTTTAGTGGAAGTTTTAGCAGCAACCGTAATATTTAGCGACCTCAAACCTCTCGCTAAGTGACTTAGTCATAGCTAAAGCCAACGCTAAATTTAGCAAAAAAACACCTAATTGGGCCAAAAAAAAATGATTTTTCTCCCAATTGGTCCGCAATATCATTTCCAGATTTTTTTGTAAAAGAAAAGAGGCCAAAGAGCCCAAATATAGTTTTTTTGGCCTCACGGGAGACCTTTTTTGCACAAAAAACAACCTTCACTAAAATTGGCATAACTTTCTTTCCGTTCGGTCAAGTGCAAAAAATTACAATTTTTTTGTAAAATTCTAGATTATGATACAGAATTCATAGAGCTAGTTTAGGGAGATTTTGGTGGACCAATTTATTTGTAACAATTTTTCAAAAGATGAAATAAGGTGTAAAGAAGGTATAAAATTTGTAATTTTGTACTTACAATGTATCTGAAAAGGGAATTTTTAACGAAGAAGAGAGACAAAATTGTAATCGCACTATAATTATAAAGTGATTTTTTAAAAATTCTCATGGAGCTAGTTGTATTCACTTTTCACTCAAAATTTAGGGGGAAAAGATGAAATACTTGAAAATTCTTCATTGATCACTCAATAGTGGTATTCCTTGTGGATTAGAGCAAAGTGAATGTAGGGTATTTTTTGTGCAGTGCAATTTCAAGCTAGGAGCCAACCTAATGAGAGGTTTTATTGAGCTAAGAGCCAAACCAATAGAGATTTTTAAAACATTCACAACTACTTGTTTTTTTTTCGAGCACACGTGTCAACCCAAAAGAGGTTCCAAAATCTAGAGACAGTCCTTGAGCCTATTCCATCTCTTGCACACCATTCAGAGGAAGTACCTTCATCTAGCTACTCCTGTTTAGATGAGATCCAAAGAGACCATATTGAATTAAGGGGGGGAATGATAAAGTCATTTGATTCACCTTAGAATATGTTTCTTTTAGCATGCGTGTGCTAATAAATTTTTAGTTCGTGTAAGTATATTTTGTTTTAGAGTTTTTTATCTCCTATCCACTTGAGACCATGATGAATTAAGGGGGGAATGTTAGGAATAAACTTAGGTTAATTCATCATTTACTAAGTTGTAATGTTAAAGTAATTAAATTTTATTACTTTAACTTAGTTAGCTATTAGTTAGCTATTATCTAGTTGTCACATCCCTAGATTAGTAGGGGATTTACTATTATTAGTTTACTACTTTGGAATGTTCTGAATGTGATTAGTTAGGGATAATATACTATTTCTGCAGATTTTTGTAGTTATTATATTTGATCCACTTTTTGTGGATGTTGTTGCTATATGTATAATGTTTATAAACATTAAAAATTCTTCATTTGATATGAATGAAGGGTTTTAGAATATTTAATTCTTAAGAGTATGGTACTTGGATAGTGATTGCAGTAACCATATGTGTGGAAACAAGGAAACATCCCATAATATAGATGAAGCAATCATATCTAAAGTAAAGATGGGAACAAAAAAATAAAGTTCATGTGATGGGTAAAGGCATTGTATCCATTCTCACCAAGCAAGGAGATAAGAAGCATATACATAATGTGTTCTCTGTGCCAAGATTGATGTGTAATATTCTCAAGCATTATGAAGCTTTTCCGAAATGGATATAAGGTGAAGTTTGAGAATGGAGAATGTGTTTTATATGATAAAGGTGGAAGCAACAAGCTGATTACAACAATGCAGATGACACAAAATAGAATGTTTCCCTTGAGAATGTAAAGTGTAGTAGGCACAACAACGTTCAAAACAATAGCCATTGATCAATCCACTCTCTAACATCTCAAGTATGGAAATTTGGTTTTGGTGGATTGAATGTTCTTTATAATAAGAAAATGGTTAAAGGATTTCCTCCTATTCAACAACCAGACAAGGTTTGTGAGGCATGTATATTGGGGAAGTAACACATAACTGATTTTCATGAAGGTAAGTGTTATCCCATTTCATTCCACATGTGAAATGGGATAAAAAAATAAGTTCACACCATGACATTAATATGGATTCTCTTGTAGGAGAAATAAAAAATATGGTAATTTGTCTCAAAGTAATTTCCCAACATCTCCATAGCTCTAGTGAACTTGAGGAATCCTAAAATTTCGATAAAATGTTTCAAGGGGGTAAAGATTTCGTATGGAAGGTTTTCATCTCTTTGGGTAACTCATCGAGCTAATAAAAAGGAGTGAGTTGGTATAAACAACACTGATCTATTCTAATTGTACCAAGCCACTCTATTGAGAAAATTGAGCCTAATTGTGAGGAGACCGAGCTACGTTTTGAGCTATTTTATAGAAGGTCTGGCATTGGTAAGAGAATGGTCTCTGTAGAACTCAAACCTGAGCCATTTTGAATGGGTGAGATAACATTCATTACCAAGATGATCAAATGATTTGGAACAAGTTGAGTCAATTTCGCATTGGACAGAGTCCCCTAAAGCTAAATCTAGGCCCTCGGGTTTAATATATATGGTGCAATAGGCCAAATCAGCGGGCCTTACGAAAACTTGTATCAAATGTGACATATAACAAGAAACAAAACTCTCCATTTCCGAGCCATGGAAAAGTGTAATGTGAACCGAGCCTCGTGTATTGATGAAATGTTACAAAGCTCCCGATTCTTGGAGTGAGCTTGAAAGGGAGTGTGAGGTTCTTGGTCACAATAAGGTTTCATGACTAAGAATCACCAAACTATTCAGTATCAAAGGCATACCGACAACATTACCACAGGATCATGTATGGCTCATGCAATAAAGACTAAATGAAGATTTTAGCAACTCAATGGTTTTGCATTAAGAAGAATGAGGTTTTCCAAATTTGAGTACCAAGTCATTTCATTGTAGAAGGACCGAGCTCTCTTTGTTACTCACCAAGTTGCATTTAAAAGAAGTGAGCTCGCTTGACAAACAACAAGCCAAGTAATGAAAGGGGATCTCTAAGGGGATCGAGTCCTAGTTCAATGATGGAGATACATGAATTGAGATAAGCATTGATGAGTCTAATGTCATACTAAAACCAAGTCATTAAAGGTCTTAGTGATCTCGGGTTATGTTTATGGTGGTTCACTTAGGAAAACAAACCAGTGAGATCGATGAGGAAAGTCATGGAAAGTGGGCCCATGGAAGCAAGGTTGGGGTGTGTAGGGCCACCACGTGGCCGCTTGGTGCATCCTTAGAAGGGTGAAGAAAATTAGAGGCCCCAATTTAGGTGGTACCTCCATGTGGAGAAAACTACCATTGTACATTGTGGGTCAACACGACACACAACCAACGATCCACGTGAATCATGTGGAGGGAAAGCGAAGGATAAAAACTCATGAGCGCCAAGGAGAAGGTCAATCGACATTTAATAAACATGTGGCACCAAGCTCAGAGGTCTAGAATGGAAAGTTGGTGAGTTAAAGTCAACTCGACACTAGGATGTGTATTGTGTATGGGGTGTGACTCGGTGAACTCGATCTGAACACAACATGCCAAGCTGAAATTATAAATAGGGAAATTGACACATGGATAGGAGATATAAGGAGAAATGTGTCTTGATGGTGCAAGTATAACTCAGCGCTGATTTGGGTACTAAAAGGTAGGTCAGCCATGAAAATCACACAACACCAAACATCGAAGTGGTAACCCTTCCCGAGGTAGAAGTGGAGCCGACCAATGGTAGTGAAAGTATGGGGAAACTTGTGGCAAGGTGACTTGGCACATTTGAGTATGGGTTAGTCATAGGATGTAGAAAGAGCTCATAAAATAGTGAGAAGGTGGTTCTACGAGAGGCATGTAAGGAGACAATGAGGCAGGAGTGAGTGTCAATGTAATCGAACAACCAACTCAGTAGAAGTAGGCCAATATTCAATGCCTTAAAAAATTGAACCGCTTACCATGAAAAATATTAAAATCAATGGTGGATCCAAGGTTATTTAATGTAAAATCATTCAAAAGATATGCAAAAACATTGGAGAAAGAAAGAAAATCTTTAAATTGAATTTTACATGACCAAAGAATTAGTTGTCGATTCGGTGGAGTTGAAGAAATGCACGGTGATTGCAGAGGAGCTGCGGTCACTCGGATGATCATAAATTTTACATCCCTCAATATATTTTAACAAAATTAGTCTCTTTCGAATCATGAATCAGAGCTTGACACAAAAAAGAAATTCTAGAATTGATGAAGATTTGATAGTGAATTTCCTAGAAAACGAGCTTGGATCAGTTTGGTAGTTAGATGGTGGTTGGAAATGCAATTAATAAGCATGGACAATGATTTCTTATCTGATTTAGGTCATGGGACAACATAGAGAGCATTTTTCAAGAAAATTATCATTAATTTCACTAATTTATTACATCTTGCAAGTGGTTGAAAAGGCGAGTTTTGGGATTGTTCTTTCTCTAAAGGCAATTTTGGGATTATTCTTTCTCTCTCTCCTCATTCTATAAATTGTAATCTTGGGATCATTTTTAAAAAGAGTTAGTCATTCTTCCTTCCTACCCCTCTCTCTTTCTTCTCTGCTAGGGTTGAATGTGGAGCTTAAGCCTCCTTCCAAGAGCTTTGTAATGGAATTTTCTTTCCTTTTACCACTGATGATGTACTGTGTATATTCATGGAGAAATAAAATCTATTTTTGTGATGCATCTTGTCCATCCTTCACATATTTTTTTGTCTCTTCTTGCCTCTCTTCATTACAGGGTATATTGTGCATATTCTAATGCTTATTATAGGTTTGTGGGAGCTGTGTTTAATGGGTATGAAATGGTGTTTTGTGTTAATCTATCTCTAGTATGTGGTGCATCTTTTCCACCCTCTCCTTTGCTCACCTCTCTCCATTTCAGGCAGTTGGATCCTTGGCTAACCACCTCCTTTTCTGGTGTATCACCACTTTTATTGTAGGTTTATTTTCATGCACTCTCTCTCCCTGGTCCTTGGAACATTAGGATAAGATTATATAGCTTTTTTTTGCATTAAGAGTAGCTTGTGGAAGGTAGTTTAGGAACAAGAACCAACCTTCTCTAGAGGGTCATTTAAAGCCCCACAAGTCCCACATCTTGAGAGATGATCCAATGTTACACAAATTACACCAAATGTCCCATCTACATTTTAGGCCATTCATGGGTGCTTTAATTTCATGAAAATAGTTTTGGCATGCTTGGTGGGACTATAAAAAGGTCAAAGATATATCTTTCAAAGGTGTTATATTGTAGAGTTAGATTGAAGATCATTTGTAGGTGTACAAATCAATCTTTGGAATAAACTTAATTTCAATAGGTTGGTGTGTTCTTGTTGGAATTTCAGCTTTTGGAAGCACTCAAAAACACATCTTGTGACTTCATCTAGTCAACAACCCATCTCTCGAAGGTGCAAACCTTTTATCTTTCCACTTTCATCCATTTTCATCCATCTTCCTTTCCATATCTTTCATTTTATTCCATTCTATGAAGTTGTGCAATCATGGCTTCATTCCCACAGTGGAATTAACATTTACAAGTAGTTTCCATACAATTCCATAATATCCTCTAAGCATGCAAAGATCATTTTAGGTTATTATCAACCTCCTTCAGAATCATATTATAATGGTGATCAACAATATGCATACCCATATAAGCAATATGCATATGAATGCAGTTACATACCCTACTATGAAAGCTGTTGGAGAACAGGAGTATGCAAGCTATAGAGGATATCCTACATGCATGCAAAGATCATTTTAATGTTATTATTAACCTCCTTAAAAATCATATTATGATGGTGATCAATAATATGCATACCCAGATGAGCAATATACAAACCAATTTGGTTACATGCCAGACTATGCAGCTATTGGAGAACATGAGAATGCAAGCTATATAGGATATCCTACACATGAGGATGATGAGTTGCAGTTGAAAGTGAAAATTGGGAGGCAAAGTTAATACAGACTAGGGCTGCAACTCAAGAAAAGGCACTTAGAATTAGATTCAAGATACCTTGTCCATGGTTTTCTCCTTTTCAAGGATATGATAGCTCACAAGAGAAACTTAATGACATGGTTGAAATGGTGCCCCACCTTGAGGCATGGATTAATGATATTGAGGTCTATGAACAAAAGGTAAACCATTCTTGTCAATGGAAAAGTGCTATATTGCCAATGTCTCAGTCAAAGCCTCAATTCCCAAACTTTTTGTCTGCTGCCCCGAGTGTTGAATTCCCTTCTCCATCTTCTAGTTTCCCATCTCATATCAGTTCTTCAAATATTTTCCCTTCTAATCAGTCATCCCCTCTATGAAAACAAGAAGTTCCACTTCCTCCTCCACCACAAACAATTGCAAAATTTGTTTCCCAACCCACCCCTCCTCTTATATTCCTGAATTCATATTAGGAACAAAACCAAAAATCCAGTCAAGAGGAGAAACATGAAGGAGATAAAAGCCAAGAAGAAATGATGAAAAACTTGGTAAGATTAGCTCTAAAATTTGGGATCGATAAAATCCCCTTGGCTGGTCAAGCCTTTGGAGGAGGCTAAGGTTAGAGAAGAACAAGTGGTGGAAGTTAATCCGATTACAACAAAAGTAGACCAAGAAGAAACATAAGAATACCTACAATATATATGCTATGAATGCAATGTCCATAATGGAAATTTATTTGAGGAGAATGCTGATCTAGTCCCAGCTGCATAATCAGTTAAGGAGGAGAAAGAACAACCGGCTCCAGGTTTAGTTGAAGAAGATCTTATGGAGGTGAGAAAGGAAAATTTAGAGGTTTCAAATCATGAGCATGTTATAAAAGAAATTGCAGATCCCTCTCCCACTTCATCTCTCCAAAAATCTAATTTTTGGGTGAGTTTGAGCTCACTAGCTTCATACCCATGGATGAGGCTACACATGTTGAAAAGGATGTTGATTTGAAGGTCACCATGCGAGAGGGAGAGATATTGTTTGCAACATGAAAGTGAAGAGTTTGAATGTTTGTCAGACTTGGAGGAGTGTTTTGATGAGGAAGAGCCCATGGAGATAGCATTTTTCACCCCATCAATCATCATTCAACAACAAGATCCCTCTTGTCATAGAGAAGAATGTAAAAGAGCAACCTACGACTCCGCAATGTGCCTCTTGAAGAAAAGTTGGAAGAATTTTATCTTCCAAGTGCCACACTTGGATACCAAGGAATGAAGGGAACAAGGAGATGCCATATATTCTATACCATTCACTCAAGAGGGACATCAGTTGTCTGTAGATGTGCAAGAAGAAGAAGATCAAGCTACGAAAATTCCCTCTCTCAAGAAGGACTACAAGAAGACTCCATTTTTGGAGTTAAATTTCAAAACAATGGGCACATTCGAAGGAACAGACTATGCCCTATCAGGTACTTGGATTCATTGGAGCCAAGGGAGAAGCCACAAATAGTCATGCTTACATCTAAGCATGAGGGAGAGCCTCAAAGTACCAAGGATCAACAACAATGCCTCTTGGAGCCAAGTGAGTAGCAAATTGAAGAGGTATTTGTTTTGTTTCAGGTTGATACCTTGATGGAGGGAGTGAAGAAATAATTTCATCCAATCTCTCACTCCTAATCTCAGCTATACTCAGTGCCCAATCATCCACATGGCTGCCAATTATGAGAAAGGGCTATTATTTCTCATCACTGGTGTCAGTTTCATTTAGTTTCCCATTCCTTTGGTTAGAGTAGGAGTAGAAGTAGGTTTTTTCAGTAAAAAGTGCTTGTACACACTCTACATGTCTTACTTGAGGCATACATGATTTTTTTATTTTGTATATAACTTTGGTTCATTATTGCTCCGGGAGGTACATGCACCATCCCCTTGATTATTGCGGTAAGAAACTCATAATTGCAAGCAACAGATTGTAATATTCAAGCATACTTACAGAGAAACTAAAATTATGATAAGGAAAAAATTTCAAATGTATCATTGCTTTCTCCTTCAGACAACGAGTTGAGTTTCTTAGCTTCCCTGAATCGGGAAATAAAATGTTGAGGAAACAATTACAGGGGTTCAATATTCAACCTTAATGGATCATAGTTGTTAGGAAATGATGAAATTTGAGATTGGAAACATTTTCTACTCTCACAAAACAAATTTACAAATATTATTATGAGATTTAAGAATTCAAGTAGCGGGCGACAACTCCAAAATCAAGTAGTGATGTTTTAACCATTCCAGGTTCAAGATTTTAGAGTTTAGATCAGCTCACAATCATTATATAGACTCCATACCCAATGGATGGATACATGAAACTTGTCATGATCAATTTAGTAGGAAAATGGCCCTGTGAGTCACCAAATTATTATCCCATTTCACTCCACTTGTGAAATGGGATAAACAAGCAAGCTTACACCATAACATTAATAGGGATTTTCTTGTAGGAGAAACAATAAATCTAGTAATTTTTCTCAACAATTTCCCAACATCTCCATAGCTCTAGTCAAACCTGAAGAATACCAAAATTTCCATAAAATGTCTCAAGGGGGTACAAATTTCATATGGAAGGTTTTTCAGCTCTTTGGGTAACTCATCGAGCTAATAAAAAAGGGATGAGTTGGTATAAATACCACTGAGCTATTATAAGTGCATTGGGCCACTCTATTGAGAAATATGAGCCCAATTGTGAGGAGGCCGAGATATGTTCCAAGATATTTTATAGAAGGTCTGGCGTTGGTAGGTGAATGGTCACTTGTAGATCTAAAAAATGAGCCATTTTGAATGGGTGAGATAACATTCATTACCGAGATGATCAGATGATTTGGAACGAGATGAGTCAATTTTACATTGGCACCGAGTCCCTTAAAGCTAAAGTTAGGCCCCGAATTGAATATATATGTTGCAATAGTCCAACTTGGGGGACCTATGAAGACTTTTATCAAAATGTGACATATAACCAAAAGTAAAACTCTCCATTTCCCGAGCCATGGAAAAGTACAATATGAACCAATATTTGTGTATTGATGAAATGTTGTAAACCTCCTAGTGGATGGAGCAAGCTTGAAAGGGAGTGCGAGGTCCCTGGTCCCAATAAGGTCACATGAAAGAGAATCGCCAAACTATTAAGATCAAAGGCGGACTGACAACATTACCACAAGATCATGTATGACTTCATGCAATGCACATTGAGAGAATATTTTAACAACTCAATGGTTTTTCATGAAGAATAATGAGGTTTTCGAACTCTATGGGCCGAGTTGTTTTATTGCAAAGGAGTGAGCTCTCTTTTTACTCACCAAGTTGTATTTAAAATAGGTGAGCTCTTCTTAACAAGCATCAGAGCCAAGTAAGGACAAGGGCCGAGCTATTTCTCTAAGGGGATTGAGTCCTATTTCAACGATGGAGATACATGTATTGAGCTAGGCATTGATGAGTTTAATGTCACACTAGAAATGAGTCATCAAAGGTTTTACTGATATTGTGTTACGTTGATGGTGGTTCACATAGGAAAAATATCTAGGTGATCTCGAAGAGGTAAGTCATGACAAGTGTGCCCGTGCAAGTGAGGTTGGGGTGTGTAGGGTCACCACGTGGCCGCTCGGCACATCCTTAGAAGGGAAAATAAAATTGGAGGCCTCAAGTTGCGTGTGGCCTCCATGTGGAGAAAATATCCATCGCCACGTTGAGGATGGTCAACATGACACATAGTCAATGATCCGCGTGGATCGCATGAAAGTAAAGTCATAAGGATAGCCAACTCATGAGTGCAAGGAGAAGGTGACTCGGAATTCAATAAGCATGTGGAACTCGATATCGAGGTATAACATGGAAAATGATGAGTTGAAGTCAACTCGGCGTAAGGATGTGCACCGTGTATGGGGTGTGACTCGAGAGAACCCGATGTATGAAAGACCAATTCAAACACAACATGCCAGTGGTATTGTAAATAGGGAGCTCGACATGTGGATAGGAGATATAAGGAGTAACTCAGATTGACGGTGCAATGTGTATCTCAATGTTGAGTTGAGTCAAGAAAGGTAGGTTAGCCATGCCAATCATGTAACACCAAAAATGCAAGTGGGAACCCTCCTTGAGGTATAAGTGAGTGATCAATGGTAGGTGGGAGTATGGGGAAAATTATGGCAAGGTGAATCGAGTGCATTTGAATATGGGGTAGTTAGAGGATGTAAAAAGAAATTGAAAAATAGTGAGAAGGTGGTTCGGTAGAGGCACGTAAGGAGAAAACAAGGGAGGAGTTGGCGGCCAATGCAAATGAACAACCAAATCGGCCGAAGCTGGTCAATATTCAATGCCTTAAAACATTGAACCCCTTACTATACAAAATATTAAAGTAAATGGTGGGCCCAAGATTATTTAATGCAAAATCATTTAGAAGATATCCATAAAACATTGGAGAAAGAAATATAATATTTAAATTGACTTTTCTAGCCAAAGAATTAATTTCTAGTCCCATGGAGTTGAAGAAATGCTGAAAAACTCAAGAGAAGTTGTAGTCACTTAGATGATCATAACATTTGCATCCCTCAACGGGTTTTCAAAAAAATTGTCTTGTTGGAATTATGACACTGAGCCCAATGCACAACAATTAATAAATTATGGAATTGATGAATATTTGATGGTGAATTTCACAAAAAATGAGACCAACTCATTTTTGTAGTTGGATGGTGGTTGGAAATGTAATCAATAAACATGAACACTCATTTCTTCTCTCTTTGTAGGTCATGTGCCGATATGGGTGAGCCTTTTGCAAGAAAAATACCATTAATTGCACTCATTTATTGCATCTTGCAAGTGGTTGAAAAGGTGATTTCAAGATTCTTCTTTCCCTCTCTCCTCATTCTATAAATTGTAATCTTGGGATCATTTGTAAAAAGAGTTATTCATTCTTCCTTCCTGCCCCTCTCTTTCTTCTCTGCTAGGGTTGAATGTGGAGCTTAAGCCTCCTTCCCAAGATTTGTAATGGCATTTTATTTCCTTTTTCCCACTGATGATGTATTGTGTAAATTCATGGAGCAATAAAATCTATTTTTGTGATGCATCTTGTCCATCCTTCACATATTTTGTTGTCTCTTCTTGCCTCTCTTCATTGCGTAGGTACACTGCTGTGCATATTTTGATGCTTATTATAGGTTTGTGGGAGCTATTTTTAATGGGTATGAAATGGTTTTCTATGTGAATTAATATATGGTATGTGGTGCTTTTTTCCACCCTCTCCTTTGCTCACCTCTCTCCATTTAAGGTAGTTGGATCCTTGGCTAACCATCTCCTTTTTGGTGTATCACCACTTTTAGTGTAGGTTTATTTTCATGCACTCTCTCTCCCTAGTCCCTTGGAACATTAGGATAAGATTAGATAACTTTTTACTACATTAAGAGTATCTTGTGGAAGGTAGTTTAGGAACAAGAACCAACCTTCTCTGGAGGGTCATCTCAAGTATTGTAAGTCCCACAACTTGAGATATGATCCAATGTTACACAAATTAAACAAAGTGCCCCATCCAAATCTTAGGTCATTCGAGGGTGCTGTATTTTCATGAAAACAATAAATCATGGAGAAAAATCTGACCTCTTGAGATCATACATTTAGATTTGTGTGGTCCCATGAAAACACCCTTCATGTCTAAAATTTTATATTTCATTACTTTCATTGATGACTTCAATAGAAGGACATGAGTTTTTTTCTAAAAAATAAATCAAAAACATTTGAGGTATTCAAAAATTCAAGGCCATGGTTGAGAAAAATAGTGGCCATTATATAAAAACATTGAGAACATGTAAGGGGGAGAGTATATATCAAATGAGTTTTTAAACTTATGTAAAGAGCACTGAAATTAAGAAATAATTAACAACAAGGTATACACCTCAAAAAAATGGTATAGTTGAGAGGAAGAACATAAATATTCTATAAATGGTAAGAATTATGCTGAAAGAAAGAGGATTTTCCAATGAATTCTAGACGAAGCAGATTGAGACAACAATATATCTACTAAATAGATTTCCTATGAAGAGTGTGAGGAACAAGATACCTCAAGAAGCATGGAGTGGAAGAAAACCAAGTGTTAAACACTTGAGAGTTTTTGGATGTGTGGCATATGCACATGTGTCAAAGCAAAGAAGAACAAAGTGGGATAACAAAGGAGAGAAGTGCATTTTTATTGGATATAGTGAGCAATCTAAAGCTTACAAATTATATAATCCAATTACTAAGGAGCTAATAATCAATAGGGATGTTCAATTCATTGAGGAAACATCTTGGGAAGATGCACAAGAAGTGGAAAAACTACAAACAAATGTAAATGCACCTATCATTGTGCTTGAACCAACAGAAGGAAGAGCAAACAATGTACCAAGTTGGACACCCATTTCACAAAGGGGTGAATATTCAAATGGAAGCAACCAACAAAGCATGCAAGGACTAGAAAATGAAGCATCTTCATCATCATCAGACTCATTGCAACAACAAGGAAGAATGAGAAATGTACAAGAGACCTATGAACAATTAAGGTATGAATAAAATGAAGATGAAATGATCAATTTTTCTTTATTATCACAAGATGATCCAATTTATTATGAAGAATATATTTTAGATAGTAAATGGTGTGAAGTAATGGATGAAGAAATGCATGCAATAGAAAATAATCATACATGGGAGCTAGTAGATCTTCATGAAGGAAAACAAGTGATTGGAGTCAAGTGGGTTTATAAAACCAAGACTAGTTCTGAAGGAAAAATTGAAAGACATAGGAAATATTAGTTGTCAAAGGCTATAAAAAGAGGCCTAAACGTGATTATAATGAAACATTTGATCCAATAGCAAGGTTAGAGACTATGAGAAAAATTATTGCCATAACTTCTCATCATAAATGGAAAGTCCATCAAATAGATCTAAATCTAGCTTTCCTAAATGAAGATTGGAAGAAGAAGCGTATGTGGGTGAAACACCTAGTTATGAAATCCCAAGGCATGAAAGAAAAGTGTACAAGCTGAAAAGAGATTTGTATGGTTTGAAAAAAGCACCAAGAGCTTGGTATAGTAGGATTGATTCCTATCGATTAGTAATGGATTTAGCAAAAGAAACAGTGAGCCCACACTCTACATCAAAGAAAACAATGGTGATATTTTAATTGTTGTTTTGTATGTAGATGATCTAATTTTTATTGGAAATTCAGACAAAGAAATTGATCAATTTAAATCAGCCATGAAGAAGGAATTTGAGATGACTAATTTGGGACTTTTGAAGTATTTTCTTGGCATTGAAGTCAAAAAAATAGAGCAGGGAATATTTTTATCTCAAGAAAAGTATGCAAAATAAGTTTTGCAAAGATTTAGAATGTTGGATTGCAAACCAACATCTACACCAATTGAATTAAGTTTAAAATTGACCAAATATGATTGCAACAACAATGTGGATCCTATAAGGTACAAAAGCATGGTAGGAAGCTTGATGTATTTAACTACAACAAGACCAGATATAATGTATGTAGTTAGTTTAATTTCTAGATTTATGGAGACACCAAAAGAGTCTCATTAGAAAACAAGAAAAAAATACTGAGGTATGTGAATGGAACAAAGAATTTTAGAATTTTATATGTTGCTAATAATGATTTTCAATTAGTTGGATACACAGATAGTGATTGGGCAGGTAGCTTGGATGATAGAAAGAGCACATATGGATATGTGTTTAATGTTGGATCATGGATGCATTTATGGGCTTCAAACAAACAATCAATACTTTCTTTGTTTATTGTTGAAGCAGAGTATATTGTAACAAACTCAACCACTTGTTAGATGATATGGTTGAAGAGAATCCTCTCATATTTGCAAGAAAATCAACAAGGAGGTTCTATAATTTTTGTGATAATATGTATTCAATTGCATTATCTAAAAATACTATTTATTGTGGTAGAAGAAAGTATATTGCTATCAAGTATCACTTCATTCGTGAATTGGTTGAGAAAGGGAAATTGAGCTAAAATTTTACAGGTCAGAGAAGCAACTAGGTGATATTTTTACCAAACCATGTCAAAGGAAAAATTTGAGTATTTGAGAGAAAATATTGGCATCATAAATGGCCCACCTATCTCTAGAGATTAATTTTTTTAGCTCAAGATTAAGGTGAAGTGTCAAAATTTATTGTGGGGTTGTAATCTTAAGCCTCGAGCTCTATTTGAAAAAATTTCCTGCTCCCTCATCCGAATGCAAACCAACATTAATTTATTTTGGCAAGTGAAATATGTTTTCCATTTAATATTTTAATCACCCCCCGCCAACATCCTTGCCATGTGGCCCCCAATCCGTGAGCCCTCCCATTTGTTTCCTCCCATGGGTGTGAGACTCTCAAGATTATTTGGTTTGGATTATATTTTCAGTCCGAGTCCTTTTGCATGTTTTCATACGTGTGTGGAAATTTATATATATTTTGGGTCCAGGTTTTATTGTTAGGTGTGAAATATTTGAAGGGGCCTGGAATATATATATATATATATATATTTGGGTATAGTTGTGTGCAACAAAAGAAAAGTATATATTTTTATATATACGATAATATTAAAATTTGAAAAAGGGGATATATATATATATATATATATATATATATATATATATATATATATATATATATATATATATATATATGCAACAATATATGTGAAATACAAATGTAGAGAGTGAAGAGAAAAAAATTGAAGAATAGAAAGAAAATAGAGAGAAGAAAAGTGTAGAAACACAATGGAGAAGAAAAGAGGAAAATACAGAGCAGTAACTCGTGAAAGAGAGAATTTTTGTAAGAAAAAGAAAGAAGAAATTGGACACAAGAAGAGAAACAAATGAAGAGACAGAGCAACAACTCTGATGATTGTATGAAGTTTTTAAATTAATATAATATATATTTTGTGTGTGTGTGTTTTATTTGTGTTTATAATAGTGTCTTTCCCTTACTGGTTGCATTTGGCACAAAAGTTTTCCAACAACTGGTTCCTTTTTTAAATTTTTTTCTCAAAGGGTGATAAGAAGAGCTATTTTACATTTCTTGTCATTTCTCTATTGTGGTGTGGGACTTTGAAAAAATTTAAGCAAAGGAAATCGACAGTGTAAAACAAACTTTGTTAACATCCTCTTAGCCTCTGTCATAATGGGAGATTTAGAACATGGAATTTTATTTTTAAGAGCCAATTTTTTTCTTTTTTTGTGAAATGCATGTTAGTGTCTGAATATGGTGGAAGTGGGAGGTTTTTCCTACTTTGAGACAATTTTACAAAATGTTTTTGAAAAGCCAAAAGATTTAGAAACCAAAAGAGCTAAAAAATTGCTTTTTGTATGTCCTTAAAAGGTTTAAGCAAATGTAACGACAAAAATGTTGAAGGCTATTTTTTTAATAATGATCAACAATATTGACATTTTATAAAAAGTGGTAGCTCCACATGATATTTTCAATTTTTCTCTCTACCCAAAACACATTACACATGTTAATACAATGCTTGGAACTTTGCATTAAAGGTGGAATTAAATCAAGATTAATGTGATATTTTTAAATGTTTTGTGGTCTTATATTTTTATTTGATCTATGTTTTATTATCCTTTTAATTAATTAATTGAATAATATGTACTTTTATTGTTTTTACATTAAGGGTTATTAACGTGAAAACATTTGTGCATAATTTGGGTGGGAGATTTTATGCCTTTTGGATTTTACATTCGATATGTTCAAAGTGAGGGAGAATTTTTGGTCATGATTCTAACCCATGTTTAACATTGATGTTCATTTATACTTGTTTATTTATTTTTAACTATAAATATTTAATAATTTCATAGATTTATTTATTATTTTCTTATTTATCAATGAAAAATCTTGTCGGATAGACTTAGACAAGGAATTTTTTTGATGTTATCCACTTTCTCACATTATCAGAAACACATATTTTTGTAGACATGAAAAAACCATGCATTGTGTTGGAGGTCATGGGAAATCCTATTGCAATCATGTGAATTGTTCAACTAAATACCTATTTCGAGCCATGGAAAATGATACATGAAATGTAATGAACAAACATCCATCAAATTAAATAAAGAAGTGTTTTTTTTGGATGTTGTAATTGCAGATGAATTTTCTTATATATATGTCAAATGTTGCATCTCGATTAACTAAAATATGAAATGTTTTAAGTTAATCTAATATTAAGAACACTAGTAGATAAAAACTAAATAAATAAATAAAGTAACCCAAACAAATACATAAGTAAAAATGTGAAACCCTAATGAGAAAAGAGGGTTAGGAAGAGCTTAGTTGATTCATAGATGTGGTGAGTCTATGTTGCAGAGAAGAAAAAATAAATAGAATGCGCAGGAAAAGTCTCTCAAAATCCCCAAAAAGAACATATCTGGAACAATAGGTTTGGATCTGGGATGTATGGAGGAGGACTGGAGTTCTTGAGGCACTATAGTTTTAGATATGGGCACTCTGGTATGTAAACCCCGAACCCCGAACCCACGATCCCTAAACCATAAACCCCGAACCTTGAGCCATAAACCCTAAACCATCAACCTTGATCGCTAAACCCTAAACCCCGAACCTTGAGCCCTAAAACCTAAACCCTAAATCATAAAACCTCAACCCTTAACCTTGAGCCATAAAACCTAAACTATAAACCCTAAACCCTAAACCCTAAACCATGAACCTTAAGCCCGAGCCCTAAACGGGTAAGTGCATGAAATTGGGGGGCCAAAAAGTAGACAAGAATGTGAAAAACAAAAACACATACGCATTTTGTTAAAATGCACTCACATTTTAGTTTTTTTGGCTCAGAATCACCAAAGCATAATGCGTATGCATTATATAATGCATACACATTACATAAAACGTACACGTTATGTTGACTATAAACAAAAAAAAGAGGCCCGAGCCTCTATCATTTTTCCTCCCTCAAATGCGAGTTTTAGAGCTTGTTTGTGCCCTTGCATTTTTCCATTCAGTTGGATCTCAAGCTCAAAGGATCATTTCTCGGATCATCAGAAGATATGAATTGATGATCATGCAATGGAGAAGAGGTAAGCACATTTATTTTCTCAAAATTGTATTGAAATATGATAATTATAGATTAAAATTTGAATTGAGTACATATTTTTATGTTACGATTAGAGGTAGAGTGAGTCAACCACAACCAAATATTGTTATTCTTGACACCCCTCTCAACACTCCCACAATTGCTCAACATCCCTCGAGTAGTCAAAAAGATTTAGCAGCCCAAATAATTGAAAAAAAAATTGAAATTGAGTATTTAATCAAACGATGAGGGATGCACAATCTACAAACCCCCACCGTGCCTCTCTTGAAAACACATTGGAGGCATTACTTGTTCAAATTGATGCAACAACGGGGAAAATTGATCATTGGAAAACTTACAGAGAGGGTTGTAGGGTTTATTATTCCAACAACTTGTCATATGTGGATGTAAATAAAAAATAAATTTCAAAATAACTCATATGCACCTTATTCACGGACTCCCTCACTAATACTATTCTGTTGACATGTAAACGATTTCCCATCCATTGGTGCAATAATAATTTGATTAGAAATAATTTTTGGGACCGATGGTGGATGGTGTTTGATTTTCCACCTTGTAATAACAACAAGGTGCCACTATACTTTCTAAGGAGACTCTATTGCGAGTTTATCCTCAATGAGATTCCAAATTATTTTGATTTCTGAGATTTCCAGGCCAAGGTAAAGGATCTGCATAGGATCAACTAGGTGTACAATGTGCACCTATTCGGTGAGGGTATATTCCCACACGAATCCCCTCACCCCGAAATTGTCCCTCAACTAGTGAAGGAGACAAGAGTGATTGATACACTCCACGCGCTTCTGGGGCTATCTCGTGATCCTTGTTTGACATACGAGGGAGATTTTTGAGCTAGATGGTTGCAGAGGTACACGAGTATTCCCTTAGGGAGTACTAGCATGAGGCCACATTTTTACTCGTTACGTGGTAGCATATGTTTGGGGCCCGAGGAGGATGATACTTTCATGCATACTCGATTTTGGTGCACTTGGTGCTAGGGATGAACATGATAATGTCACTATGTTAGATGTCCTTTTAAGTGAGACATTTGGATTATATTCATGATTGTTGTACAAATTACAAAGAGGGTTATAGGGTTTATTATTCCAACAAATTTTCATATGTGGATGTAAAGAAAACTAAATTACAAAAGACCTCGTATGTGCCTTATTCATGCACCCCCGCACTAATTTTGTTGTTCTGTTGTCATGTAAATAGCTTCCCATCCATTGGTGCAATAATAATTTGATTAAAAATAAATTTTGGGACCGAAGGTGGATGGTGTTTGATTTTCCACCTTGTAATAACAACGAGGTGCCACTATACTTTAGGAGGAAACTCTATTGCAAGTTTATACTCAACGAGATCCTAAATTATTTTGATTTACGAGATTTCGGGGCCGAGGAAAAGGATCTACACAAGATCAACCAGTGCACAACGTGCATCGATTCAAAGCAGGTAGATTCCACATAGAATCCCCCTCACCTTGAGATTGTCCCTCAAGCAGTGAAGGAGATAGTAGAGATTGATACACTCCACGCACTTTAGGGGCTATCTGTGACCCTTGTTCGACATACGAGGGATATTTTTGAGCTAGATGCTCATGGAGGTACACAGAGTATTCCCTTAGGGAGTAATAGCATGAGGCCACATTTTTCTTGTCATGTGGTAGCATATGTTTGGGGCCCGAGGAGGACGATACTTTCATGCGTATTGATTTTGGTGCACCTGGTGCTAGGGATGAAAACGATAATGTCACTATGTTAGATGTCCTTTTGAGTGAGACATTTGGATTATATTCATCGACGTCACCTTCGTAGGTAAATTTTTTATGTTTTTTATGTGTGTTACAAAAATTTTGGAGTACCTGATTTACTTATATATGTTAAATTTTTGAAATAATTATATTTGTACATGTACATGCATTGATATTATAGTGCGCGGGAGGCACATCTTCATCCCGACCACGGACGGTGAGCACCATGCATACACATATATTCATAGAGGTAATTTAGAATCTTAATTATGTAAAATTTTCACATACATGTGTATATGTATATATATATATATATATATATATATATATATACATACTTGTATGTGTATATATATATATATATTAGTTTTGAACTCAAATATATGTATGTTCTTGTATGTCCATCTAACTCACGTGATATACATGTTTGATAAAGATTTTGAATTCACTAGACACCCCACCATCTCTCGCGACAAGTAGATAAAGGTGTTGCAGCGCTGCAATTTCATCGTGCAGCAAATCACTAAGGTATTAAAACAACACGTAATTTTTGTTAAATTTCTCATGTAATTCATATTATGTTAAATTACATGTTAGTAATGTATTATATTGTATAATTATTAAATTATGTTAATAATGTCCTTCATTGTGTGTATGCAGGAGTTACCCGTGATGACAGGGCGCAACCCTTTTCATTTGATTCACACACGTGACAGGGTAAAAACAATAGTTCTATATTGATAAAATTAGTTAAAATATTGTCATTATGTAGATACATGTACTTATCTCTATTTTCACTAATTTTGATGTTATATTTTCTAATCTTATGTGTATGTAGGGAACTTCAACCCCCTCTATTTTGACTTGGAGGGCATGGACTCCTCCATCTCATCGTCTTCGTACACCCCTCGCATCTGCAGAGCTCCCGATGACTCATCCGGCGTGAGATGTGAATTCGGTGTGATTGAAAACTTGCAAGTAAGTTTTTGTATTTATGTAAATACTTTCATTCTAAAGATGGTCTTAAATACATGTTGAAAACATATATAAATTAAGTTTTGACAAAAACATTGTTTACATTTCTGGGCTCATCTATAGGCGAGAATTCAGCAGAAGAGGACTCAAAACATGGGCTCGAGATGATCCAAAGTCATCTCATGGATCTCCATCTTTGCCTAGGAGGGCCTTATTCAAGCAAGACTAAGAGAGGGATAGATTTTGATGAGTAGGAAATATATATGTCTTACATGACATTGTTTTTGTATGCCTATGTGTATTTTATCGTATGTAAGCCTATATGGCATTTGAACTTGATGGTATATGACCTATTTGGGCATTTTTGTATTTATTATACACATTAAATTACTATTTGGAACTTGATAGTTTTGTATGAGACCTTACATTTATGATATTATTTTCGCATGAATCTAATATGATGTGCACTTGACAATATTTATGACATTATGGATTATTTTTTCATTTATTGGTGATGTACATGTACTAGCATTTTCAATGTATAATATGCATCAAAATTTGTAAATTTAATATTTATATAATGTATGTATATAAAGAGTTACCTAATCTTAGTAATTATTCATTCAATTTATTAATGTGTATATGCGTATTTACCTTACTTGCGCTTTTTCTCGCTCATGGTCTCTTTCAGACTTGGTTCTTATCTTATCATGAACTTACTACATTCTTCTATGCTTGTAGTCTTCTCCCATGTTAAAACACCCGACATTCGTCACAATTTTATGCCTTTCATTTGTTGATATTTTGAGAATGTCTCTCCATATACATTACTCCAAGGCTTGAGAATGTTTCCAGATGCAATGACATTCTGATTCAGACACTCAATGATTCTTGATTGTCTAATCCTTTCCAATTTGTGTTACTACCTTTAAATCTATAGGAATTTCAAGTTATTTAGAAATCACATCACACCCTTCACTAGGCTTGATGTCTACCCATATCCTTTTCAAAGCACTTTTGAAAGCATCCATGGGTTTATCATAACATAAATTATCAATGAATGGAAGGTCACTAATTCGTAAGCTAGCTAACTCCCATCTAGAACTAAACAAGAAAGATTTACTAGGTGATTGATAACTCTCGCGTGTTCTTAAAAATACCCCTATCAAATTCATTCTTAAGTGAATCTAGTCATTTAGGGCTCTTAAGTGACTACGCCCAGATGAGGTAGCCCTACACCGATTCGAATGCACTATTTCACGTGTTTACAAACAATAGGACAGCGAGAGAACTAGATGGAGATAGAAAAAAAGGAGAGGATTTTGTAGAGGGCCCTGATGTGGAGCTCTTGGATTTGATGAGACGTCTCTAGGTGCCACGGAGTTAGAGAAATCACATGTCGAAGATATGGCATGTTTGGGCCACAAGGGCTCTTAAGCGACTATGCCCTGGATGGGGTAACCCAAAGCAAAAGGAGCATAGGGAACCAAAACAAAGCATCCACCAGCATTCACCTGTGCCACCTTGACGTGTTGGCATAGTTGGTTCGGTTCCACGATCTTCCATTTGGAAACTACAACCTTTGACAACCCTACACTAACTAAGACTTGTTAACCCGTGAAATGACAAAGGAAATTTTACAGTAACCATACCAAAATTCCATTTTTGTCCCCTTAAAAGATCTAATAACATTTAAAATGGCCTAAAACTCCTTTCCGAAAATCAAGTTTGAAAGAACTTAGCCATTTTCAGCCTTTTTGAACTAGGCGCAAAAAACTTCATGTCGACACAATGAAAAGTGCGCCTTTAAAAAAATATTTGGGTGCCCTAAATGACATGTCAACATCAGAAAAGTTGCATCCCTTTGGAGCAAGGAAGGACATGTCAACATAGTTAAACATGCACCTAAAAAGTGCGCTAAGGTGCTAAAAAATGATGTCAACACATTTAAAAATGTGCTAAGTAGATTTCCTTCGGCTTTGGAAACTTCATGTCGACATCATGAAATATGTGCTTAAGGTGCTAAAATCTTTATGTCAACGTTCAAAACTTGTGCCAAGTGTTATGTTTGTGGAGCCTATTTTCATGTTAGAGTATGGTACACCTTCCATGTGTTACACTCGGGTATTTTTACGGCGGTCCCGCCGCCGTGGTGAGCGGTCGGGGGTTCGGGGTGAAGCCCCCGATGAAAGGGGGTTCAGGCGAAGCCTCAAGCAAATTTTCATGGGTGGTTCATTAACCCATGGGTAATGGGTAACCGTTATGGGCTGTTTTTTGGGCCCATGTTTTTTTCGGTCTTTTGCCCATTGTTTTGATACCCACGGTTTTTTGCCCTTGGTTTTGATACCCACGGTTTTGTATCAAACTGCTTAAGCAGTTGTCTATTTATATGGTCTTATGCATATGATAGATATACAAGAAAATGTATTACAGATGTGTTTTGAATTCGGGTGTGAATTCTCAGTAGAGTTTGTTGAGCACGCACTCCAAACGGATCTGGGTATTGTATTGAGAGAGTGGAGGCTTGTAATAAAATCGAAAGCAAGTGATTCTTGGTGGACGTAGCCCAAATTGGGTGAACCACGTTAAATCTTGTCTCGTGTTGTGTTATTTATTCTGCACTTTTATTTCAGATCTGTAATATTTTTCGCATATTAGTTTCTCTTGTTTGCGACTCTGTAAGGGATTATTCCGCATATTTTATCTCTTATTTCCTAACACCAAGGCACATTTGTACCCATGTCGACACTTTAGAAAGTGCGCCAAAGAAAAGTTGGTGAGATAATAAATGTGATATTTCCCTATAAATATGTGGTTAACACCTATCATTTTCATGATTTGTAAATTGTGAAAAGTATTCCTCTGCGCTTTGTCAGGATATCCGTGTCATGCCCTGCATTCCCTTTTTCAAGTTTGTGGACCCCAATGTCATCCTTTGTCCTTTGTTAAACTGGGTAAGTGGTTTTTATCGCTCTTATTGTTTGTGGTTTTGCTTCTTAGTTGTTGGTGGTTTTAGGATTGTTATAAAAGTTAAATCTAAAAATGAATAAAATACCACCCCATAACCATCTAGAAAATACCTTATCCCTCCTTCCAGATTTGTAAATCTTAGAAGGCTCTACCTCTGAATAAACCATCCTTTATATCTGCTTATTGCTACAAATCCCACAAACCCTCTCTTTGTCATTTTGCAAAATCAAAAAGAGAGAGAAATGTGAAGTTATCAAGAAAATGTAAAAATCAATTATCCTTTGGCACACTATTTTTATACGTTGCACTCCCCACAATCGGGCCTTAGCGCACTGTCCCCGCATGCAACATGTCCTCACCCATGCCCAGTATAACACTTAACAAATCTTATAGAGGTGTAGGTGCATCCTGACCAACATCAACATTTGATGTTGTGTCCTCCAAATCTATGCCCAGCTGTTTTCCTTTGGTGCGTTGAGCTCATTTGCAACACATTCAAAAATTGTGCCTTGGCACACCGAAAAGCCATGCAACACCATCTTTTATAGTGCCTAGTTAAAGCAAATTTCCTAAAGTGCTAGCACATTAACCTTAACACCAATACTGCATGTTGTGTGTCGCAAATTAGCACCCCACACCTTTCTTCTCAATGCTAAATTTTTTATGCAACACTCTTCAAAAGTGCACCCCTCTATAACCCTTTGGTGCAACTTTTCCCCTGTCAACATAGGCGCACCTTTTTGCATGTCAACATCCCCAAAAGTGCGCCTAGCCTTTTTAAGCCTCTGCAACATGCTATGAACTTGTGCCTTGCGCCCTAAGCCTCATAATTACTCATTCTTCTTTCTGCAAGCTTTCATTATGGATAACATGATGGTTGACATGGCTCTTCTATGTTGGACCTCTTTGATTCTCCTTATAGAACAACAACAACCATCCTCGAGCCCACACATGTCTTTGTTGAGCAAGAAGCCAACCAAGTCTAAAGGTAAATCTAAGTTGATAGAACAAGAGATGAAGTATAAATACCAGAAATTTAGGATGCTAGACTCATAGGCAGAGAGTGATCTCGACATCAGAGACTCCAAGCTCGGGCTCATTGATATGGAGGACTTGGACAAGACCCAACCAGGCCACTAGTGGTCCCCTGGATGAACAAACTAGTAGGCGGTGGATTGCAATTTGCACTGGTGGGCTGCCAAGAAGTGCTATTAATAGCGAGTTCATCATGTTGGTGGCTCGAAGCTATAACAAGGACACAAGATGTGTCGAGGATAAAGAAGGAAATATGGTCATCGACCTAACCGCTTGTCACTTTGAAATAACTCTCGGGCATTCCTCATCACAGCAAAGACGATGCGTCGTCATAAGCCTAGATGACTGCAAGAAGGCATGGGATGACAATGAAGAAAAATTTATGTAAATGATGAATGAGCTCTATCATAAAAACAACAAGACGGTGAGCTGATGGCCACAGACCATCCACCGCAGTGACTTCAATGAGGAACTGAGTGATACAATCACCTTCCTGAGTAGAGTGTTTGGGCTTCCTGATGCCCATCATTTCCATAAATGGATGCTAAGGTACTTAGAGACCATGAGTAAGAATGTGCCTGAATAGCGTTTTGGTGGGGAAATCATCAGCAACACCATCTCTCAGCAACTTCAATAGGTCATGACAACTAGGAAGTTCTATATGAATTCCTATGTTGTGTACGCTGCAACATCAACGAGGGACTTCGCGGGCCTAGCACGAAATGGGGTATGGCCCCAGGTCAAAATATATGAATACTACTAGAGCTTAGGTTCGAGAACAACATCCCTTAGTTCTCAAAAATAAACAACGCCTTCTTCTATGAGGTGATCTTCCTATTGAGGCCAAATATGAGGCATGGTCAAACTAGCCCTAGTGTGGTCACTTTCATTCATAAAGAAGTGGGGGCATTGTTCACTCATTTTCCCACATTCACCTATCTCGGGGCGGTGAATTTTGAGGGTGAATCGACCAAAATGCCAAGGTATGTAGGACCAAAGCTGATTTTCTTAGAGTTATCAAGGAAAATAATCACGTATCATGAGAGATGCATGAAGAGAAAGTAGGGAGTAACTCCATTTCCCCTTACAGTGGGCCGATACAATTGCACCACACTGTCCAAAGCATGAGAAATGTATGCCGAGCATGAATTTCTGAATCTAAAGCACAACTTCCCAGCCTAAGCCTACTTTTGATTGACAAGGTTGCCTCCCAAAAGAAAAAATTGATCCTATTCATGTCCTTGAGATCGAGGACATCTACATCGATTTGACACATGAAATAGATCTCAAGCGGAAGGATCACTCCAGTGGCTCTGGAAGAAATCAAACACTATGACATGGCCATCATTCCAAAAGGATTCCAAGAACTCCGATCAAGAAATTGATCAAGTTTACCTTGACACGAGATGGGGATGATTGGCCATTCACGAAATTGACAGAGCTAAGGAACTAAAGACCATCGAGGAAAGGGTCAAGCACACGTTGCAACGCACCGAGCATTGGTGCAAATAGAATGGGCTTATCTACCTTAGGGTATATTTCATTGCTTCTCCTTCAGAAGAGAACCTCTAAGGCCACCCAAGTGCCAAAAGGAATAGGAAAAGATAAATAGGAGGGAGAAACAATCAAAGAAGAAGCTCCTCAAAGCCCTCCTACTACTTCTGAGAAGCAAGTGGTCAACCTAGTCTCCCTGTAAAGAAGAAGAGACCACCAAAGTTTTGACAGACACATCCACTCAGGATGTGGTCATAGCTACAACCATTGAGGTACCCACCATTCCTTCTTCGATCCTTCTCCTCCCCCTGTTGTTGAAACATCTATCCCAATGGATGTTTCTTCTTCTCTCCCTTCCTCCCTTCCATCTCCCACCTCTTCTATCTTCTCCTCTCTTATGGATCTATCACCCGGTGTTCCCTACATCCCATTACATGATCCCTTCCGTCTCTCGTGTCCTTTTCTTCTCCCGTAGTAACTCCATGCCCTATAAGCAACAACGTGTTGGAATCCTTGTCAATGCCACCACCAATTGTCTCAACATTCTTCCTACGGCCCCTTGAGTTGCTTCCCCTTTCACTCCCATTTCTTCTTCCATTCCCTTTACTCCTTCTCCCATAAGTCCAAGCTGGATATCTGACCATCTAGGTCAACTAAAGAGAAAATTTCCCATAGCACCCATGGACTTCTCTGTCATTCCGAAGAAGGGACCAAAGAAGCAAAAAGCTATAACTCGCTTCTCAAAGAGCACTTCGGGAGAGAGGGTCATGGAGATTGCATATCCTGATCCCACTAAAGAGAAGAAATATCTGTCTCCTACAGAATTTATAGTGACCCAAGTCACCATGGGAACCTCATCTGAGAGCCTACAAGGAGAGGCTCTGTTTGCAGTAGATGCCCTTTGCAAGAAGCTTCAAGAAGTAAAGGAGGAGAAGAAGATACTAAAGGAACAAAAAAACATCTTCTCCAAGCATTGTAAAGAATGGGCAATGCACCTCCTATGACTGCAGTTGAGCCTCCTGAAGTTCTCAGTCAGGACAAGATAAATGAATACACCAAGATTGGTGAACAAGGCACGGCAATGTCTTCCTAGATAGAGTGAATCCTCAGAGATAGTGAGGAGATAATCAAGAAGTTCACAGCTCTACCAGGTATAGATCAAGAAAACAAGGAGCTACAAGCAAAGTAGCAGGATCCCTCTCCGAGGAGTTAGACAATGCCGATTACAACATGAAAAATTTAGGCAATGGTCAATCAGCTAACGGTGACGACCTATTAAAGGTCAATGTTATTAATCACCCACGGGAACACCATAAAGATCTCATTGCACTAGATTACCAGGTTGATCAAATGGAGTATATCCTAGAAAGGATAGAAAAATCAAGGATGAGGCCTTGGATGAAATACATAGCATGGAGAAGAAAATTATGAAGATGGCTCTTGAGATGCTCGGTGCATCATTCACCTTGAGGGAGGCGAGACGCATTTGATACAATCTATATCTTTAAGGCTATTGCAACCCAAGGTTTGTCGCTAGAGTTCACTTTCAACCAAGAGTCTATCAATAACCTTCTGGCTTGCCATGATTTCATTGGATACTTGATTGAGGCAAATGAAGAGTATACCGGGCTACTTGACAAGCTCAAGACTGAAAAAGAAACTTGCAAAGTTATTGGCGACCATTTCAAGGGTCCAGACCATAATCAACTTCAAAAATGATTAGCAAGTTTATGGAGTACCGAGCTCAGTGTCACATCACCTCTCTCAATAAGAAGCAAGACACTCCATTCAAGCAAAGAGATGACGACGAATAGTTTCTCTTCTTGTGTACGCTTTGATCTTTTGTAAAAATATTTAAAAATTATGTTGGCATTTACGATGACATCATCCATGTTGCCATCCAAAACTTTCCCAAAGTCAACTTTTGAATTTTTAGATATTTTGTAAATATTTTTGTAGATATTTTGTAAATAGTGGTTGGTCTCTTTTTTCCTCTTCCCTCCTCTTCTTCTATAAATACTGGAATACTTTTTGTATTCTAGGTGGACATTTTTGTATGAAAAAAGAGGTGAAGAGAGAAAGTCTTTGTGCCTTCTTGTAATAGAAGATATATTAATATATATGTTAAGACTTTGTGCTCACTATATGTGTTATCTACATTATATCTCTCTTAAGTTAGATCTTTGTTTTTATTCTGTTGGATTCATTATTTTTATCTTCATATGTTCATCAGTATTGCTTTGTTTGTTGATGAAAGTAAGTTTGGCTCTGTTTACTACCAGCCCAAAGCATAAACCCCTCGACCTTCTTCGTTTTGGAATTCATTTCTTTTCTCCCTTGAGATCTGCCTTCCTCCATTCCTTCCCTCTTACATTTCATTCCTCACAGTTAGAATTACCTCTCTTTGGGATGAGATCCCAAATCCTGAAGTTAGAATAGTGTAGATTTACATAGATTCCTGCTTGATAGAATAACAATAAACCCAGTTTTACTTTGCTATCTAAAAGAGGGGCTATGCCTCGCACACCTTTGTTGGCCTGTTTCCCATGACCTGTTTAGCCGACATATTTTCAAACCAACAAGACCGCACTATTTCAAACTTTTGCAAACAATAGGATAGTGAGAGAATCGGATGGAGACAGAGAAAACCGTGAGAGACTTTCGTAGAGATCCCGACATAGAGCTCTTGGATCTAACGAGACATCTCTAGGTGTCATAGAGTCTGATAAATCACATGTTGAAGATATGGCATGTTTGGGCCGCAGGGCTCTTAAGTGACTACGCCCGAACGGGGTAGCTCGAAAGCACGAGGAGAAAAGGTGTGTGCAATGGAAAGTTACAAAAGCTATGGAAAGAGGCTAAAGAACCTCAAAGCTTCGCTAACTCATCCATGCACCATGAGATTAGAGATAAACAAGAGAAACTAACATGCAAGCATTATAACTTTGAAAAAATCATCAAAAACTAACATGTATACTGCTCTCTACTCTATGAAATATTAATGAAAGTGAACATAGTTAGATTCTAAGAAATCAAATTGTGTGTTGTTTACTCCCAAACATAGTGAAGAGATCTCTCCAAGTTGGCTACATGGCCAAGATTTAGATATTCCCTTACTAACTATATTTGGAATGGATGGAAGATGGAGGAGCTTCAACAATGGAGGATAACCAAGATCAGATGCCTATTAGCTTGGCTAATGAAAATGAGGTCTAATGCCAATATCTCTAAATGTGAGAGAGATTTTGTTATGCAAACAAGGTGTGTTTGTGTGTAAATTTTTAGTTTGAATCAAGAGGATTAGCCTTATATTTATAGTTTTCCACTTGGAGAATTTGGAATTTGGGTGCATGTGAGACTAAAGCTCAAAAAGCACTTTTAGATTAGATTAGGATAAACATGCTTTAGGCTTAGTTAAGCTAGGATAAGGCTAGTTAAACTTGATTAGCAAGTGATTAGAGACTCATTGAGTGTTGGGAGGGGTCTGGATAACCAATTGTGGATGATAGTAAAGCCTACGGAGCCAATAGAAGTGGTCTAGAGAGAACTAGGGAGGTTCTGAATAGTCGAAAGGAGGAGTGTTTAGCTAATAAGAGAGATATTATTCAAATAAGCTGATTACAGGAGGAATATGACCGAAAGAGTGTCATGAATGGGCATTCGAGAATGGAGCGAAGTATGGGGATTTAACAAAGTGTCATTAATTGATTGGATTGGATGAAATGCTAAGTGTAAGCATATTTTAGGTGTCTACATTTTTCCCTCTTTGGGGTGACATAAGCGATGTCACTTCAAAGAAAGTAGAAAAGCATAAACAAGTAGAAAATATTGAAAGGATATAATAAAAATGAGAATAATGAAGGATGCCCCCTCGATTGGTGATGGGGTGATAGAAGAACTCGATTGATGATTGAAAAGATGACAAAAAAATAATAGAAGAAATGATAATGTGAAGAAGAAGAAAAGGAGTATGAGAAAGGGGGAATGAGATAACATCCATCCAAAGGCCTTTTAAACAACTTTATTTTTCATCATATTGCTAGAGATCTTCATCATCGGTCCTTATTAGAAAGAATGAACAAAAGTGTACAAAGTATGACATGAAAAGCCATATACGAACAATCTGTCCATTTCTAAAAACACCAACTCCATGCCACATATGAAATGCAATGCAATATGATAAAGTAAAAGATACTTAACTCCATGCAACATACAAAATGCAATGCAATACAAGAAAGTAAACAAGCTAACCTAACAGAGAAACATAATGTAATGTTTTTGTTATCAAGATTCAATTCCAACCTATTTGAATTAATGACAAGGGTTAATGATGGTTCCCCAAGAAAGGATACATGCAAAGGGAAAATGGAGGACACTTTGGTCCGATGAAAAAGCAATGTGCACTATGAAACAGTACCAAGAAACTTGTTGTGCCCCAGAGTATAGACGAAGTAAGAAACCTAAATTTTGTTGATGGAGGTAGATCAAGATGATCCATGAGTCACACACATGAACAGGTGAGAACCAAAGAGTGACATTTTGTAGGATGATTTTCAATTTTTAGAAGTTTTCTGAAACATATTTGAATATTTTTTTGTGATTTTTCCTTGAAAGTTTTCTGAAACTATGTATAGGAAGATGAGGAAGCGTGGATACCCCTAGCGATAGATGGGATGTACAAGGGCATAAGGCCACGTGCATGTGAGAAAGGTGAAGATGTAAAAATGTCCCAACGATTAGGTGGGAGTATTCAAAGGAAAACTCTTCACATGTAGAAGTAGGACCCAAGGCCATTATGGATAGGTTCAACATGATGGTGAACGTAAACTAATGAAGTGTTGGGAAGAAGCAAGGATGACCCTAGTGTAAGTTGGCCTAAAAGCACATGATAGAAAGGAAGGAGTATATTATTTTTGTGAAAGGGGACAAAGGTGTCCAAAAACATGGTAAAAAGTAATCTTATACACATGGATGTTCTGAACGAAGTAGAAGAACGATGTGAATGATATGAATGTAGCTTAGAAGCCTCGTGATGAAGAAGTGATTAGCCAAAGGCACAAATCATGAGATGAGATATGGACTAGAGTAAGAGTCTAAATAAGGTCCAAAAAAGACACTTGGTAACATACTAATCCTATTTACTCATAGAGATCTAGTGTGTGAACGTGGAATTTATTACCTCTTGAAGGGAAGATTTAATAGACAACAAGTGAAGATACCCCAACCAATGTGTAGGAATGATTTATTTTGATAGGTGATTTTGTGAATGAAGGGTGGAAGGATAGCCGTACATTTCTCCGTTGCTAGCTAGGCGTCCATAGCCCCGACGGAGATGTATTTGATTCTAATCACAACATTTCTACTTTGCTATCAGCATCCATAGCCCCAATAGAGATTATTGAAATACCCCAAGAGAGAGTAATTTATCAATTTGCTTTTGCTTTGTAGCTTTTAGCTTTTGATTTGATTGATTTTGTTTCTTTTGATTTCTGAAAACTTATTTCAGCTCTCTTGTTTGACAAGGGGTTAAGAACCATAGATGACTTGATGGAAGGAGGTGGAAGTGATTGTGATGATGAAATTGGCTAGTGTCCACAAATATGTCCAAAAGTTCTTCATAATAGGTTTATTAGATTCTGATTGTGATAGGATCTCTAAGAGGTCGATTGTTCTTTAATTTACCAAGGTGATAAAAGACCAGTGGTCAAACGGATACCATAGAGGTAAATGTCACAAAATACATGTGAAGAAGCTAGCCAAAACATCACCAAAGCGATGAAAATGGTAGGAGACTTGCAGAAGAATAAAAAGGGAAGAAAGAAACATCCATGTGTACACAATACCGATTGCAATTTTTGACCTTTGCACCTTTGATTTTTTATTGTGTTTTTTTCATGTTTTTGTATTTTTGCATTGTTTTTTATTTTTAGATTTTTGACAGTTTTAAGAGGTTGGGACTAACAAATTCACTCTGTGTGGTAAGATCCAACAACAATGTTTACGAATTCCTTGATAAGGGATACTAGGCACATTTTTTTATCGAGAGTGATATTATCCCCGATCTTGATGATTGAGGCTAGTTCACACTCAATAAATGATTGTGATTTGTTTTGAAACATGGATTTCATATGTGGGAGATTTAATTCCCCATCCAAAGGTTTATGCACTTTACACCATACTTGATGGTTACATTGGTGTGCGTTCTTGAATTGCGCTTGATTTAGAATTTTGAGATTGTTTGATTTGTTGGGAGCTATAGAGCTCTTTGTAGTTTTGATATGAGCTTGATTAAGAAACTGTTTGGGTTTTTTATAAGCTAACATGTGACTTGTCTGATTCCGAGAAGGAGAAAAAAGTGAACATGGACGTTTAGAACCGATGCGAGAAATTACCATGGGATTACCACCGGAAGAATAATGTGATGGATGAAAAGGATATGGTCCAAGGATTGAAGAATATGGGCTCTGGGGGTGAGCTATAGATAGAAGATGAAGGGCTGCTAGGATATGGGCCAAGAATAGAAGAAGAAGGGCTACTAGGATGCAAACCCATAGATAGAATATGAAGGGCTACTAGGATGTGGCCGAAGAATAGAAGAAGAAGGGTTACTAGGATGTGACCCATAGATGTAAGATGATGGGCTACTAGGATGTGGCCCAAGAATAGAAGATGATGGACTACCGGGGGTGATCCATACTTAGAAGACAAGGGGCTAGTTGGGCATGCCCCATGAATAGAAGATAGTGGACTACTCTAAAATGTTCCACAAATAGCAGAGGGAGGGCTACTAGAAGGTGACCCACATGTAGATGAAGATGAAGGGCTACTTGGTGTTGAACCCATAAGAGATTGTGATTGAGGAATTATGATAGACAAAGAGTTATTGGGTGATGAGAAGATAGGCCATGGATCAATGCAAGACCAAGGAGTTTCATCACATAATGAAGAATGGGAAGATGGAAGATTAAGAGGAGGATCAATTTGCATGATCTGAGGCTCTTCCTCCATTTCTTAATAAAAGGAATCAACCTTTTCCTCATAATATGTAGACGTATCAAAGTATAAAGAGAATCCTTTTTCGTAATCTGCTAAAGGAATATCTTCATATGCTCCTATAAATGCCCTGATTGTTTCTTCATTTTGAAAGAGATCAATCGTTATGAGTTGTTGATCAACCACCAGGGGTTGATTGGAAGAAAGAGGTTCACTTGGTGTGGAAGACTTATAAGATGTTTGATGATGATTGATAAAAGAAGATGATGTGAGAGACGAAGAATATGTGTAGCTAGATGTCTTAGGAGTAGAAGAAGGTGGTATGGACCTACCTATATGATGGTATATCATCTGTAAACTATTAGCATTAAGTCCAAATTTTGTAGATTGCGATGCATGGGTCGATTCAGATGTTTGAATTGAAGGACTTTGAATCACTCAAATCTTCAAAGAAGGAATACTTATTGGGGGTGATTGATGAAGAAGGTCCTGTGAAGAAGGGGAGGACCATGATTCAAGAATCGTATCGGATGAATAATAACAAGGGTCCTACAAAGAAAGAGAGGACCGTGATTCAAGAATTGTATTAGATGTTTGATTAGAGGGACTTGGAGTCGCACGTATCTTCAAAGGAAGAAGACATCATTGAGGCAACTGATAAAAGGGGTCCTGCGAAGAAAGGGAGGACCGCGACGTAGGAGTCATATTAAATGTATGATGAAGAGGTTCTTGTGAAGATAGGGAGGACCATGACATAGGAGTCACATTAGATGACTTAGGAGTTAAATTAGATGAATCCAAATAGTAGTTTGGATCTGAATAGTAGTTGGGATCTGAATAGTAGTTTGGATATGAATCATCAGAAGAATCAAAAGAAATGTTTGGATTGGAATAAGAAGAAGAAGAGGAAATGTTTGGATTAGAATTAGAAGAAGAGTGGGGGAACTCGAATAATAATTTTGATCAGAAGCATCCAAATCATACCACCGACTATGAGATGAAGGTGGGGAATGAGTTACCCATATGGGCTCTCTAGCACAAAGAACCAAACGAGGTTTAGTTGTAATGGGAATCTTTTGATTTGAATTGCTAAACCTAGGTTCCATATTTTTGTAAGTATGGGGAACTCGCGCAATAGTCGATTATTTTTGGCACTGTTTTAAGAAAAAATTTCTATATTTAGATAGTGTGATGGAACTCCTTCAAAGGGAAGGAAGTGACATGTTGATTCAGGGAAGCATAATGACAACTAACTAGAAATTTCGTAAATATTGATATACGTGCATGATTTTATGAAGAAGGTCTAAGGAAAATAGACATCGTGATGATGCAATATTGATGAGATCAAAAGGGATTGTCCTAGAAATAAATTTCTACAGATGAATGATCACAAGGAACAATCATGTAAGTGTAAAACACAAAGCCAATCAACAAGGAAATACACCCTATGCAAATGTGTGTGCAAAGTGATAGTTCGATGTAAAAATGATCAACACAATGTCAATATTTACGTCAAGCTCGAAATGAACAAGGTGTAAATATTAACAAAGGGTAGATGTGACTCCCAATCAAAGGATACCATGACAAGTTCAACAAACAACAAGGCCTAAATGTTAAAGGGTGAGGATTACAAATGTAAGCCACGTAACCACACCAATTGGACACATCTATCAAGCTTTGCAGAGAAGCAAGATATTAGTGTCAAAGTGGTATCAAAACGACACAAACAAAGTAAGCGACACTCTTCACGATTTTGGAAAATGTTTGAAGTAAAACTAAGTCAAAGTATACTAAGGATGTGCTAAAATGTGTGCAAGCATAACACCAAAATGTGGATACTTAGATCACGTTTATGAAAAACATGACATAAGTATCTTAATTATGTTGAGACAATGCAAACAAGGTAACATGTCAAAGGGAGATCAAATGATGAATCGATCCGAACTATGATGATGATGATCTTGAAATCAAGATCAAGCGTCCATCAAAGATATAAGGATGCATCCGCACACTTTAGATGTTTAACAACTCAGTCGTAAACATGGATGAGCGTAAACAGATAAAAAAATGGTGAACACTATCTATGACAACATTCCCGAAAGATGCCTTATGTTGCTCCAAATGGGAAACAAAAATGCAAAGGTGTAGATCAAAAGATAGAAATGAACTAAGCATTACTTGGGTAGAGCTTCAGCTCTTCCAAGGTGAGCAAGAAGCTAATCTAAGTAAAACGTCATCCAATTTCCGTGATGAAAGACACTTAGATCCAACTTGAGTGGATTCTTTTCCTTGTTCGAAAAACAAGGTTCGAATCCAAAAAGATATCACTTCATGATGGCCAAGATGAAACAAAGGACTAGTAAAGTGGGCCTTAAGAAAAAATGGCCTCCTTAATAAGATCTCTCAACTAGGTGTTACAAAGACATCTAAGAGCGGGCACGATTTACCCAAAAAGTCACACTGACTAATTTAGGAGTATCTCGACTTTTCCCCCTTCAAGTACAAAGTGGACACTAATTACATCCATCATGTAATCTTACCAGTGGTCCCGATACATGCACAACTTTGTAACGCTAACTCACAAGGAAAACTAGTCAAGTGGGTAAGCAAGGCGCTTCTGTTTCATCCACACTACACTCGACTCAGATCGCACTATTTCTCACGTTTGCAAACAATAAAACAACGAGAGAAATAGATGGAGAAAAAGAAAAATGTGAGAGGATTTCATTGAGGGCCCCGATGTGGAGCGCTCGGATCTAATGAGATGTCTCTAGGTGCCACGAAGTCTGAGAAATCACATGTTGAAGATATGGCGTGTTTGGGCCTTAGGGCACTTAAGCGACTACGCCTGGACGGAGTAGCCCGAAAGCACGGGGAGCGTAGGGAACCAAAATGAAGCCTCCAATAGTGTATAATAGGACACCCCTATGTGTTGGCATAGTTAGTTCGGTCCCACGAACTTTTGTTTGTAAAATACATCATCTACTTGACCTCTACATCGACTCGAGACTACACTATTTTCGCGCGTTTACAAACAATAGGATAGCAAGAGAACTAGATGGAGATGGAAAAAACCACGAGAGGATTTCATAGAGGGCCCTCACATGGAGCTCTCAAATCTAACGAGACATCTCTAGGTGCCATAGAGTTCGAGAAATCACATGTCGAAGATATGACGTGTTTGGGCCTCAGGGCTCTTAAGCGACTACACCCGAGATAAGGTAGCCCGAAAGCATGGGGAGCATAGGGAACAAAAATGAATCCTCCAATAGCATTTACCAGGCCACCCCAATGTGCCGGCATAGTTGGTTCGGTCCCATGAACTTGTTTGCAAAATACAACATCGAGTAGCCCTACATCGACTGCATCGCACTATTTCACGTGTTTACAAACAATAGGACAACAAGAAAACTAGATGGAGATGGAGAAAACAGTGAGAGAATTTCATAGAGGGCCTTGATGAGGAGGTCTCAGATTTGATGAGACATCTCTAGGTGCCACGGAGTTTGATAAATCACATGTCAAAGATATGGTGTGTTTGGGCCTCGGTGGCTCTTAAGCGACTACACCGACTTAGATGCTTTGTAGTTTGCAAACGAAAGCTCATGGGACTGAACCAACTATGCCAACATGTCGGGGTGTCCTGGTGAACACCAAAGTGGAGGATTTATTTTAGTTCCCTATGCTCCCCATGCTTTGGGCTACCCCGTCCGAGTGTAGTCACTTGAGAGCCCTTTGGCCCAAACATGCCATATCTTTGACATGTGATTTCTTAGACTCTGTGGCACCTAGAGATGTCTCGTTAGATCTAAGAGCTCCATGTTAGATCCCAATACGAAATCCTCTCATGGTTTTCTCCATCTCCATCCAGTTCTCTCGCTGTCCTATTGTTTGTAAATGCGTAAAATAGTGCAAATCTAAGTCAAACAGAGGGTCTGCTAGATGTTGTATTTTGCAAACGAAAGTTCATGGGACCATACCAACTATGCTAACACATCCAGTGGCCTAGTGAACACTAGTGGAGGCTTTGTTTTGGTTCCCTATGCTCGCCATGCTTTCGGGCTACCCCATCCGTGCGTAGTCGCTTAAGAGCCCTGAGGCCCAAACATGCCATATATTCGACATGTGATTTCACGGTCTCCGTGGCACCTAGAGACATCTCTTCAGATCTAAGAGCTCCATTTTAGGGCCCCTATGAAATCCTCTCTCGTTCTCTCCGTCTCCATCCGGTTTTCTTGCTGTCCTATTGTTTGTAAATGCGTGAAATAGTGCGCCTGAGAAGTCGAGTGTAGGCTACAGAGGTGTAGTTTGTAAACGGAAGCTCATGGGATCGAACCAACTACGTCAAAACTTTAGGGTGGCCTAGTGAACACTAGTGGAGGCTTTTTTTTGGTTCCCTATGTTCCCGTGCTTTCTGTGCTACCCCGTCCAAGCGTAGTAGCTTAAGAGCCCTGAGGCCCAAACACGCCATATCTTTGACATGTGATTTATCGGAATCCGTGCACCTAGAGATGTCTCGTTAGATCCGAGAGCTCCATGTTAGGGCCATTTACGAAAGTATCTTGCGGTTTTCTCTATCACCATCTGGTTCTCTCGCTGTCCTATTGTTTGTAAATGCGTGAAATAGTGCGTCACGAGTTAGTGTAGGGCTGCTAGATGCTGTATTTTGCAAATGAAAGTTCATGGGACCAAACCAACTATACCATCCTAGTGAACACTAGTGGAGGATTCATTTTGGTTCCCTACACTCCCCATGCTTTCGGGCTACCCCATCCGAGCGTAGTGGCTTAAGATCCCCGAGGGCCAAACATGCCATATCTTCGACATGTGATTTCTCAGACTCCGTGGCACCTAGAGACATCTCGTCAGATCTAAGAGCTCCATGTCGGTCCCTATATGAAAGCATCTTGTGGTTTTGTCTGTCTCTATCTCGGTTCTCTCGCTGTCCTATTGTTTGTAAATGCAAGAAATAGTGCAAACTGAGTCGGTGTAGGGTTGTCGATGCTTTGTAGTTTACAAATGGAAGCTCATGGGACCGAACCAACTATGCCAACATGTTAGGGTGGCTTGGTGAACACTAGTGGAGGCTTCATTTTTGTTCCTTGCTCTCCTTGTGCTTTCAAGCTACATCGTCTGGGCATAGTCACTTAAGAGCCCTAAGGCCCAAACATGCCATATCTTTAACATGTGATTTCTTGGACTCCGTAACACCTAGAAATGTCTTTCCAGATCAAAAAGATCCATGTCGTGCCCTTTACAAAATCCTCTCATGGTTTTCTCCATCTCCATCCGGTTCTCTCTCTATCCTATTCTTTGCAAACGTAAGAAATAGTGTAGTCTAAGTTAGTGTAGGGCTGCGAGAGGTGTAGTTTGCAAACGAAATCTCATGGGACCAAACCAACTATGCCAACATGTCAAGGTGGCCTGGTGAATGCTAGTGAAGGCTTCATTTTGGTTCCCTACACTCCCCGTGCTTTCGGGCTACCTCATCCGGGCGTAGTCGCTTAAGAGCCCTGAGGCCCAAACACGCCATATCTTCGACTTGTGATTTATTAGACTCCATGGCACCTAGATACGTCTTTTCAAATCCAAGAGCTCCATGTATGGGCCCCTAAAAAATTATCTTGTGGTTTTCTCCATCTCCTTCCGGTTCTCTCCCCGTCCTATTGTTTGTAAACGCGTGAAATAGTGTAGTCTAAGTCGGTGTAGGGTCTGCTAGAGGCTATATTTTGCAAACAGAACTTCATGGGACAAAACCAACTACACCAAAATATCAAGGTGGATTGGTGAACACTAGTGGAGGCTTTGTTTTGGTTCCCTACGCTCCTCGTGCTTTCGGGGTACCCCATTCGGACATAGTTGCTTAAGAGCCCCGAGGCTCAAACATGCCATCTCTTCGACATGTAATTTCTCGGACTCCGTGGCACCTACGAAATATCATCAAATCGAAGAGCTCTATGTCGTCGTGGTCCTCTATGAAATTCTCTTGTGGTTTTCTCCATCTCCATCCGGGTTCTCTTGTTGTCCTTTTGTTTGTAAACATGAGAAATAGTGCGGCCACGAGTTAGTGTAGGGCTGCCAGAGGCTGTAGTTTGCAAACGAAAGCTCATGGGACCAATAAAACTACACAAACATGTTAGGGTGGCATGGTGAACACTATTGCAGTCTTATTTTTGGTTCCTTACACTCCCCGTGCTTTCGGGCTACCTTGTCCGGGCATAGTCGCTTAAGATCCCTGAGGCCCAAACACGCCATATCTTTGACATGTGATTTCTCAGACTTTGTGGCACCTAGAGACATATTGTCAGATCTGAGATCTCCATGTCAAGACACTCTACAAAAATCTCTCGCATTTTCCTCCATCTATATCTGGTTCTCTCGCTGTGCTATTGTTTGCAAATGTGAGAAATAGTGCAGTCTGAATCAGTGCAGGGCTACCAGAGGCTGTAGTTTGCAAACAGAAGTTTGTGGGACCAAACCAACTATGACAACACATTGGGTTGGCCTATTTTATGCTAGTGGAGTCTTATTTTTGGTTCCCTATGCTCCCCGTGCTTTCAGCTACCTCGTCCACCCGTAGTCACTTAATAGCCCCGAGGCCCAAACATGCCATATCTTTGACATGTGATTTCTTGGACTCCGTGTCACCTAGAGACATCTCATTAGATCCAAGAGCTCCACATAAGGGCCCTCTATGAAATCCTCTCGCGGTTTTCTCCATCTCCATTTGGTTCTCTCGTTGTCTTATTGTTTGTAAACATGAGAAATAGTGCAGTCTTAGTCAATGTAGAGCTGCAAAGGTGTAGTTTGAAAACGAAAGCTCGTGGGACCAAACCAATTAGGCCAACACATTGAGGTGGCCTAGTGAATGCTAGTGGAGGCTTAGTTTTGTTTCCCTACACTACCCGTGCTTTCGGGCTACCTCATCCGGGCTACGAAAGCCTCTCACGGTTTTCTCCATCTCCATTCGACCGAGTCGGTGTAAGGTTGTCCATCACAATCCACTGAATAATATATGTGGTTCATACAATATAGGTGGTGAAATGAAAATTTTAATAAGATATTTGTATAATATAGGTGGTGAAATGAGAATTTCTGTTTGTTGTTCTTTTCTAAAATTTAATTTTTCTTAGCTTCACTTGGCTTCGAGAATAATAAATTCTTTCTTATCGACAAAGTACAACCATGTGAAGGTGGAAGCTTTTTGGCACCACTAACCTACATAAACATGTTAGTAATAAATTAAATAGAATTTAAATCATACAAAATTTAAAAAAATCATTTAAGTAAATATTCAAATTAAATTCATGAAGAACATACCTTTGCAAATTCAATCTAACGAACTGCAAGGATCAACTCTATTCTTAACAGTAGCAAGATTTACTTCATGATCTGATTCATGAACCTTCCACATATTTTTGTTTGATGGCCAACCTCGATATTTTATCAATTTAATATTTGTTTCAAGGACCAAATGTGAATCTTTGAAGTATCTTCCGATGTACTTCATAGTCTTCAAATAGCCAAATGTTTGATTTTTTGATAGGATATCATCGAAGCCAAGTTCCAGTGACTACCACTGATCCAGTGGGATACTCAAGGTCTTCACAATAAATGACTGTGGAAGTCAATTTTTTCCCCTCTACACAACGAGATAAGAAGTAGTCTGTTCCCTCTTCATTGAATTCCATCGTAATAACTACAAAAACGTGCCCTATGTATCATAGAGTAAAACCATTCATCAAATTTTCCCCTTTACATTAAGAGTTGACCATTTAATAGTTTATAAATCTAAAACATGGCACGTACATATATGTATGTACCCTGTTGCACTAAATCAAATACTTGGTCAATGTCAGGGGATGTTGTCATTTGATCTGAATACCCTCCAAGTTGTAATGCTCGTGGAACTTGATGTGTGTCAAGTGGAATTAGAGGTCTTTAAGTCCACTCATCCACCCACTGTTGTGAGTCACATTCATTCCATGCAAAATAAATACATGATATACAAAAACATGTCATGCACCTAGTATAAATAGTCCAAGAATTTACATCTGAACTACGGAATGAGTATATATCACTTGATCTTGCAACTGTCATACAATCTTCAAAGTTTGTTAGATGTTGTTGCTCTATCAACCAAAAATATCTACAAACCATTGATCTCTCTTGAGATTCATGGCCCATATTCTTGACACACCAATCAACAATGCTTTTTTCATCTGTAAATTTAGCACCATCCTTGAACTTTAACTCTTCTCTTGTAAGTTCTCTTTTCACATATGCTCCTACACCATCATGCTCTCCTTTTCCATGCCATACCTCAGTAAAACTCCATATATGTTGTACATTTGTTTCTTTGTGCATCCTACTTAGCCAATAAAACATCCGTGCATTCTTGAATTGTGATGTGCAGTTGTCCGACCAAATGTAATGTTGATCGAAACTAATGTTCCTCTCATTCAAGTTCACATAAAACACTTGGAAACACCCTTGTACATATTCTGTAGAATGTGTCCGATCATCACTGATGTAGAAATGATACTCTCTCAATATTTTTGATCTTTCTTAGTGCTTTCAGGAGAGTGCATGAATGTTATATGCACGAAAATAGAAACTTGCACTGAGTTATAATATTGAGATTGAACCTCCATTTGTGGCTGCAATGTGTAATTCTCTACAAAGTCAACTACTAAAATAATAGTACCAAGTGGGAATGTGTCCTTTCTTAACTTGAATTGTTCATCCAACCATTGAGCTCTATGTGTGCCTTGTATTCTCATAAAAAAATTTCTCTCTGGATTTGACCATATATTCTGATACAGGTAATTGTTTTGTAACAAGCTCACACCTCTTAAATTCTTTTCCATCTTTTAATTGATATTCCACCTATTTATATTTGGTGAAATCAACCAATTATTTTCCTATTTAAGATGTACTCTCCTCGTGGATACAAATTTTTAGATTTGGCAAGCCACCACATATATTGCATGTTCCATCCAAACATACTTTGTTATAAAAATTGTCTTGTTGATTTTTCACAAAATATTGTCGGAGTAAATTCCTTGAAGATTTTTGTGGGACATTAATTCCACACTCCTACAACATGATGTCAAGTATGCCAAACACTACGTATTTGACAAAAAACATCATAATGCATTGAAAATTCAACATGATGCCTCGCAACAACAAGTGGTACATGAGTGATTGATTTTCACATAAAAGGGTTTGTTCATTTCAAAGAATCTTTCACTAATGTTAATTTGTGGATTTTTATTTTTAAACTTAGAGAACATTTCTGTTTGAGTCATATCTAATAAATTTTTGTGCACAATTCATGATTACAAGAACCTATTCTTTTTTTTATGTATCTCTTCTATTTGGTGACACCCTTGTGTTCTCATTCCAAAATTTTACAATTAAATCTTTTAGAATATCATATGTATTCTTTTATTTTTGTGGAAGTTTTCTAGAAAGCCCAATAGTCAGTGTTATTGACTGACTCAAGACGTTTACGTCTCTCTATTGCTTTCATTAGTGTTTTTCTCGTTTAGCTTCAAAGTACCACTTATTTTTCTAATCAAGCATTTATTAACCTGTTTTATATCTTACTATACAATTAGTTAGTGCACTTCATGCAGCATTACTATCTTTGGTGCGTCTTTTGCCACCTACAACTTGGTATGCTTTATGTATGTTTTCAACAATTGACACATTTTGATCAACAACATTAGATGTTCTTAACCCTAGGGTCTTCATTATAGGTCTCATCTTAATTAACTTCATTAATGAAACAAATAATTGACATCTTTGTGCATCATTTAAATTCTCAAAGTAATTATCCCAAATTCCACTAGATTTTCTTCTCACATTTATTTCAAACATTTTGTTAGGCATTGGTTTTATAATGTTTTCATCAATTTCAATTAAGTGAATTGGTTTTCTTCGCAAAATGGAAGGAGGTGTTCTTAGAGGTGAAGATTTGTTTTACAAGGTTACTTTCTTCATTTAGTGTTTTCATATAAATTTCGGGGTGAACATTTGGATTCTCAAGTAAGGGTTCAACAATTGGATTCATATCAATTTATTCATCCATACCAACATTATTATTCAATTAAATATCATTATTCATTGCAAAATCATTATTCTCTACATTTTCATTATGTATTTCATCCCAATTTTCTAATACATTAGCTACATTTGATATAGCGGATGTTCCTTGCATTGCTTTCAAGTTTTTGCATTCTCTTCAATTTCTTTATTCTCTTCTCTTCCAATTCCTTCGGTGTCTTATTCTTGACTTTCCTCTTGTCCTTAGCTCAATGTTTATCACCCATGATTAGAAAAAATCAAGTAGTGGGGTAGGGGACAAAATGAAATACTAAAAATCGTGCAAGAATGTAGAGAATATTGCAGACAAAACAAAATGTTTGCAGAATTCTCATGAAATAGATGAAAGGGACGTTGGGGGGCCACAAGATATAAAAAAAAGCATAACGTGTACATGTTTTTTGTTTTCTCTTTTCCCAAGCCATTCCTCAAGGCTTGGGATCTGGTTTGGTTCCCAAGCCTGAGGCATGGACCTGCACAAACACAACAAACAATGAGTTTTTACAAGAAAATGTAAAAATGACACTTCCTCTATGATAAATCAAAATAAAAAAATCGATCCATTTTAAAAAAATTATACCATGACGTAGAGCAGAGTCTCTTCTTTCTTAAAATATAATTTTCCAAATTTTCTGACTAATATAAGGTATCGATATTATTTATTTTCTAACTATGCCCTTTTATAGCTATTTTTTAAAGTGTAAATATGTCTATCTTTCATGGTGTATTTTTTTTTGGGTGATTGAAATTAAAAAAATTTATACTAGCCCAAACTAGGCATAATTCTATACATATTCAAAAAAAAAATTCTAATTTTCGATATTTTTTGAGGTAGTTAGGGGGGGCACGGTCGGAGCTCCATTATTTTTCAAAAATAAAATTTTTGTACTAGAAAAATAATAAATTAAAAATATTCGCTAAAAAAACCTAAAAAAATGGATCCCAGGACTAGATGCTCCTAGCTATCTTTCTACCGAAGGGTTTTCAAAAATACTAAATGGTGCTCAAAAAATGGTGGGGGGCACAAAAGTCACTCTATTATATTTTTTAACAAAAACATGATCATCTGTTGGTATTTTAGTTGTTTGACCCACTTAAACTTATCTGTTTTCAATAAAATTTAGCAGCTTAGAAACTAGACTCAAAATGCTATGATTCATATTTCTACAACATCTTTTAATTTTGAGTGTAACTATTTTGAAAAACTCGTACACGTTGAAGTATTTTTGTTTTTAAGAAAAATGTGTCCACTTAAGACCCCCTTTTGGCCCCCGTATTGGTGCACTTACCCAAACCCTAAACCCTAAAATATGAACTATGAGCCTTAAACACTAAACCTTAAACCCTAAAATCTAAACCTTGAGTCCTAAACCCTAAACCTTGAGCCCTAAACCCTAAACCCTAAATCATAAACCCTCACCCAAAGGAAAGTCCTAATAAGATCATTCATCGTGTTTCAGTGTGTAGGGAATAGTGTCTAAGGTGATCGATCGACTCATTTAGTTTTGATGAGAGACTACTTCCTTTGAAGGCCTAAAAAGGAATTTTTGGCCATTCTGTAGCTAATTGAACACCCTTCAGAACAAGCTAAAATGAGCTAGTCATGTCACCGAGGTATCAAGGACCATCATGTGTGAAGTATTAAGGCATCATTTGTCTCCATAAGAGACATATGAGCAAAAACATGTATGAGAATCATGAATTTGATTCCATGAAAGGATGATTTTAGAGCTAGGAAAGGTGAGGGGATGATCTTTATATGGAGCACCATGTTTCTAAGAATGAGCAATCATTTGAGTTCACTTGATGTAATTTACTTGGTACTATTCATAAAAACTCATTCAACACCTAGTAGTATTATCACACCTTAAGGAGGAGGCACATTACAATCACCTCATTTTGGCAATAGGACAGGAATCCCATTCAGGGAACAATCCTCTATATACAAAGTGAGGATCTCTTTTTAGTAAGAAGTAGACAAGCATCATAGAGTTGATTCATGGTCGCTAAAGTGAATTATGGACCAAATTTAAAAATTGGTACCAATTCAAGTAGTGGTAGGGCCAAAATCCAATTTAGAAGGTCAAAAAACCTAAAAATGACTATATGCTTTCCCAAAACAAAGACCGACTATAATATATATGCCCTGAAAGTTTTAGGTCATTGTTGTTGAAATCCTGAAAATGAGTAAGTACTTACCAGATTAGATTTTGAAAAACTATATTCTAGATTATAACTGTTAGAGCTACGGGACCACTTCCATCAGGTGCAGAGTGACCCTAATTTCTTATATTTACTAAAATAAATTTAAAGTATAAGAAATAATAAAAGTATAAGAAATAATAAAAGAAATCTTATACTTAAACATTTATTTTTGTAAGTATAAGACACCCAAATACACATACATAGTCCATAGTATACAAAACATGTATGCGTTTTAACTTCTCCAAAATGCATACACGTTTAGCCTTCTCTAAAACACGTATGAATTTTGGCTTCTTTAAAATGTGTACACGTTATAGGTTCGGTAATTACCAAACCAAAAAATTAAAACACGAGCGCGTTTTAGCAAAACGTGTATGCATTTCATCTATTTTTAGGTTTTTGTCCACTTTTTGGCCCCCCAACTTCGTGCACTTACCCCCATGGCAATGTGATTTTTAGACAGTCATGGAATATTATTCATTAGTGAAGGGACTGGTGGAAATTCATGTGTACCATCGAGAGAGATTCAGAGAGTAAGTAGGAGATGAGTCATTAGCTATTGAAATATTACCGAATGACATAGAGAATGTAAGTAAAGTGTGATTAATATCTATGGTACCACTAATATAGTCAAGCCAATATTTCCCAAGAGTCAATGGAGAATCATGAGGGGCACGTGCAACAAAGACTTTCAAATGAAACCCACGAAGGGCATAAGAGGCCATAATGTGACAATAGCCATGATAAAGATGAGATGAGTGAAGTGGGGGTAATATGTCATTAATTGTGAAAAAAGTCTAGATAATCCTTCATGTGTGCAAATAGTATATGAATAAGTACGATTGACCACGATGTTATGCCAAAAGGAGTTGTTGATGAGTAGTGTGTATGTGAAAGGGGGTGGTGAAGATGTAGTTTGCATGGTAGAAGATGAAACAGTCTCGACGGTGTTAACCGATCCTTGGTAAAGTATCATAGCATTAGTAGGAGGGGTCTTAAACATATATTAACCCATGCCATCAACCATAAAGGTGTCCTTGAAATAATATTTGTCGACATCTATAGGAGTAAAGTTAAGTTGGCACAATGCATCGTCGGTGAGTTCGACCGCATAAAATTCATCATCGTAATCCTCTAATCATCGGTGTTAGCATCATTATGTTGTGTGGTGTTATCGAGTATGTTGGTAGGTGGCACACTAGGCAGAGGAATGGAATGTGATGTGATAGGTGGAGAAGAAACATTGATAGGTGATGATACTGTAGGTTAGATAATAGCCGTAGTGTGAGTAGAAATAACATGAGTATCAATAGTGGTGGAAGAAGGTTGTGAAGTGCTAGATTGACCAATGTCATATGTGTCAAGGCTAATATATAGAATACATTGTGAAGGTGGGATGGGCATAACAATAATAAGGTCTATGCAATAATATTTGAATGGCTCTGGATCTGTAGTTATAGTATGTTCATATCCATCATGCAAAAATTGACACATTGGTGAATAGTAGATGGAACTACTTGCATTGCGTGAATCCAAGGTCTACCTAATAAGAGATTGAATTAAAATGAGGCATCTATAACATAAAAGTTGGTGAGAATAGTTTTAGGCCCAACCCAGATGTGTAATGAGTTAGTCTCTAATCATATGCGAGTGGTAGAGTCATAGCCTCGGATGATAGTAAAATTCTTAGAAATGAGATTATCAATGATATCCAGATTTGCTTTAAAAGGGAATACACACATAAGCTGATGTCTAATCCATTATCAATAAGAACTCATTTAATAAAAGTGGTGCTAACAACAAAAATGATGAGTAAAGGTGCACACGGATTGCTTTTAGAAAAAGGTGACATATCCTCATCAATGAAAGATACGGTATGTGGCAAATGCGCGAGACTATATGGGGTGTGCAAAGGCTACTACTAAGTTGTCACTTTCTATATGAATGACACAAAGGGATGATTTGAGTGTTTAGTGGTAGTCGGTGCATTACATAATAATTCATAAAGAGAAATCTTAGCTGACATATTTTTAAGTTGTTCAATGATGTCATAACCCTTAGAAGTGGTAGGAGGGGCCGCCAAAATAATGAGAAGAGGAATAGAAGCGGGTAGAGCCGTAGGAATATTAAGATGAGAACGATGAGTAGTAACTACATTGATAGATGGGTCAACCCCAAGCATAACAAAACAAGGAGGATGTTGAGTATGCACGCACATGAAATCAACAACAGTAGTGGTTATAATAGAAACTTTAAAGGGTGCAAAATAGGGATAAGATGATTGAGCCAAAGTAAAGAAGAAAAAAACATCCCTATGTGGAAGGTAGTGTTGAACGTGGGGTTCACCAAAATGTTTAAATAAAATGTGAAATGTTTTAAGTTAATTTGATATTAAGAACAATAGTAGATAAAATATAAGTAAATAAAGAAAGTAACCCAATCCACTAAGCAAGTAGAAATGTGAAACCCTAATAAGCTAATAGGGCTAGGAAGAGCTTAACTAATTCAAAAATATATTGGGACTATGTCGCAGAGAAGAAAAAATAAATAAAATGCATGAATAGTCACTCGAAAGCTCCGAAAGCACATATCTTTAAAAATATGCTAGACTGTGGTGCTTGGAGGACCAGGGAACCCGGGGCACTCTGGTCTGAGATCTAGGTTCCTTGGTTTGTGAAAAATCATGGAAAATTTCATTTGAGGTGTCGCTAAATGATTACCTCGCTCGCTTTGTCGTGTTGTTGTTGGTGAGCTACATTTGATGTCATTGATAATCAATGATGAAGGAAAGACCTGCAAAACCCCAAGACAAACATCAAACCCTAAAAAATAAAGATGCATATAAAGGGGTCAGATTGTCCTCAATAACCACAATGGTTAACTTATTAACTAAGCATTGCACTACATATTAGACCCGATGTAGTTATGTGTGTGTGTGTGTGTGTGTGTGTGTGTGTGTGTGTGTGTGTGTGTGTGTGTGTGTGTGAATACCATGCCCTAGGTGCTTTGTGTTAGTCACACTTTGTGAAAGTAGTGAGCAATAACTAGATGTAGAAATGTAATAAAATGGTGGATGGAATAGAATAAACTTCCCTCCTATGCAGTGTGATGCAAATGAACCAACCTTGTCCCTTGTGATGGAGCTAAATGGATACAAATAGAGCCTTTGATGGATGCAACCTTAGGTGATGATAGTAGTGCCTAGTTCTTGGTCCCTCATTATGGTCTCATAACTTTATATTTATATGGTTATCTTGTTCTAATTTTGTAATTAACCCCAAAAAGGCCAACCACTAAAAAGATAGAAAGCTCAAACAACTAGAAAGTGCCCAAAAAGTGGCGAGAAAGTGTAAAAAGGATCAGGGCGCCCCAAATGGGACCAAGGAACCTAGGGTACCCCACTATCGGGCTAGGCACCCCGATCGGAGATAAAATGAAGCCAAATGAAAAACTGATCGGGCAAGTATATGTGAGAGGTCGATAATGACGACAAAAAACAAAGTAAAATGGCCAAAGGACATGGGTTAATTAGTACTTTCTTCACTTAAAAACCATATGAATAGTAGTATGAGACCAAGACTAAATAATGCCCAAAGTGTGTGATTTTGTGTCTATAGCATCATACATAGGGCATGTGAACTATTTGAAAAAATCACCAAGAGAGATGCCATCTCATGGAATGCAGTGATGTAAGGATACTCAAAAAATGGGGTTGTTGAAAAGGTCTAGGGAACATTTAAATGGAAAATTGAGATATTTAGTAGATGGAAACCATGTATTTTACCAAATAACCGAAACTAATTAATTTTATGGTATATCATAATAACATCTTACCGAAGAAATGGTCATCTTGATGAGCCATTGAGACTATTTCAACAAATGTAACAAATAGATATTCAACTTGATCAACTCACATTTACTAGCATACTTGTGGGTTATGGAAAAATAAGAAATTTGCAATAGGTATGGACATACATTAATGCATAACAAGAAGTGTTTTTTGATGGATGTTGTAGTTGTACTACATTGTTCACTCATCCCCATCACACAAAATTAAAACAATTTAAGATACCATACTTCTCACCATAAATTACAACTCCTACAAGCTTAACATTGTTATCCCCTACATTCCAATGTATTCAACCTAGCTTTTATTAATATTTTTTTAACTTACTCAATTTGTTGTCATGCTCACAATATTTGTCAACATTTATTCTAAATAAAACATATTTTTTTATCAAGTATTATTTATTTTCTTTTTGTTTTAGTTTTTTTTTTGGTTTGGTGTGATCCTTCGGGTTATGCCATCCTCTCTTCTAGATCATATATTTATAGGGGGATTTCAAAGTGGGGCTTGCTTCCATCTTGACAGCCATATCCTACCCTATTAGGGCCGATTAGGGTAACAAGGTTTTTCCATGGTATTTCTCTCGAGATCACATTTGTTGACATCTTTCCTCGATCTTGTCTCTTCCGAATATTAGAGATATGAATTGAGTTGACGATGTATTCTTTATTTTTATCTATAATTTTCTACTTTCACTATTCTTATTTGATATGGCATTCATGTTCAATGTTATTTTAACTTTTTATGGTTGTTGACGATTATCTTTGTAGATGAACCGTCAGAGTCGTGTGATACCTTAGGGAAGTGGGACATGCACCCTAAGAGAACCTCTAAATTTCAAAGAAGATATTTATTCTCGATGGTGTGAGGTAAGGGTTAGAGGAAAAATGAAACAAAATACAAAACTAACAAAGGAGAAGAGCCAAAAGAAGATGTTAATTAAGGATCTAACTTCCTGAAATGGGAAAAGGTGGGAAATGAAAAGGGTGGAAAAAATGCACGATAGTACAGAGATAGATTCACATAGAACACCACTTAAAACCCATTAAGAACAAATTATAATACCTGTAGTGAACATTAGAAATATGCACAATATACCTGTAGTGAATAAAGGCTAGTAGAGACAATAAAAACATGCAAAGGATGGACAAAATACATCACATGACATATTATATTGCTCCAAAAATGTGAACAATACAAAAACAAATAAGAGGCAAGAAAAATGCCATTACAAAGATTAGGAAGAAGGCTTGAGCTCCATGTTCAAACCATAATAGAGAAAAAATAAGGGCCTTTAGGAAAAAATGACTAACTCCTTTTTTATGAGCTCACGATTACATTATATAGAATGAGAAGAAGAGAAGAGTGAAATCCCCAATATATAGAATGAGATAACTCTTTTGCTGAAAAGACAAGTTAATAATTTCCTCTCCCTCTCCATATATTTTAAAATATCTAAGCATTTAAAAATTCCTGGTGGGCTTCATTATTACTCCCACGTTGTATTGACCTACCGCAATATTTTGTAACCTGCTTCGGGTTCGGAGTCCATCCGTGCTGAGCTCCACGTGGAGGCCAAGCACATCTCTAGGGTCTCTAATTTTCTTGCATCTTTTGGAAGTGCACTGAGATGACATATGACACCTTCTGCGGCTCCTTTCCTTTTCCGCGAAGTTCATAATGAGGCTCATTACACATTGATACAAGGACCTTATTTTTAGTGGGCCCATCACCATTCGACCTCACGTGTCGGTCTCGCGGGAGTTTGGGGTTTCATTCCTCTCTTTATTTTTGGAATTACACTGAGTGACTCGTGACCCCTTTTGTGAGAGTTTACCTTTGTTTTCTCGACTCCTCTCGCTCAATTTGACTTCTTTGAGTCACATTTCTTCATTTTTTCACCATGATTTAGCTAAGTCCTTACCAAAATTTCCGAAGGCTTGAGTCATATCACATTAGTCCGAGATCCTCAAAGTTATCTCCATGTTTTCTTAAATCCACCAATTGCCATGCTGATGGGGCTATCCATCTCCTCTATTTTCGTAAACCATAAATCAAGCTTATGAGCTCATTCCTACACAATCTGAGCTAACTTAGGGCTTCTTGATTAATCACAACAATAATCTACTTGTTATCTAATTTCAGTGGGCGGTGGAGGGAATTAGATAACATTTTGGCGACTCATGGGGGCTATTAGCCTGCTAAATGGAACGGACCAACTATATGTATCTATCCCTTTGGACATGGAGTCTCGCATCATATTCACCGATCTAAAATTTGATTCCAAAGTGTTTGAAGTGGCACTGCTTGCTTCAGTAGCTGCCGCCTAATCCTTGCATTTTCAGCTCCCATATGGAAACTCTATTTTTGTTGTGAGAGTAGAAAATGATCTTTGATGTTGAATTTCACTCATTCCCGCAACTACGATTTTAAGGCTAAAGGATGGAGAAGATTATGAATTGGGATGTCAGTTGGTCTTGCGAAGTGTACATGAATACTGCAATTTTTTCCGGAGAGAGTAAAAAAATCTTCTTGCAAGCCTTTATGGAAGATGTGAGTGTCTGAAATTATATTTTCTTCCTCTTTCACATCTACAGAAAAATGATGTGTCACCTTGGTGAGTGGTACAAAAGGGATGGCAACGTCCTATTCTTTTCCTTCCTCTAGATTTAGTGTGGCAATTGGAAGATCAAACTCTTCCAACTTTGATTCAAGAGGTATGTTGCAAACTGTAGGTTGTTCTTGAACATTTTTTTCAGTGATAGTAGGCTCTTGTGGTTGAAGGGTGAGTGACGGGGTAACAAATATCATGATTTCCATGGGCTCTTCCTCATGCATGGTTACCTTCAAATCTACATCCTTTTCACCACGTGTAGCTCCATCTTCAAACATTAAGCTAGTGAGTTCAAATTCTTCCAAAAAATCATATTTTTGGAGAGATTGAGTGGGAGAGAAATCTGTAACTTCTTGTGTAACCCGCTCATGATTCAGTGCCTTTGAATTCATCTTGTTCACCTCCATGTGCTCCTCCTCAACTGGACTTGGAGTTAGTTGTTCTTCCTTCTTCCTCGATTTTGTAATGGGTGCATGATCAACAGCCTCCAAAAAAATAGTTCCAATGTGGAAACTACGTTATGAGCAAATGGATTGTTGATCATCACTTTCTTCCTCTTGCTCTATTGTTGCAACATTGGCTCCAAAATCAGCCTTGACCACAAGTTTCTCTTCAACTTTCACCTCCTCTCTTGGCTTCACCATCAAGGGAAATTTTTCAATACCGAACTTAAGAGACCATCTCTTCAAGTCCTCTATTATTTTTTGTTGATTGAGCTCTTGTTGTTGTCCTCCTTGGCTGGTTTTTTAATTATTTTCTTCCCAAGTTGAACTTGGCAAGAAGGTAAGAGGAGGGTTGGGCTAGGGAACAACCGGTTTTGCAATTATTTGTGGTGGTGGGAGGGATGAAACTTCATGTTTCTTTGGAGGGGATGACCGTTTGGAAGGGAAAAGGGTAGAAAAACTGAGATGAGATGGAAGAATAGAATATGGAGAAGTGAATTAAACAATGGGGGCAGTAGGTGAGATACTTGAAAATTGAAACTTAGGATAAGATGGTGCTACTTGGGGAATGGGAAGAGCGTTGTGGGTCGAATTGGGGCAACATCTCAACGATGTAATTGAGTTTCTCTTACGGGATGAAATAGCTTGGACCAAGGCCTTCCCATGGACAAGGGACCCTAAATCCAATCTTGAATGCTTTATCTTGATTCGTAGCCCGGGCCTACATCATACCTACCTCCAATTTGTCTATCTTGGTTTCATGCAACTACATATTCTTGTGTAAGATATCCCCCATAGTTGACATACTCTTGTTCTTCCACAACTGCATAGTCTGGTTTATGTCCACACTGATTTGCATATTGCTCTTGTGAGTATGCCCATTGTTGATTTTATTTATAACATGGGTCCTAGGAGGAGGTTGATAATAACCTGAGAATGAATTTTGCATGTTTGGAGGAGAGTATGGACTATATGGTAGCTTCGCAAATGTGAGTTCCACTATGGGAATGAAGCCATGATTGCACAACTTCATAGAATGGAAGAAAATGAAGGATATGGAAAGAAAGATGAATGAAGATGGGTGGAAATGGATGTAAAAAGGTCTGCAACTTCAAAGATTGGGTTGCACCATCCTGATTGGTCGGAGAATTCTCATTGATTGAAGAAAAGGTCTACCAGGTGGAGGTGTAGACAAAGTCATGTTAGGTGGAGATGGTGATCTTTGTGGTCTTCTCCCTCTCCTTCCTCTTCCTAGTGACAATTGCAAGTAGACAAATAATCCCTCTTCTCGAGTATCAGACCTAGTTCAAATTCTTCTCATGTACTTGGGAAACTTGTGTTGCTACACCACTGAATTATATCCCTTCAGAGTCACCAGATATGTTGGGTAAATGAGCCTCTAAAGGTTAGATTTTGCCAAGTCACACACCAAACTTGACAAAATTAAAATTAAAAACTTGAAGGACCCTTGTATTTAAGATTCTGGAGGTTGAAATTTTATTTGGAATGACAGTCTTGAAAACATGAAAACGTAAGACTTCGAAATGTTTGAAAACCTAAAACTTGAAATTTGGAGAATTTTGAAATTCTAAAATCTTGAAACCCTGAAGTTCCAAAACACAAAATCTGAAATCCCGAAACCCGAAATTCAAAAAACTCCAAAATTTTAAAAATCAAAATTTCAAAAAACTAAAAATACCCTTTTGAAGATTATCCCCCAATCTATCAATTGGTGAAATTTGGACCTATTTTGAGCAAGTTAAGCCCCTGAAAATTGATTTCGGAGTTTAGCCTGAGAGGTGAAAAGTCCAAAATTGGAGAACTACAATTTTAAGTCCAAATTTCTTGGAAATTACTTCAAAGATTGTAGAATGACTTCTTGGTCCCACCGGGTGTACCAAAACTATTGATGTGTAATCACAACACCCCTGAATGTCTATAACTCAATGGGTTGAAACTCTCAGTGTGATTGCATAACATGGAGCTTTTCCCAAAGTGTGGGACTTTGCGATCGGGAAAGCTCTCTGGATTAAGGACGGCTCCTATTCTTCTATTCAAGTGCACACATACCATTTGTAGAGGATCCACTCTAAAACCTACTCTATCTTTCCAAGGAGACAAGGTTAAGAAGATGTAAGAAAATAAACCTAAACTAATAAAGGTGATGCACCAAAGGAATTTTGAACACTTGCTTTGCCATTAAACACAAACCATTAAAGATAATAAAACCACCATGCATAGATAACCAGGATTGTAATGAAAGATTAGGAGAATGCAATGAACACAGAGAGGGTTGAAAATCATCCACAGACATGCATTATTGCTCCAAAATTGATACAATACACTACAATGGCCAAGAGGCAAGATTTGCATTACAGTTTTAATGAGAGGTTTTAACTCCACAAATCCACTTGCAGAAAAGAAGAGAAGGGAGGGTGCAAAGAAAAATTGTCCAACCTTTTGAAAAAAGCCCCTCCTTACAATATATAGGAAGAATTAGAGAAGGAGATAGAAGAAATCCAAAATCTAGCTTCAACCACCCCAAAATTGCATTGAATTCGCCTACAACAATGATGGGTTCTACTGCAAAACCCATGCCTCCATGTGTTGTTCCTTGTTGGGCAAGAAAGGAAACCCATACCTCATAATTTTGGTAGGTGAGAAGCTTGACACCCTAAAAAATGGTGGACTATATTTCTTCATTTTCGGAGTCCGAAATGCATGCAACCTCGAAATCTCAAAATTTAGATTTTTGGAAATTTTGGTTTTGGAAGTTGAGCTACTATTCACCGCTCAAAATGGTCCGAGGGTTTGAAAGTCCGAAACCAAAAAGTCTGAAAGTCTAAAATTTTGGACTTTTGGAATTTAGAATTTTAGACATTGAGTCTTGTTTTTATGTTTTGGGGCTTGAGAGTTTGAAAATCCTGAAACCTGAAATCCTGAAATGTGAAATACCAAAATGCCGAAACCCGAAATCCTGAAATCTTGAAATCCTAAAACTCAAAATCGAAATCACTGAAACCCGAAATCCTGAAATATCGAAACACGAAATCCTAAAATCCAAACCCCAAATCTTGAAACCCAAAATCCGAAACCCAAAATTCAAAAAACTCTGAAATTTTGAAAATCAAAATTTCAAAAACTAAAAATACCCTTTTGAAGATTAGCCCCGATCTATCAACTGGTGAAATTTGGACTTGTTTTTAGTAAGTTAAGCCCTTGAAAATTGATTTCAAAGTTCAGCCTTGAGAGGTGAAAAGTTTGAAATTGGAGAACTTGCAATTTCATTCACCCAACTCCAAAATGCAATCCTCCATGACTGAAACAACCCGTCGTCTCTCTTGTGTGCAAGGTCATGTTTGTCTATTTTTATTGAGAGGCAAAATTGGATAACAAGATGATGAATTTTACAAAAATAAAAATTCTCTTTCTTGGTCTTCTACACAACAACTCTATCCAAGGCACCAACTTTAGCTCCTTTTCTTCATCTCCAAATCACAACTACAAGGAAGGGAGCATAGGCAACACTCTCCTCCCAACTTTATTCCAATGAGAAGGGGAATCCTCCCTTCTCATTGGCCCCAGAGCCCCAACAATGAAGCAATAAGGGATATTTAGCAACAACTTGTACAAATAATTAAATAATAAATACACTCATACCAATAATACTTGCAATATATATACAAGCACAATAATAAGAATCACAACAATATACAAGTTTCCACATCACAAAGGCTTAAAATCTAAGCCAAGGGAGAAGATAAATATGGGGAATCACTTATACATCCCAATGGGTTAAGTTTCCACCTTGAAAACCTCCAAAAAATTCATCCACACAATAAAAATCTTATCCCTCCCTCAATCTCTTATCACTCCCTCAAATAGAACATACAAAGATAAGAAAGAAAGCTTCTTTATCATCACAAGGTGGGACACCCAACCCAAAATCCCTCCAAATACACATACAAAACTCTTATCCCTCCCTCAAAAGATCCCCATTTTCCTTCTTGAACACTATCCTTAAGGTCAGACTACCCAAATCCAAAACAAACACATACATTCATTTATTTTACATACAACAAACAACAAGTAAAATAAAATGTAAGGGTATATACCCTACCTTACCATTAAGAACCTTCAATCCATAAGAAACAAGCTCAAACTTCTTCTAAGTCCAAGCCAAATAAAAAATCAATCTCCCATCCCCTAAAACAAGTAACTCAAGAAAAAATCCCCAAAAATATGCAAGTGTGCAACCAAACCAAGTAACCCCAAAACTCCAAAATAACTCACATAAATAGAAAATGAGGAGAGGAGGGTGAGGTGGCTCCATGTAGGATGCCACATCACTTCTCCTCCAATCCACATCACCAATTTACCAAAAAGAACATGAATAAGAAATTGGTGGGTGAGGATATGACACCGTTAAAATAGTTTATAAGAAAGTGTAATTAATTTCCTCTTTTCTCTTCCAAAACACATAATGAGGCCTAATTTTTACCCCTTACATCATAGGTATGGTTTGTGGGTGATTTTAAGAGGTAGGGGACAAGCTTAACTTGTCCCACAAGCCTCCAAAAGTGGCCTCCAAACCCAAATTCGATATTTGAAAAGTGAGGTTGAGTACACAACTCCAAAATCAATAAAATCCATCTCAAATCCATAATATAACAAGGACTATCTACCACAATTAATTCCCATATAGTCACATCTCAAATTAACTTAAACACATGATTAATTGACTAAAAAAAAAGTACATTAATTAAGCAATAGTTAAGTTAGCATACATTACAATAAATAAATCACATATGCACAACCAAATAAATAAAATGAAAGAGGGAAGAACAACAAATAAACCCATGGTCACATTTTAGGTCACCCCGCATGGGGAACCCCTAACAAAATAAATCAAAACACAACAATATAAACGAACACAAGTTGCCAAGGTGACCTTGTTGCCAATATCCAATATGCTTTCATGGTTGGTCTCCTAGCCCCTTCATGTTTGTTGTGCTATACTTTCCTGCAACCAAGCAAACAATAACCCTTCAACGTCAAGGCTGCATCAAATGCATAGATATATCAATGAGGTCACAAGACTTTCTTGATCATCTAACAAAATAAAAATGTCAAGAATCCAAAGTTTCAATATATATAAAGTAGCAACACTAGATCATCATCGATCTTGAAATACCTATCCATGCCTCCATAAGTCCATTCAATCCACAATATGAGTTGCAACATATCGATAATCAAAATATCCATATTTTCCATCAACATGCTAATCAAAATATAATAATAATTTCCATGTCTCTAATAATGATAATCAAAATCATAGTATAATAAGTGTTGAAAAGGAGTGGGCATTACATTTATGCAATGTCTAAAAAATGATTTTGGAAAAATCTAACAATTAATCTTCACAACCACAAACATACAAAAATTTTAATCATTATTTTCCTAAAAAGGAAAAAAAGGATATATTAAATGCTTTTGCATGCCTGCAGACAAAAATCCAGAGGAGAAGATGATCTACAAACAAAAAATAAAAATAAAACCAATAACCGCTTGACACAAACTAAAAATAAACGAATAGCTTTCCTATATTTTTGCATGAAAAATAAAAGAAAATTCAAGATTATTTGTTATATCGAGAGACAAGAAAAGTAAATGATTAAATGTTACTCTTTCCTCTTTCAATGTACATGTGAGCCATGTGAATGCATATAAATAAGTATTGTATCTCAAACCTTTTTTCCCTAGAATAGACTAATAATTCCTTCTTAAAATAAACTTATCATTTATTTTATATTATCTTCTCGAGAATTTTAAATTTGATTATAATCTTTGGTTCCTGATGTTAGTGACTAAATTTGTTTGAAATGATGAGATAGCAGCTTATATGTTAAAAAGACTTGCACGTTTCTAGGAGTCTAAAAATATTTGGTTGGGTTCTAAAGTCGCTTATCTCGCTTTCATTTTCTTATCTCCCTATATACTAGTGTCTTATCTCGCTCCAAATGTTTCTATCTATATGTACCCAATTTTCCAATGTTTCATTTTTGTACTCTTGGCAGAAATTTAAACATTTTACTTTCACATTTTCACTATGTGAGATTTTTTTTGACAATAGTTTTCCTTAGTTACATATTACAATTGTTCTTGGTATTATTTCCCTAAATCTTATTGGGATTCCTCTTTTGAAGCAAAGTTACAAACTAGTTTGCGAGGCATTTCTTCAAAGAGATTTTATTGGTTTTCCTTAGGGTTGGCCATAAATTCTCCAGAAGAAATGCGATGATGGATGTAAGGTCAATAGGATAGCTCATGAAAATATAAATCTATTTCCAATTAGAAAGCATAGACACTGCCAATCAATATCACTAACAATATTATATAGCAAAGAGAGGAATGATTTCTATACATACCTAGAGAAGACCTCCAAATACTAAATCCCATGCAAAGGATAAACACCTCTTTGAGAGGAACTTGTAATATATGTAAGAATTGTTAATCCACACACAAAAGGAGATTTTAGTCACCCAAAAAAGGAAATCTTACTAAAGAGGAACACCCCTAATAGTGGCAATAAAAAAATGGACTCTATCGAGAAACAACCACGAGCACATTAGTGTAAAAATACAAAGGGAAAACATTTATAAGCAAGGAAACATCCAAAAATAGCCCAAAAAAACCACTTCCACGCAAGCCAAAAATCTTTGAGAATCAAACCCACTATGTAAAATATGCCACGCACAACATAATATCTCCATTCTCAAACAATGGAAATTACTTCAACCATGAAGCACAATGATCATTAATCATCAAAGAAAAATGGCCATGAAATATTTCATCTACTCATGTAAGATCTTGTATCTACTCCATCGAATTTTGAGACACCTCTGATATGTTTTAGCTGCCCCATATTATTGAAGCGGGAAAATATTTTAGCTTCCAATACTAATGAAGCGGGAAAATCAATCTCATAGTTGTTCACACTTTTCTCTAGGGCAAGTACATCCCCCATCCATAGCTATTGTCAATCTTCTCTCTTCCACCTTTAGATTAATTCCAAAGGAAGAAAAATCTATGTGTTGTGCTCGATTGGTTACCTTTAAATTCAATGGGATCCATGACCCTCCATCCAAATCCAAAGGCACCATTGGATTTCAACAATCATGCACCTCGCAATAACAACCATCCAATATCCGACATGTGCTAGACCCAACAAGTCACAATCCAACAAAGAAATGTCATTTGACGTAATTATAAGGTTTAGTATCATAATGGTTTTGTTGGTTGGTATTATTAGGATCATCACTTGTGTATGAATCCTTTTGCATTTTATGCATAGAAAGTTGATATTGTGTCTTTTATGTTGAATGGATCTCACAAATGATGTTGGATGAAGAAGATATATGTTGAATCATATTTTCCTTGGATTCACGCTTGGTGGCATCTCTATTAGGAAATAAGAGATAAAATATGCGGAATAATCCTCAGTAATCATAACAAAGTAGAAACTAATATGCAGAAAATATTACAGATCTCAAATAAAAGTGCGGGATAAATAACATAGAGAGACAAGATTTAACGTGGTTCACCCAATTTGGGCTACGCCCACCAAGAATCACTTGCTCGATTTTATTACAAGCCTCCACTCTCTCAATATAATACCCAAATATGTTTGGAGCTATGCTCAACAAACTCTCTGAATTCACATCCGAATTCAAAGCACATCAGCAATACATTTGCTTTTCTATGTATCATATGCATAAGACCATATAAATAGACAATTGCTTAAGCGGTTTGATACAAAAGCAGGTATCAAAACCATGGGCAAAAAACTATGGGTATCAAAAAAATGGGTACCGATAAACCATGAGCCTAAAAACAGCCCATAATGGTTACCCATTACCTATGGGTTAATAAACCACCCATGAAAATTATCTTCGGGGCTTTGCCCCAAACCCCCGACCCGCTCACCGCGAGCGGGACCACCGTAAAAATACCCGAGTGTAACACATAGAAGGTGTACTACACTCTAACATGAAAATAGGATCCACAAACATAACAATCTCAAGTATGCTTCATCCAAAGACATAGAGAGAAAAACTCGCATCTTGTTGAGTGGATAAGGTGAGAGTGTACTTATGTCCGTAACACCCACATTTTACACACAAAAATATAACAATAAAATACCAGGATTTTTTTGACTTACATTGTTGACTACACAACAACATACGGGCTCCAAGAAGAGAAAATCAACAATGCATAACACACTTACATAATTCATTGACTCACATAGACACATGACAACATTGTAGACATGTTGATGCCACAATTTTCCCAATGAATGAATACTAGCAATGACCCAACCACAAGAAAAAGACTCAAGGATTGGCAAACCCACAACACATCATTTCCTTAATTTCATCTTAGTTACGATTATCATTCCAAGAACATTATTGTGCAAGGATAATTTTCTCCGTTTTCCATCTATAGAATATTAATTTTATTCCACATTTAATTTACAGTTCGACCATTTTAAGTTGGATTTTTATCCTTTACAGAAAAATTCCATAACTTACATAATTGTTTGGCATAATTAAAATTGCATATAAAGTACTTAATTATCTTGTTCTTATGTTAATAACATGCTTCTCAAACATTTATTCAATGTCTACATTTTACCTATGTAAATCAAGTGCATCTGACTTGATGTCCATAAAGCAATATTAGGATTTAAGAGGGGAGTGGTTTAGATTCAAGATACCTTTTCCCCATAAACATTATTCAATCACGATATCTTTATTTCTTGATTAAACATTCCCACAACAAGAAATTCTATTTATATATATATATATATATCTTGTGTTCTACTCAAATTTTGATCTCACGAAGGGGAAACTCTTATTCTTTGTAACACATGAAAATGTTTAATTGAGTTATAAGGACTCCAAGAGTGACATTATTCCTGACCCCGAATCTCATGTTTACTCTTATATGCTTTACTTTTGCATCAAATTATGGTATCATTATTACCATCACTTTATAACAAAATACTTACAAAAGTACTTAACTGACATCTTGAAGAAGTACATGGTTAGAAGCATTATAAACTACACATGAACCACAAGTGATTTGTGTTCAAGGTAAGATCCCATGCTCCTGCATTTCATGATTCCGCATGTGAAATTACTTTTATTCTTAATGTCATAAAAGGGCATAAAAAGGGTTTACGGGACAAGATTTCGGTTTCCTGGGTTCTCGAAATTCAATATATTACAAATCAATTTCGATTTGCGAAGAGTTACTTATAATTTTCTACCCACACGTTAACATCCTAATCAACTAAGGTTTAGTTTAATTCCAATTTTCACTCAGGATTTATGCCCTATCATAGATTAGATTAAGGTTCAAAAACATATTTATCCTATACACCCTCCGTAAAAGATCAAGGCACTATATTGTCACTAGCCAAAGATAAGGCATTTAGCTGAGAGGATCTAAAGAGTTCATTAACAAAATTTTAAGTGATAGTACAACTATTTCACTAGCTCCATGATGTCATCTAGATCCCACAAGAAATTCATTCGATGAAGAAAATTAATTCTAATTTTATCTTCGAAGACAAGGTAAACCACTAGGATACGAAGGAAGATTTAGCTCTACTTAGTCTAGATAAAGTTGGGGCATCTCACTCTTATCTCGCTAGGTTTATGATGATGTCACTAAACATACTGACTAAGACGATAACCCCATTCTTGGGCTATTATTTACCTAAACTAGGAGGTTCCATCGAGTGCAAATTTTAAGTTCATTCTACGGTTTTCAATTTCTTCGATGGTAAATAGGGTCACACATGAAGACATGTTATGCACAGATCTTATACTAGGGTTGAGTGTTTCGTTTGAAACTCTTTATTACATTTACAAGGTAAGGATACCACCTAGTAATTAATTAATCATTTATTGAACACTGAAAATACACTACAAGAATTCATTTACTATATATATATATCAAACCCTTTTTCCATACACAAATATGAATCAGATTGAACTTGTGAATTAAATGCACATTTCCTAAGATATCCCTAAAACTAGCATCTCCTACATCTTAGCAAATTTCAAATATATATATTTTTTTCTGTAATATGATACTACATTATACATATATTCATTTTAAAATGACCTATATACATTTCAATAATAAAAATGAATTACACATCGCCTGTTCACCATCATTCTTGCATCTTGTAAAAACCATGTAAGCATGACATCAGCAATAAATCGTTGGCATGGAACCCACCCTAATATAACATAATTAATGTCTTTAGTTTCCCATTTACATATAAAAATAATTATAATTTGCATTCGAAAGAAAAAGGTTTAGAAACATGTATTCATTTCATTTCATTTCACTTCATTTCGTAACCAAGGAGAGAGAAAGAGAAAGGAAAAGAGAGAACCACCATTTTGTCAAAACTTATATTTCATGTAAGAAGTTACACTATAGAGTTTTCAAACAGTTATTTACATGTGTCAAAAGTGTCCACAGGGGTTTGGAAACCCGACAGGGGTCCTACAACTCTCTTTTCACATTTTCTTGTTAGCTACAAAAATGTTCAAATCAAGCTTGGAGGCTAAGAATCCACTTTCAAACATTGTCTTTCGATGAGCAAACACACCACGATTAAATTTATACATGTCCACTTATATACCAAGAGTTCATAGGAACTGATGAAATTCAGAACTAGCGAATGGTTTACGATTGGTGGTAATTTTTCTGGGGCCATCGGTCATAATTGGCCTAGTTGCAAATGATTAAAATTTAGCTCAAGGGCTCAAAAAACCATGTCCAAAACTAACGTTCGATGGATGAACGTGCCACAATAAATTTTCTATGAGTTCCACCATATATGGAGAATTCATCAGAGTCGTCGGAATTGAAAACTAGGACATGATTTTCAAATGACGACATGATTTTGAAGCCACTGGTCCTAACTGGTCCATTTAACCCAATCATACTGTGACTAGAGGCCTACAAAATGGCTTTGCCAAACTATACAGAAAAGTGTTTTTCCTTAAAATGAATGTTCCATGTAATTTTCTAGTAAAAATACTAGAGGTTTGCGAAGACGGATAATAATTTCTCTATCTAGGTTTCAAATGGTGGTTCAAAACAAAAGCCAACTTTTTAGATTTAGCAGCTTCCTACCGCTGCAAAATAGTGTAACAGGGCTCCTATAAGGGCGTCAAAAATATCACATACGATCATTCAAGGTCAATTCAAGGATTAAAATGACTCCTCACATGACAAGGTACATGATGGAAGCTTAACATCCCCTTTCAGAGTTACGAAGGTTGCCTTGTGAGTCTCCGGAAATCATAATTTATCTATTTAAACTAGGAGATGGTCAACATATTTACCGGGAAGTCAACTTCAACTTGTCGATAAAACAATATTGTAGTGATCTAGTTTGGTCAGGTAGTTTTCTGAATTACCTCAAAATGAGGGTTGAAGTTCATGGTTTATTACAAAATGGTTATTTTGATTGTGTGAGTTACGATACGACATTTTATTGTTTTACAACAAGTTAATATAAAACAATTAAATCTATGATAATCCTAAGCTTTTAAAATTATATTTCATTGCAAATGAAACAAATAAATTATGAGAATTATGAAAGATAAGGAGAGATTAACCATGCGTGGGAGATATTTGCATCTCGTAATGTGTGAGATAATCCATGTAGTTTCACTCACACTCCAATAAGCTTCATCCCTCTATCAGGCATTCTATCAAATGGTTTGTGTGCAAATCAAAAACTCCTCCCATTTACTTTTATCCCATTTACAACCATTTTTATGGGCAAGGGGGTAATGACCACTACAAAGAATATTGCCTCAGTTTGTTTATCTCATACTACTTAATCCAACACATCATCAAGCTTATCTTTCCTGAAAGAGCTTCATCCATAATTGGTAATGAAACCAACCAATTAGTTGGAAGATTTCTGAGGATTGTTGCATAAGTAAAGAGTGCATATTCCACTGTTCCGACCAGCACACTAATCATTCCAATTGCCCAATTTAACGAAAGCACTCGAACTGGGGTATGCGTCCATAAGTGGGAATAAAACCAACTACACCTCATAATGTTGTTGGCATTCACACAGATCTTCCACCAACGACACTAGTGCAATAGGGCATAGTCTTACAGACACAGCCACAATAGATCCATTGGAAGAGACCCCGTTTTTACAGGAGGACATTGGCTACGGTTGCAATTTTGGATTTACACCTGAAATTGTATTTGTTTTGAAGTTTCTAAGAATTTTTAAACAAACCCATTTTGTACAAATCATGCTATCAACTCTCATCCCAAAGTCTCCATCGTGGATGATGGGAGTTCATGAGCATCCAAATAGACGTTTACCACTCATATTTCATATCTTCCAAAGATCCATAATTTTTTATTAATCGATTAATCTATCAAGAGTAGAAATGATATTGTGTAGGAAAATTTGAACAAGGCATTAGTAATCGATTCACCGATATGATTTTCCATCCTAGAAAACTTTCATTAATTCTAGAAAAACTCCTAGATTTTCTTGATGAAGCCATATGATTCGACTATTTGTGAAAAATATATTACGATTCTTGATTATTAACCTCATATCTTGTAAGATTATTTGATCAACAAATATTGGAAAATAACACAATCGTAACTTCACAAATACAAACACATAAGAAATACCCAACAAGGTGAACACAATATTTTTAGACAATTGTCCCTGGAAAACCCCGTAGGGGAAAAACCAAGATACTACGGATGAGAAATATATTAAACTTAAGAAATCAAGAGATACAAATCTTTGCTTGCCTCTTCGCGAGCTCCGACAATCTCCTAATCCTCCCGCCGATATTTCTCCACTTTGCTATCTCCAATGCTATCACCTGCGCCCTTACTAACACTGCAAGACTACTTGCTAACACTGCAAGTTTCTCTAATTACTTCCTTGTTACAAATGACCCCAATGACCCCCTTATATACTACTCTCTTTGAAAATCAACAAATGCCGAGATTAATACAAATGAATGGCTGAGATTAAGACAACTCAATAACCATAACAACCTTGGTTATGAGGTGTCACCTAAAAGGAGTCAATATTAGATAACAATTGTTCTTATCCTAACAATATTTGTTTGACAAAAACAACTATTTCTCTAAATTCTAGGTTGTCCAAACTACCCATAACAAATGGATGAGGACAAATAGCTGTCCAAGCTACTAACTACTAAGATTAACACTCCCTCTTAGCGAGGAAGCTGTTTTGCATGACACCCAACATCTCTCTGAAGAAGATAAATTTTTCCTTCCCCAATGCCTTTGTCAGAATGTCTGCTACCTGCTGATTTGTAGGTACAAACTGTAGCTTAACAACCCCGCGTTGTACACAATCTCTGATGAAGTGATACTTGATGTCTATATGTTTTGACCTATCATGAAACACCGGATTCTCAGTCAACTTGATGCAACTCTGATTGTCGCAGTGTATCACCGTAGTCTCAACCTTCTGACCAAACAAAGCTACTAGCAACTTCCGAAGCCATATAGCTTCACATGTTGCCATGCTAGCTGCTATGTACTCTGACTCTGCTGAACTCAGAGCCACAGACTTCTGCTTCCTGCTGAACCAAGATACAACTCCTGATCCTGCATGAAACAACACCCTGAAGTGCTCCTCTTTTCCATTGTACTACCTGCCCAATCTACATCAGTATAGCCCATCAACTTGATTCCTTCACCTCGAGCATATCTAATTCCATACTCGATTGTACCTCACAAATAATGCAAAGACATGCTTTTCAAATACCCAATGCACTCTCTTTGGCTCAACCATGAACCGACTAAGAGAGTTAAGCTGCAAAAGCTATATCCGGCTTGGTATTGACCAAATACATGAGAGAACCAATCAACTTCCTGTATAAGGTGGGGTCTACATCCTTCTCCCTGGATGTGTCTACCTTCCTCCAATTCATGATCATGGGTGTAGACATGGCTTTGCAATCTTCCATCCTGAACCTTTTCAAGATTTCCATGCAATATTTCCCTTGCCCAAGGAAAATCTCTCCATCTTTCTGCCATACCTCCATGCCTAGAAAGTAGTGCATAAGTCCCAAATCCTTCATCTCAAACTCGCTGTTTGCAAGATCCCTCTTGCATTCTTCTATGAGCCCCAGTGAACCTGTAAGAAAATAGTCATCTACATATAGAACAAGAATGAGAATCTCACCTCCAACTACCAAGTAGTAGAGATTAACATCTGCCTCACTCTTCACAAAGCCCATTTCCTACAAGTAACTATCAATGCACTCATACCACGCTCTGGGAGCCTGCTTGAGTCTGTACAATGCTCTCTTCAATCTACACACGTGGGTCTCTTTCTTTGTGTGCTACAAAGCCTTACGGTTGTTCTATGTATACCTCCTATTTCAACTCACCATTAAGAAACGTTGTCTTGTCATCCATTTGATGGATCTCGCCATCCCATCTGTCTTTGAAATTGAGATTACGGCTCGTATAGAAGTATACCGGCAACCGGAGCAAATGTCTCCTCGTAGTCTATTCCCTCTTTCGAGAGAACCCTTTGCCACGAACCTTGCCTTATATTTCTCGATGCTACCATCTGCACTGTGCGTGCTTGATCTTATAGATCCAACATGATCCAACCACCGCCTATATCTCGTTGGTCTAGGCACTACCTCCCACACATCATTCGCATAATTGAAGTATACTCCTCAACCATTGCTTCTTGCCACACTTGATGTTGTGTAGCCTCCTGATAGTTAGAAGGTTCACTATCTACCAACATACTAACTAATGCAACATAGTCATCATACCTAGCTGGTGGTTTCCCTTGTCTATTACTCCTCCTAGGAGTACCCACTAACTCCTGAGTATTCTTCTATGTCTGTTGAACCTCACGGTTCTTGCTGCTAACTGTAGAGGATGAAATATCAAGCTCCATGTCTTCTTGATGCATCTCTTCTTGCACATGTTGCTCCATACTCTGAAAACTCTCTCCTCCTGAGTCTATGCTTGTACTAGTAATTGTACTCGAGCACTTTGCCCTTGACTCGATTGAGTGATCCTTGGAGCTTCTGTTGGCCGCTTACTCGATCATCTACTTGGCAAATCTCTAGACCTTCTAAATGCCTTGTCCTCCATGAACTTGACATCACGTCGAACAATAATCCTTCTGGTCCTCAGAATGAATATCCGATATGCCTTAGAGGTTTCACTGTACCCCACAAAGTACCCTCTCTCTGCAGTCTGATCTAACTTGGTACATGTATCCTTAGGAATGTGACAATATGCCAAACTCCCAAAGATCCTAAAGTGACTGACATCTGGCTTCTTCCCAGTGAATGCTTCCTCTGGTGTCATCTTCCCTAGTACCTTATGTGGAACTCTATTCTATATGTATACTGTTGTATTGCATGCCTCTGCCCACAAATAATGGGGTAAATCTTGGTCATGCAACATAGCCCTTGATGCCTCTCGTTATAGACCGATTCTTCCTCTCAGCAACTCCATTCTGTTGCGGATTGTAAGGAATAGTCCACTCTCTCTTGATTCCTTCTCTGGTACAGAACTCCTGGAACTCATTGCTTTTGTACTCGCCTCCATTGTCTGACCGAAGAACTTTTATCTTCCTTCCTGTCGAATTCTCCACAAGAGCTTTGAACTCTTGGAAGCGACTGAAAACCTCATCCTTGGTCTTCAAGAAGTATATCCATGTCTTCTTGGAGAAATCATCAATAAAAGTAACAAAGTACTCATACCCTCTGAGAGACTTCGTCGACATTGGTCCACATACATCTGATTGTACTAGATCAAGAACACCCTTGGATCTCGGTGTCACTCCTTAGAAAAGATGATTTAGCAAACTTCCCCAACACACATCCCTTACATACATCATCGTGCTCTGTGCTCACCTCGGGAACACACATCCTTTGTCTCATGAAGTAATTTAAGGGCTCCATGATGGATATGGCCCATCCTTCTATGCCATAGCTCTCCCTGATCTCTAAGATTACTGTTGCTCATGAGTGCCTTAGGAATGTCAAACTGCAGCCTATAAAGCCGACCGCTCCTAACTCCAATAGCTATGGGTGATTTCCAATCCTTGTGCTTGATCAACACATGTGTCCCTCTAAAGAGTACATTGTACCCTTTGTCCTGAAGGACAGATACAGAAATCAAATTCATCCCTAAGCCTAGAACATGCAACACATCATGAAGGGGAATCATCTTACCACTCTCCCTCTGAAACTGAACAGTCCCTTTCCCAACTGAGTTGAGTTTGGACATGTTCCCCATAGAGATCTAGATTCTGGTGCTCTCTTCCTTATAACTGGAGAAGTATTCTCTAACTCCTGTCATATGATATGACGCCCCACTATCTATGTACCAAACACTCTGTGAGGTTGAGCTAACCATACATGCTATGACCTGAAAACTCATCTTCCATTCTACTAGAGAGCTCATCTCGCACTTCTTTGTCAAGCCGCATGACTTGCTTCTTGCCTTTCTTTTCATTCTTCTTCCTTTCGGGCAATCACCGACATAGTGGCCAAACTCGTGACAGCCATAACACTTGATCTTCGAAGAATCTTTTTCTTCTTTTCACCTTGTGAATTTGATCCTTTACTAGACCCCTTCTTTGCTTTCCCTTGACCCGCTAGGGCAACATTTTCTGTTCCACCTCACTTTTCGACTCTTATTGTTGGCTCCATTGACAAGACTTAGTCTAAGCTCCTCCCGAGTGAAATCACTCCATAGTCAATCCCAACTCGGTAAGGTGTCTCGTCCATTGATGACTTGAACAAAGACATCCCACTGCTTAGTAAACCCATTTAGGGCTATTCTCACTAGCTCGTCATCACTTGGTTTGTCTCCACACATTTGCCAATTCATCCTTGACAAGTCTAATTCTCGGTGAGGTAACAGACGTCTTCTCCCTTATTCATCCGGGTATTCCTCAACTTTTCTCTCGAGAATCGACTTCCGATTAGTGGTAGCATCTGCAGTGCAGATTCATAATGGCATCCCACATCGTCTTATTTGTATCTAACTCTGCAATATGCGGAACAATATGATCCTTGACACCATCAAGAATCATCCTCCTCGCCTTGGCATCTTCCTTCTTATATGCTAAGAGTTGTGTTGCATCTGTAGGTACAGGTACAACAGTGGTCACATATTCCTTGATACCATTCTCTTCCAGTCAATAGAGAAATTTTGGCTTTCCAGACACCAAAATTCGAGGCTCCATCTAATCATCCCCGATCTCTTAAACCTCTTTGAGGCCATCTTAAAGGAAAATAATAATAATAATTTTGAAGAGGTTAAACTGGGTTTTATAAACCCTCACTTTCTTTCACCTAGGGTAAATCTCTTCTACCCGAACTTACCTCTGATACCATGTGAAAAATCTATTACGATTCGATTATTAACCTCCTATCTTGTAAGATTATTCGATCAACAAATATTGGAAAATAACACAACTGTAACTTCACAAATACAAACACATAAGAAATACCCAACAAGGTGAACACAATATTTTCGGACAATTGTCCCTGGAAAACCCCGTAGGGAAAACTAGTACTACAGATGAGAAATATATTAAACTTCAGCAAATCAAGAGATACAAATATTGCTTGCCTCTTACTGGTAGAGCTCCGACAATCTCCTAATCCTCCTGCTGATATTCCTCCACTGCTATCTCCAACGCTATCACTGCGCCCTTGCTAACACTGCAAGACTACTTGCTAACACTGCAAGTTTCTCTAAAAACTTCCTTGTTACAAATGACCCCAATGACCCCCTTATATACTACTCTCGTTGAAAATCAACGGCCGAGATTAATACAAATGAACGGCTGAGATTAAGACAACTCAATAACCATAACAACCTTGGTTATGAGGTGTCACCTAAAAGGAGTCAATATTAGATAACAATTGTTCTTATCCTAACAATATTTGTTTGACAAAAACAACTATTTCTCTAAATTCTAGGCTGTCCAAACTACCCATAACAAATGGATGAGGACAAATAGCTGTCCAAGCTACTAACTACTAAGATTAACACTATTGATAATCCATGCCATATACATTACGTTTTGAAACAATGACACCCCCACATTTAAGCTTTCCCCAGACCGAAATAACTTCATCCTGGTGTGTAGATAAGGTAAGCGTTGAATGATGTACTTCAATACCATATGTTTGTACGAGAGGTCCTCATCCAAATGCATAAATTAGTGTACTACTCCAACAACTGCCATATCACAACCTTGCTTTCGTGAAGATTTACAAATAAAACTAGAGCCCGTAGAATGCACGGGTGCAACCCAGTCCAACGGTCATATGTACTGTGGATGATATATATGAGAAGCTCCTTTTCGTCAAGATTTACAGTTAGCAGTCGACGATGATAATGATAATGATAATGATAGAAACAGTTAGCAATCCAAATCAACTCATAAAGTGGTCATCAGTGACTGTAAACAAATTGTGTTTTCTCTCTATATATTCTGCTCGGACATCCAAAGATTGCAAAGAAGTTGAATTATCGAGATTGATAAGAAATGGCAATGGAAATGAAGAGCGTGTGGAAGGTGGTTTACGTTGTGGTTGCAGCGGTAGTGATGATGAGCGGCGGGTCGTATGCCGCTATTTCTTGCGCTACTGTTACAAATGATTTAGCTCCATGCGCTCCATATGTTGTAGGGAACGCGGTTAAGCCATCGAAGTTTTGCTATAATGGTGCTAAATGAAGGTGTCAAAAGCAGCGCGGACAGGAGAGGCGCGTGCAGCTGCATAAAGTCATTAGTCACTCGCTTCCCCATTGACAACGCCAAAGCTGCTACATTGCCCAAACTCTTCAATGTCAACATCGGCGTTCCCATCACCCCTTCTGTCGACTGCTCCAAGTAATTATTATTCATCTCCTCTACTGTACTCTACTCTATTTCCAATAATACTCCAAACTAATTACATACTCTTCTTCTGCTCAACAGGATCCACTGATCATATTCTGCTCTCACAACTTTGCCCGCCTTCACTTGCGTTGCGTTGTGTTGTGTTGCAGGGATAACCAGTAATAAATGATATATGTGCTTATCTTGCACAGAAATTCCAGTATTGTTTACTAAAATGTCAAACCTAGGAGAAAGTAATTTTCGAGCTTGCAAAGCAATACAAAACATTATTTTTCCATCTTGCAAGGCGATATAAAAATGTCAAACATATTAATACGAATATCGTGGTGGTAGGATAAATGTCAAACCTTCTAATACCAATGGAAAATTCAAGTATTGTTTTAAAAAAATGTCCAACCTATCAATACTAATTTGGAGCAAGTGTCGAGCTTGGCAGGTAATACAGAAATTTAAATAATTTTCAGTTGTGCAAGACATGTTTTAAAAATGTTAAAGCAACACGTTTGCCTTCTCTTTTGATATTTATTGCATATTCTCCTCCAATTTACATAATGATATGATGAATGCCTATTTTTAGCAAAACAAGGGAATTGAATTAATTGTCTTATAACATTTAACCATTCCTCATAAAAAAGTCCACTGCTCTTGAAAATAAAATAGTGAAATCATTAAAATAGTGAAATCATCACTGAATAGGATGTCAGCTAATATAAGTCCAAACTCCAGAAAAGACAAGTAACAAAGATAAGAAAGAAAAAACTATTGTTAAAGAAAAACAAGTGTTGCTAATAACTAGTTTTCTTATTTAAGAATCATACATATAAATTAAATGTTTAGAGGCTAGATGTACATAATACGTGTGTGATTTAGTAACTACATCACATGCATCACATGACTTGCTAATCTTATATAAAAATAAAGAAATAGCGTACTAATCACACCCATAGTTATACCATAGATATTTGGGCTCTTCATCACAACAATATTATTTTTCAAGATTCGATGGGATCTCAAAACTTCATTTCTCCCTTATGTCATACACATCACATGACCTAGGAATATCACTAGAAGAATTATTGATACCAAATAATCAATAAATATATCTCATTTCATTCATAAATACAAAAAAGTATAAACAATATAGCAATCTCTCTTTTTCAAAAAATGACCAAAAAAATACAAACAACATTTAATATAACTATTGACTTACAAAATTCTTAAGGACATACAACAACATTACATACATGGATAAATTTATGTCATAACCAATTTCAGGACTATCAAAATATCTAATCATCCTAAGTACCACCATTAATACTATTACAAGTTACCAAATTACAATAAATATAAATTTATACTAATATTCAAATTCAATATTGAATAATTTTAAAATGTCATTTTATATAAATTATATCTTTTGTTTACATGTTTTATGAAAAATTATAACAAAATCAATTAGAATATTATAAAATTTTAATTCTATTAAAATAGATAATTATTATAATATATTTAAAAATTAATTAACAAATCATTAATATATTATAATATAATATTATAATAATATGAAAATGTTATATTATCTAAAATATACATTAAATATTGTATATTAGAAAAACCAAATTGAAATTTACCTGAAAATATTATATTTCCATAAAAATTAAAATACAGACAATTTAATATATCTAATCTATGACATTTAAAAAAAAAAAAAAACTAAGTTAAATTATTTTACTAACATATTAGTAGTTGTTTAGAAAATATTCCTTATTCCAAGCAATACTATGGTGAGATGGAACTTTTAATAAGAGTTAAAAAAATAATAATGGTAAAATGACCATAAAATATGTGTGCCACAAGAGTTTCAAAAATCAATGAGATAGTTGGATTTTTAACTCTCATTAAAAAATGCCAATAATTAAGAAACATCCAACGTAGGTCCACATGGTTTTATTTTTGATGCATGTGGGTTACTAAATATATTTAATCTTGTAACTGATTGCCATGTAATATGTACAGGTGAAGTGCATCACTATATACATGAAGCTCAATGTTTTCCTAGATAGATGCTAGATAATTAATTATTAACGGTGACTAGTTGAATGGAGACATTTTATTGTTACAGAATGCGTAATTCAAGATTGTTGAATATCTCAAAGATCAAAAATTGTTGAGAAATTTTTGAAAGAATTCCCTACTCAATGAGAGTATTCACCATAAGGAGAAGAGTCATAAATGTGAAGGCTAAATTCCTACAACTTGCTGGGCATGGACATGTCATTCAGAAATAGCAAAATATCATAAGTGTAAAATAATGGTGTTCATGCCATCTTCCTCCTATTTGAATGAAGGGTGTAACAAAAATGAAAGGAAGTGATGTCCCTTCAAAGTTGGCTCTTTAAGTATAACTTTACACTAGCAAGATCTCACGGGAAAGCAAGAAGTGGAATGGTGATTGTACATAATTTTGCATACATATGGGTGATGTAGATTTGCTTGACTATGTAGTAGATGTAACCCAGGGGAAGGTGACAGTGAGGGAGTGTGGATCCAAAAATATGATGGAAAGATGCTCATCCAAAAGAGGGAAAAAACAAATACTTTAAGATACTCGGTGTAGGTAGAGATTAGAGGGAAACATTCAAAGAAATAAATGTCAAGGATCACCTTTTGTCATGTGTAGTTTAGTTGTGGATAAAGTATTCCTGATGGCAATCTAAGGTTCATATTTTGTCAAAATCCTATAGAAGAGTTCAGTTCATTATGTCAAATGATGGCTTGTCCATTCATGATGAAGATATTGATCTTGCTAATATCAATCTTATTGGTGATGAAATCAGTATTGTAAAATCTGATTTAGCTTAGTTATACTGGTCCAGACTTCAATGCTCCTATTTTTTAAGTTATTTATTGATATCGATCGAGTTTAAAAGATTTCCCATTTGTATTGGAATAGTGATGATAATTATTCTTTTGACAAGATTTTTGTGATTTTTTTAGGAAGCATAATTTCCGAAGATTTATTGAGCAGGGTGGTTGGTTTTTAGTTCATGAGAATGTTGAAGGTGCTTTGTTATATGTACAGATTATATGAGACCATGTAGATGTTTGTCCACATAATATTATTAAACCAAGTTGCTCTTTACACTAGTCGTCTCTTATTTTTAAAAGTACAATTTAGTCACATCTAGTTTCTAGATGTGTAATCCAAGTTATTTACTATAGGGTTTTATAAAGATGAGGTTTTAAAAGATGGGAAAAATTAATAAATAAAATGAAAATAGTGATACCTTAGTTTTTTTAAAAGAACTATTTTTGCGTAAATATATTTATTATTAAAAGAATAATTTTTTTATAAACATAAGTTTTTACACAATTAATTCTATCATTTTCTTAATATATGAATCATCATAACCATGAGACTATATTTTTCAGGAGATTATATACCTATTTGCATTATTGAAGATCATGTAGCAACAAATGAACAAAATTCTTTGAGAGGATTTGAATAATAATATTTTTTGATTAAATTTCTTGTTTATTAAAGTATCGTAATAACTATTAGGAGTTATTTGAATGTTACATTAAGTTTAAAAGTATAATAATATGTTTTATAATAAATATAACATATTTTCTCTTCACATATTCAAGTGGTTATTTTATGTTTTTTTATATTTTAAATTATTATTTTACTTTGTAGTTAAATATTTCTTTGAAATTAAAAATGAGTGCATATATAGAGGAAAAAAATATTTAGATTGTTAAATTATATTTTTATTTAGATCATATAATATGAATAGTAAACATTTCTTTATAATATATTATTTAATATATAAAAATGAAAATAATTTTTTTACTAGAAATATATTCCCATTTAATAATAAAATTATATATTTGTGTGTGTTTTAAATGTAGATAATCTACATAAATAATTATTTAAATGAATGTGAAATTGGTTGTTAATAGTAACTTTTCTACATTTTTTTAAAAGATAATTTCACAATTAATTATTGTGGCAATCAAATTGTAGCTTCCACCTACAAGTTTTATGTGGTAAAGACAATTGTAGAAAAAAATTGTTGAAATTTCCACAAATATAACATTGATGAGAGATACAAAATTGTAAATTGTGAAATTTCTACAAAGATTGAATCTATAGAAAAACTACATTTTGGTGAAAATTGTGGAATGCTAATATAAATAAAATTGTAGAAATGTTACAAACATCACAAAATGTGGACAATGTACAATTTTAAAAATGGAGGTTAGCTATAAATTTTATGAATTGTGGACCATCCACGGTATAATGAATTGTGGAAAAACTACAATAATATATCAAAATGTGGATTAGCTACACTTCCAATGCCACAATTTTAATTTTTGAAATACTATATAACCACAAAAATATTGTTGAAAAATTGTGGTAAAATATCTAGTATGTTGTAGTGTCCATTCATGTTTGTGTGTTCATACGAGTGTCCAACATGTTAAACTAGTGTTTAGGATGTAATATTATTATTTATGGAATCATATCAATGTTTACAAAGTGATCCATCGTATAGAGGGTGTCACGTTAGTATTTACAAAGTGTCATAATTACATTATTTATGGTGGCACATTAGTGTTTTATGTATATAATTAGTGTTTTATGTGTATAATTAGTGTTTAGGGTTTTCTAGTAATCTTTAGGTGTTCTCGCTAGTGTTTACGGTGTCAAATTAGTGTTTAAATAATTGTATTAGTGTTTATTGTGTCCCACTTTTATTATTTATGGTGAGACATTATTATTCTTAGATAAAGTGTAAAGAGATTTTTCTTGGATGGGACTATACCCATGAACATAAGAAGGCCTGAAATCCCAAATAAAATGATAAAAACAACAAGAAAAAAGAGATAAAAGTTCCCAACAACAAAGCTAAATGACAATAGGGCATAAACCTACTTGGGTATATATTTTCTATAACAAACCATATTTCGTCCATCATCATTATCACGGTCACAATGGTCCTCTCGTATGCCAGAAGTCTTAATAATATAATACTTATACCAAGGACCTTCCAAGAACTGCAATATCTTCAAGGAATTGGGATCAAGTGGAGAGGGAGATGACTTTCTCGACATATTAACAAATTTTCCAAAATCATGTTCTTCAAAAACCAAAAACCCTTGAATTTCCCTTTAGTGAAACTTTCTTCATCTAAATATTCTTCCCATCACTTTTCTTCAAAATATTTTTCATTTGGGGTTAGCCCATTTGATTCATGATTCACATATCAGGCCTTCTTTGTAGCTCTTACTACTAGTTCTTCAATATTCTCCATTAATCTTACATCCCACACTTGGATAATTAATATACCAAAATGGGGAACCAGAAAAGTAGACAAAAATTTGAAATGATCTAAATCGTATTTAATTTTAAAATAATGTGTACACATTATTTGTTTTCAGTCTTGTAATTTCCAAGCTTCGTATGCATTAAAATCAGTATATGTTATAATGCATATTCATTTCTAGTGTTATAAAATGCGTACACATTTCTAATATTTATAATATTGGGAGGTGGAAGGGGAATATTTACTAAAATAAATGTTAAAGTATAAGAAATAAAAAAGTATAAATGTTTTGGTTTTTCTCTCGCTTGGATGAAAAATAGACCAGTCAAGGAATGGACAAAAGGAAATGGAAAATCAAGGGTTCCCTGGAAGTCATTGCCCTAGCTAATGAAACATTCTTATTTATTTTTGGTTTATAGCTAGATATTCTTGATATGCTACATGTGAGGATTTTTTTAATAGAAAATAACATCATAAACCTTTATCACTAGAATCCAGGGGACCTCGGTGGAATCTCAAGTTCTGATCGCGTTTGGGTGCATCTCTCTGCCCTTCCTATTGAGTTTTTGGACCAAGAGGTAATCCTGCGCATTATTAAATCTTGTGGAAAGATATTTGATTTTGACACAACTACTCTGTCTAGATCTGTAATAGTGTGCGCTATTTTTTTGTGTTAGTGTGATCTAGAACATATTCCTCCCTCAATCCATTCTCCTCACCTCTTCGGATGGTACCGAATAGAAAATACCACTTATGAAGATTATTTTTGTTTTTATCCAAATGTTTCTTGGGTTTCCATAGGATGATTTGTTTCTAAGACTCTGAACCGGTATGGCGAGGCTAAATGATCTCAAGGAGAAATAGTGCTCTACCGAGATGAGGCACTGGGACTACTTGGTAGCTAATGCCCCTACTCATTCTAAGTTTCCCTTAATACAAAATCAAATATTCCTCCTCAAACTAAATAGCCCCTGGTTGGAGCCTCAATGGTACCTTGACTCTACTAAGGGATTTGATCGGCTAATGAGAAGGGGTTCTGGTAAATGAATCAAATTTGGAACAAATGGGCAATGAAGAGGCTGAATGTGATGTTAGTGGGAGGAAGATGCATATGACGTTGTGGATTTTGAAGCTTTTGTTGAAGGCTCGGTGGAGGATGATGAAGAGGTGGATGATAGATTATTCCCTTCTCTGGACAATCATTGGCGGTGACTAAGAATGCACAAGGAAGTGTGGGAATTATTATGGATTTGTGTAGTATTATGCCACTTGCCACTTTATTTGATATGTAAATTGAAACATTAATTAGATTTGATCGGGTGGACCAAGTGGTGAATAATGACTTAGATATAAAGGAGATGCCCATAGTTTCTTTTAAAGAAATGTGATTGAATTGAACTTTCAAAACTCATCAAAGGGAAGGATTGAAGTTTTTTTATCAGTTAGAAATATGACTCAATCCCAGATAGAACATAATTCTCTTAAGATCCTTGTTTTCTAAGAGGGCGATTGTTATCATGATTATGTCAATTAGACATATGGTGGTGGTGTAATCTGAATATTTGGACGACATGTGGAACATGGTGCGTTATAAATGAGATAATAAAAATAATGTGGTTCCGTTCCTTGGTAAAATAACTATGATCAAGTACAAAGGGTATCTAGATCTTTTGCTCCAATGATTATTGTTTCACTTTCTACCTCTCACTCTGTGGTTTTTTTGTAATTTTCTTATTTTGGTGGGGACATTTAGATCATATTGTGTTTTCATTTTGTTGTCACCCTAGTGTTTTTGTTTCTTGTTGACTATGCTTTTAGCTAGTCTGGTTGCTTTCTCTTGTTATGTTTTTGAATATCTTGGATTTAGACCTCTTTTGTATCTCGTGTAGGGCCCCAACTAAAAATTTTTACCCTTAAATAAAAAAATAAAAGTATATGATTTTTAGTGTCACTTTGCACTGATGGAAGTGGTCCCGTAGCTCCAATAGTTATAATCAAGAATATATTTTTTCAAAATCTAATCTAGTCAAGATTACTCGGTTTAAGGATTTCAACAAGGACCTAAAGCTTTAAGGGCATATATATTGTAGTTGATCCTTGTTTTGGGAAATCATATAGTGATTTTGTATGGTTTTTTACCTTATGATTTTTATTTTGGCCTTACCACTACTCGAATTGGTACCAAGTTTAAAATTTAGTCCACAATTCACTTTAGTGACCATGAATCAACTCTATGATGTTTGTCTACTTCTTACTAAAATGAGATCCTCACTTTGTAGATAGAGGATGCTCTCTAAATGGGATTCCTATCTTATGGAAAAAATGAGGTGAGTTTAATGTGCCTCCTCCTTAATATTTGATCACACTACTAGGTGGTGAATGATTTTTAAGAAAAAAACCAAGTGAATAGCAACAATGAAACCTGAGTTGATTTTTCAATCTTGGAAACATGGTGCTCCATATGAAGATCATCCCCTAACCTTTCGTGGCTCTAAAATAATACTTTCATGGAATAAAATTCATGATGCTCATACGCATCTTTTCGCATATCTCATGGAGATAGATGATGCCTCGATACTTCACACATGATGGTCTTGGATACCCCAGTGGCATGAATGGATCATTTTAGATTATTCTTTTGTGATATTTGGGTACAATGATTGATTCAGGATATGATACTCATCAATTCACTCCTTAAGCTCCACAATTTATCTTTGAGCATGATGACTTCTTCAAAATTCAATTTTTGACCAAAATAGCACCTAGGTAGAAGCATGTTTATGATTCATTTCACTTTTAATAAACATTTTTTCACTCATCTCACTATGATTACCCCTCTCCTAATAATTAATCCAAATCACTCAAATCTTACTCTTTCACTTAAGGCTTTTCATACAACCCCGACACTTGCTAGGCTTCTCCATGGCACTATGCATGATAGTCAATAGGTCTTCTTGACTAAATTCGTATAAGGATTTTCTGTTGTTCCTCATGTATTAAAAACATTCTAACACCAATCCCTTAGTGATAGATGAAACTTACTTCTAGGAAAACTATTTCTCAAGGTTGGTCTTTATTGTCATAAGAAATGAACATGACTATACATTTCCTACTTTACCTATTAACCACTCAATATTCTATCCTTATGCACTAATTGTATGACTCCCTTATGCCCTTAGGCCTTCATCTAGATTTTTGAGACTCCACAAACTTAAAACACATGTAATAAAAGACTATTTTTGTAAAATTACATCCTTCCTAGCCCTCAAACTAGGTATTAACACTTTTAGAGTGTATTTGCACATTCCTTTTCTTTTGTTCTTACTCCAAACTATACTAGGTATTTTGATATTCTTGGTCTTCTTATTACCTTTCTCCACACTTATTAAGGACTCTACCATTCATAATTATTAACTTTTACAATGAATATGTACTCTATGACCTTAAGACTAACCACACATAGTTATGGTTGGGAACACAAACTTAATCAAAGAAATCCTCCTTTAGATGGATTATTCCCATTTTCTAAATTTTACAACAAAAATTTATCATTATCAATTCCTAAAACAGACTCAAGGATTCCATTGAATCATTATGTTTATGCCACTTACTACTAAACTTCTAAAACAGGGTAAAGTCTAGTCTGTGTAAGTCTTTCTCTCTATTTTTCGTTCCTTGGACACTGTGAAGGCTTAATGAATCCTTACACACCATTATTGATAAGAATACAATAAAAAATAAGATCTTTATATGTGAAAATTCTTTACAAAATAGTATCTAACCTAAAAATCTAATACCTCAGTCTGAGAGGACTTTTTCACCCTAATTTTCTAGTTTAAATCCTTTCACACTTCAATATTCTTAATAATTATCCTTACATACCAGTTTCAAAATATTGTTTGGTTATTTAACCCCTTGATGATTCCTCGCTTTTTTTGACACCCCATAATAACCCTATAATACTACAAAATACAATTGCTTCATTACTTCATACATAGTTAGAACCTTCCTTGCACATAACTATATTATACATGTTAATCACCTCCTTTAAGAATATTCATGATATTGTTGAGACTATGAAGTTTCTCTACACCTAAGACAATCTTTATACAATATTCACACATAAAATTCAATCACACCATCTTACATTCAATGTTCAAAATACTAAACAAACTCTTATACACAAATTTCCTTCCAAAAAGCTCTTCATTTGATCAAAATCATGGATCATACATAGATTCATGAGCCATATGACTCTATTATAGAGATTTCAACCTCTCAAACCTACCTTGCAACCTCCCGTTAATCTCTCTTATTCAAATACCTATGATGAAAATGTATATCAAAGAAGGTGGTTAGGGTTATCAACACTAACTTACACAAGTTAAAGTTAAATCATGTGAGGTTAGACTCTAGTTGGGTCAACTAAGTAATGTTAGGTGGATAAAATGTATCAATACCCCAATTACTTCATTTATTGAACCTTCACTTAACACCTAATCCTATAATATTCCTAGAGCTAGTTTAGATATTAAAATTATACATTTCGAAGGAAAGACCTAATTCTTTCCTATGGAGTCCAAATGGTCTAGTGTAAGTTATGAAAATATCAAGTGGAACTGTTGATGTAAAATCAAGCACCACGAATGGCCTTAGATCTCGAGTGGGGCATCCGGTGATTTGCACAACATTGGACCATCTCTCAAGATGTGGGACTTAAGGACTTGAGATGGCCCTCTAGAGAAAGTTGACTTCTTCTTCCTAAACTACCTATTATAAGCTACTCTAGTGTAGGAAAAATATCTAGTCCTAATATAACCTTCTAAGGAGATAGGGAGTGAGATAAATACATAAAATAAGAGCCTACACTAAGTGTGATACACAATAAAAGGAAGTGTGGCTGATCATAAATCCAACTACCTAAAATGGAGAGAAGTGAGAAAAGAAGAGGGTGGACATGCACCACAGACTAGAGATGAATGTCACACAGAACACCACTTCAACCCATTAAACATGGCTCCCAGAACCTACAATAGACACTAGAAGTATGCACAGTATACCCTGAAATGATGAGAGGCAATAAGAGACAATGAAATAAGAAAAGGATGGACAAAGTGCATCACAAAACATATTTTATTGCTCCAAAAGTTCACATAGTACATCATCAGTGGGAAAGAGGAAAGAAAATGCCATTATAGAGCCATGAGAGGAGGCTTAGACTCCACATTCTACCCTAAGGAAGAAAGAAAGAGGGGGGCAAGAGAGAAACAATGACCAACCTTTAAAAAATGCCCCTCCTTTACAATATATAGAAGAAAGAGAGAAGGAGAGAGGGAAGAATTCGAACTCATCTTCAACCACCCCTGGAAGAACATTGAATCCACCCGGTCAACAATGGGATTTATCGCAAAAGCCATGCCCCCATGTGTTATTCCTTGTTGGGCAAGAAAAGAGGCCCATTTTTCATCATGGCGAAAGGTGTGAGACGACAACCTTGAAAATTGTGGGTGGAAACATTAATGGTGGCAAGTGAGAAGTTGGCACCGAGGGCTTTCCAACACGCCCTTCTCACCGAATTTGAGCTTCGGTCAAAATATATGGCCATCTAGAGGTGCTTTGGGTTTGGGATCTATCCTATAATATTTACATGGAGCTTCATGTATTCTTAAGATTTTTCCGCCTCTTTTCACTCCCGAAATGGCACCGAATCGACACGTGGCAGCTTCCGCATGGGATCCTCTATTTCCTTTGTGTTATACCTAAGTTCATTTTGTTTGGCGGGGCCATATGTCTAACCCTAGACACGTGGATGCTTCATTCTCATTTGGAAACTACCCCCATATTTTACCCTTGAAGTTGTGTGGACGAGGCACATGGCAAGGTGACGCATGTTTGGGGACCACCTATGGATTTTAACTTTGAAGATGCATCGAGCTGACACGTGGAGGCTTCCTTTCCCCTGTCTGAGCTTGTAATTTTCAATGACCGACCTTACCTTTTTGAACTCGGGACACATGGTGGGTTGGAGGTCATTTGGGAACTACCTTTTGGGTCATGCCTTTGAAGTTGCACTAAAGAGACAAGTGGGGGCTTCCTCCATTGCTTTTATACTTAACCGATTTGGGGCCAATTCAACTTTTAGGCACGGGACATGTAGAAGCTTCCACTAACCATGTGATACTTAGCCGATTCGGGCTCGCTTACCTTTCTCAGACCCTAGACACATGGAGGCTTCGTGCTTGCATGGGGACCCACTTTTGGATTTACATTTGAAGTTGCGTTGATGAGACACATGGCACCTTGTCTATTGGCTTTAGAATTTTTCAATGGCCGATATAAATTTTTTTAGGATTTGATCACATGGAGGGCTGGTACTTATTTGGGGTCCACACTTTAGATTCTTCCCTTGGAATTGTGTTGATGAGGCATGTGGAAGTTTCATGCTCATTTTTGGATTGCCTTTTGGTCTTGACCTTTGGATTTGTGCGGTTGAGGCATGTGGCGGCTTCCCCGACTTTGTTATACTTAGCCAATTTGGGCCTGAGTGAACACTTCCTTTCTCCATTTTTCTCCTGTGCACTCTGGTTTCTGTAATGCCTTTAGCCTCCTTCTCCTACCCTTCCCCTTCATTGTTGGATTTGGAATGTGGGCTCGCATGATTGAACCAACCCTTCTGATTTTCTTCTATGTGGGGTCATGTTTGATAAATTTTTCCAAGGGGAAAAATTGAGATAATAGTTTGGCGAATCATGGGGACATCTTCCTGCTAGATGAAGTGATCAGTGGCCTTGAAGTATCCATTGGGCATGGAGTCATGAATGATAGCTTCAGTCGATCTTTCCCATAAATGCGAGCTCGAATGCTTGCACTTGGTGACCCTGAGCCTTCCTTGTTTTCCACACTCTCAATTTTCATAAGAAATTATTGAAGGTGAGGTTCTGAGAGTAGAAAATTGTATTGACCTAGGGCTTTCACCTGCTCCCTAGAAATGGACTCCCTCACAACTTGATTTTAGTTTCTCTGTATTTGTTTCATTTTAAATTAACAACTATTATAGGTAATTATTTGTCTCTCTAAGGTAAATACTAAAGGGCACAGTGCAATGTACCTCTGAGAAATACAAACAAAACTTATGTATAAAGATTAAATCATACATGCCTCAAATAAGGCATGCGAGTGTGGAAAAGCACTTGTTCTACTGAAAGCAAAATCTACTCCTACTCCTACACTAACCCTAACAAAGAAAAGATAAACAAAGCACTGCCATGGGCATGGAGAAATAACTTCCCTTCTTTAAAAATGTGGCCATGTATATGATTTGCACTTGAACATGGTAGTTATAATTAGTGTGAAAGTGACAAGAGGCCGATATTCCTTTGAATCATCAAGGTATCAACTAGAAACAAGATAAATACCTCTTTTAGTTGCTCTATATTTGGATTGAAGAGGCATTGCAGCTGATCCTTGGTACTTTGATACTCATCCTCATGCCCTGAAGTGGGCATGACTTGTTTTGGCTTCTCCCTTGGCTCCAATGAAGCCAAATACCTAATTTTACATGATCTGATCGATGGATGTGCCCATGGTTCTGAATTTCAACTCCAAGAGTAAAGTCTTCTTACGGACCTTCCTGGGTGGATGGTGTGGATGAGATGGGATCCTCATGCTATTTTCCTTCCTTCTCCTTTGAAGAACATGGAAGATTTATATCTTCCAACCTTGGTTCTAGAGGGTTGTTGTGAGATGTAGGCTACCGCAATTGGATGCTCTTCTTTATGACAACAGACTCATGTGCTTGGAAGGTAGATGATGGAGGATAAAATGATGTGATCTCCTCGAGCTCCTTTCCATCAAGGCCTACCTTCAAGTTAGACAGATAATATGCCTTCTCATTTTCCTACTACGTGTGCTCGACCTCCTCCATGGTGTCCTCCAGATCTATAATTTTATCACCATGGTTCCCCTCATCTTCAAACATGAAGTTTGAAAGCTCAAACTCTTCTTCAACATTAGATCTTGAAGGGGATGAAGTGGGAGGAAGAAATGAAGGTTCTTATGTGGCCTGCTCTGCACTTGGAGCCTCTGGAACTTTATGGTCCTCCTTTTTCATGGGTTCATCAATCAAACCAGCCCTTTAAATGAAAGCAAAAAATCTTCAATAATGCTTTCTTCATTAAGTGGACTGAAATCTGATTTGATCTCCTCTTCAATGGGACTTGGAGCTTGTTTTTCTTCCCTCACTTTTGTTGCAGCTTGGATTAGATCAGCATCCTCTTTAGACAAAGTGCCATTATGGACACTGCATTCAGAGCATACAGATTTTTTATCTTCTTCCTCTTGTTCTTATTCTTGTTCTGCTACAAACTCAGCCTTAGCCACCACTGGCTCTTCAACCTTGACCTCCTTTATTGGCTTAACCATCAAGGGGTCTTTGTAATCCAAAATCTGGTAGCCCAACTCTTCATATTTTCTATCATTTCTTCTCTATTGGGTTCCTCTTTTCTTTTTGTTCTCCTTGACTAGATTCTTGAGTCTCTTCCCAACATGGACTTGGGAAAGTAGGAGGAGTGGTAGGTTGGGATTCAACTAGTTTTTTTATTGTTTGTGGTGGAGAGGGAAGTGGAAATTCTTGTTTGTTTGGAGGGAATGACTACTTGGAAGGGAAAAGGGCAGAATAATTAAGATGAGATGGAAGACTAGGAGATGGAGAAGGGAAATCAACATTTGGGTCAGCATACAATGGGCTTGAATCTTGACACTACTTAAATGATATTGATTGAGAAAGAGGAAAATAAAAGCTATGAGGTGGTGGAATTACCCATTGACAAGGTTGTCTCGCACTTTTCTCATATGCCTCAATATCCATAATCCACTATGCAAGTTGAGGTAGCATTTCAACCATGAAGTCAACCTTCTCCTGAGGGCTGTAATGTCTTGACATAGAGCCAACCCATGGACAACATGCACTATAGCTAATACTGAACACTTTCATATAAGTTGTGGCCCTTGATTGTACCATGTGAGCCTCCATTATTAGAGTTTCCATGTACAAATTAGCTTCTTTAGGTGTGGAAATACCTTCGACATCGTATATCCATGCTTTGTAACAATTATTGTATAGTTTGGAAAATGACCAGACTGATTTGAATCGCTCACCTGGATATCCATAGTGCTGATTTTCATTATTAAACCTATCTACGGAGGTGTGTTGTAGTAACTTGGATATGGATCTGAATAGCACTGCTGCTGTAAGTGTGAATTCCAAGATGGAAATGAAGTCATGATTGCACAACTTCATGGAATGGAAGAAGTGGGAGATGTGGAAAGGAAGATGAATAAAGATGGGTGGAAATGGATGGAAGGAAAGTTTACAACTCAAAGAATGGGTTATTGACCAAATGGAGTCACCATATGTGCTTTGCATGTGCCTCCAAAGGATGAATCTCACTAAGAACACATCAACTTGATGAAATGAAGTGGTAAGGTGCTTCAAACCTCTCCCCCACTGGGCATGCCAAATTTTTGAGTGTGGTCGCACGATGGCTTAATATTTGTTGTTTGATAATGAGACACCTTGGAAAGATGAGAGAATATAACCTCAGCCTCCCAAGGCGTGCAAAAATGTTGTTGTAAAATCACAACACCTTTGAATGGACTCGGATATGAGTGGGGCATCCAGTGTGACTTCACAACATTGGACCATCTCTCAAGTTATGGGACTTGCGGACTTGAAATGGACCTTCGGAGAAAGTGGCTTCTTCTTCCTAAACTACCCGCCACAAGCTACTCTCTAGTGCGAAAAACTATCTAATCCTAATATAACCTTCCAAGCAGAAAGGAGAGAGAGAAATACATAAAAAGAGCCTAAACTAAGAGGTGATACACTAGAAAAGGAAGTGTGGCTGATCACAAATCCAACCGCCTAAAATGGAGACAAGTGATAAAAGGAGACGGTGGACAAGGTGCACCACAGACTAGAGATGAATGTCACACATAACACCACTTCAACCCATTAAACACATCTCCCATAACCTCTAATAAACACCAGTAGTATGCACACAAGTATACCCTCAAATGATGAGAGGTGAGAAGAGATAATGAAATAAGAAAAGGATGGACAAAGTGCATCACAAAACAAATTTTATTACTCCAATAGGTCACATAGTACATCATCAGTGGGAAAGAGGCAAGAAAATGCCATTATAGAGTAATAAGAGGAGGCTTAGACTCTACATTCTACCCTAAGGAAGAAAGAGCGAAGGGGTCAGGAGAGAAACGATGACAACCCTTTAGAAAAATTCCCCTCCTTTACAATATATAGAAGAAAGAGAGAAGGAGAGAGGGAAGAATTCAAAATCTGCTTCAACCACCCCTAGAAGAACAGTGAATCCACCTAGTCAATGATGGGCTTTACTAAAAACCCATGCCCCCATGTGCTATTCCTTGTTGGGCATGAAAAGAGCCCCATTTTTTATCATGGCGGAAGGTGTGAGACTTGACAACCTCGAAAATGGTGGGCCGAAACATTATTGGTGGCAAGTGAGAAGCTGGTGCTGAGAGCTTTCCAAAACATCCTTTCTCACCTGAGTTTGAGCTTCCAGTCAAAATATATGGCTGTCTGAAGGTGCTTTGGGTTTGGGGTTTATCCCTGCAAGATCTACATGGAGCTCTATGTATTCTTAATATTTTTCTACCTCTTTTCACTCTTGAAATGGCGCCGAACTGACACATGGCGGCTTCTACAAGATCCTCTATTTCCTTTGTGTTCTACCTAAGTCCATTTTGTTTGGAGCCCGGCCATATGTCTGACCCTGGACATGTGGAGGCTTCACACTCATTTGGAAACTACCCCTAGATTTTACCTTTGAAGTTGTGTGGATGAGGCACGCAGCTTGTGGTGGTACATGTTTGGGGACCACCTCCAGATTTTAACTTTGAAGATGCACCGAGCTAACGCGTGAAGGCTTCATTTGGCCTGTTTGAAGCTTGGAATTTTCAACAACCAACCTTACCTTTTCAGACTCGGGACAGGTGGTGGGTTGGCACTCATTTGGGAACTGCCTTTTGGTTGCACCTTTGAAGTTACGCCAAAGAGACATGTGGGGGCTTCTGTCGTTCCTTTTATACTTAACCGATTTGGGGCGGTTCAAATTTTGGGCCTAGGACATGTGGAATCTTCCACGACCCTATGCTACTTAGCCGATTCGAGCCTGCTATCTTTCTCAGACCCTAGACACATGGAGGCTCCGTGGTTTCTTGGAGACATGCTTTTGGATTTACCTTTGAAGTTACGCCGATGAGACATGTGGCTCCATCTCGGCCTTAGAAATTTTCAACAGCCGATTTAACTTTTTTAGGCTATGACCACATGGAGGGCTGATGCTCATTTGGGGTCCCCACTTTGGATTCTACCCTTAGAATTGCACCGATGAGGCACATGGAAGCTTCATGTTTACTTGGGGACCATGTTTTGGTCTTGACCATTGGAGTTACGTCGTTGAGGCACGTGGGCTTCTGCTGAATTTTTGTACTTACTCAATTTAGGCCGAGTGAAAACTACCTTTCTCCATTTTTCTCCTATACACCGTGGTTTCCTTTAACACCGTTGGCCTCCTTTGCCAACCCTACCCCTTCATTGTTGGATTTGGAATGTGGGCTCGCATGACTGAACCAACCTTTTCGATTTTCTTCGTGTGGGGTCATTTTTGATCAATTTTTCCTAAGAACCAAGACACCCATATTCACCTAAGAAAAAAAAATGATTATTAAAAAGATTCTCTGCATCACCTTTCAATTAAGTTCTTAGTTGTCATGCTTCAAATTTTTCATTTTTCATGCTACTTATTTTAGCCATTCTAAAGCTAATCGAACACCTTCTATGTGAGATGGGAAATATATTAATGATACAAAGGTGATGTTACGCTGAATATTGGAAGTTTTGGAGGTAATTTAGGAATATTTAGGAAAGGTTTGATTATTCAAGGACTATCTACTCAACAATGGGTTTTACGGGTGTAGGGAACAAACACTCTAATGGTGAAATTGTACTTCTTTGAAAGATTCTGCGATATCTATAAGGATTTATGAGTGAAAATATAGGCATTAGAAAGCTATTTTAATCCGATATATTTTGTAGATATCCATTTTCTCTAAGGCTTTAAGGTTTCATGAATAGTGTTTTGAGAGATCGGTAGAGAGTAAAACAAGTTTTCATGCATTTCCTTCACATGCCTAGCCTAAAATGTTTCACACATAAATGGAATGACCTCCTCCATGATTTTAAATTCTTCTTCATGATTAATTACTTTTGAAATTCACCATGGTACTGGTTTTTCCTTGCCTTTTTGCCTTGTCTTCTATGTTTTACTTCAAAGGACCTTGAACATGCACTATGCACCTGAACCATAATCTTGTACACTTTCCACAGATGATATTAAATGTCAAAAAACTCCTCACATAATCAAATTGAATTTCCTTGGCTTAATTTTCCTCATACCTCATGTCATGCTTGCACTAGGCACGAGATTAGGCCTAGTTAGGATTGCTTCAACCCATGCCATCTCGAAAGCGCCCTTGATATCACATTATGGAAAAAATACACCTCAAGTGATCGCTATGAACATATTTAAAACCAAATAAACCTTTGACCACCTATGGAGCTCATACACAACACCTTTCTTACCCGAACTCGCATCAAGAACATGCACTCCCTTCTACATACCATGCCACTTCACGAATGAAACATTACATGACACCAAAACAAGGAACTACCAATCAACTATACACACATAATCTCACACTTTAGGCATTATTGAGCCTAGTATTATACTACTATTTATAGGGTTCTCAAGTGAATAAAGTACTAATGAATCCCACCTTTTGGCCACCTTTATTTTATATTTTATTTCATCATTCCCGCATATTTCCATATACATATGCACCTACTTTGTGATTTTTACGGAATTTTATCCTAAACACGGGTGCGCATGACTATAATGGGGTACCCTAGGGAACCTTGGTCCCACCTACGGTGCCCCGATTGATGTTCTAGTTTCCCGCTTATTTTTGGAGTCTTTCTAGCCATTTTGTTTCCTTAACTTTTTCCTAGTAGTCATGCCATGTCGTGGTTAATTACGAAATTAGACCATAATGAAGGTTAATTACAAACCCTATAAATACAAAGTTATAAGACCATAATGAAGGTCCTATTGTCACATACTACTATCACTCCATCTAGAGTTACATCCATTACATCACTTGCATCGACATAGTGCCATGCATCAAGGCTAGGAGATCTCCATCAAAACACACAACATTAGGGGAGGATACTACTTTATTTCATGCACACATGTTATTACATTTTGTATAGTTATTATTACTTACTACTTCACAAAGTTCAACTAACGATGTAAGAGCACTTAGGGCACGAGTTGCACACACACACCAAAACTACATCCAAGTCTAAAATGTGGTACAACACTATGTGATAAGACCACTAGTTTGGAGATGATGTCATTCGACCCATTCATTCTGCATATTTTTTTATTAGAGATCGATACTTCTTTCTTGTAGGTCGTCATTCCATTATTCAACACATTTAGTGCAACTCGGTGAATCATGTGCGCAGGATAGACAATATTTCAAGATACCTCACGACCTGTAAATTTTAGAATCTAGGCATTTACAAGGAGCAAGGTGCCTTTAATATACATACCGGGGTGCCCCATGGCGCCCCAATACCTTCCTAGGTGCATCGGTCAGCTCAAATCCTCTAGATCTTGCCTTCATAGGACTTTTTAATGGTCGTTTTTACTTCCGATTTTATCATCATACATGCGACAACCTATGATAGTCTTGTTTAAATAGATAAGTCATCCTTCCTTACTTCCTTGCATATTTAGGGTTTTATTTCACTTAGTATAATTAATTATAATTATTCCATACTATTTTAGTCCATTTATATATTTTTAAGTCCACCTCTTTATATTAACTAGTGGCTATACTTCTCATAGTTTAGTTCAATTTTAGTTAATAATTTTGGTGAACCCGACATTTTACGCTTCTCACTTTTACGATTTCCTCCTTCCCTTTCCTATGGCTCCCTCTCCTAAGGAATTTACTCAATCCCACCTTAAATCAATCAATGAACACCTTGTTGAACACACCTAGGATCTATATTTACTTTTGTATGTGGCTCGTGAAGAGGATAGCATCTTGGCCAAACTCAATTCTTCTATAGCTCTACCCACTTCGTAGCCAAACAACTCCCTTCTTCTAAAATTTTACCCATCTCTATTGTTCCTTTTTCTATTCCCACTCCTACCAATCATTTTACACCTCTTTTAGTATCGCATGAATGAAAAACCTCCTCTATTGGAAATCATGATTTAACCTCTCTGTATCATGATCTCTAGGCTCAAATTTGTAAGATGCAATAGGCTAGTACATCTCCATATTTAGATTTTACCTTGTTATTGCATACTTCATTTGCACCTATCATCTCTACTTACCCTCTTCCTCCTAATTTTGTCACCCCTAAATTTCCCATTTTCAATGGGCATGGTGACCCACATGAGCATGTTCATGCCTTTCATGTTTTTACCTTGATTTTGCTAATGATCATATTCTCTTAGCTAAAATATTTCCTCGTAGTATCCATGACTATGCCATGTGTTGGTTCTACAATTTACCTATTCATTCAATATATTCCTTCACCCATCTATCCGATGCTTTCCTCACACATTTCTCCATCAACATAGGTTCTAAGATGTCTTACACCCAACTAGCACAACTTAAACAAGGACCCAATGAACAATTCACTAACTATGTTTTAAGATATAAGAATAATATCGCTAAAATGACTAATGTCCTCACCGGTTTTGAGCTGTAAGATCTGTTTATCTAGAGTATCTTACCACCTCTCCAGAAAGTGTTCTCTTTGAGACATTTTCTTCTTTTGATCAACTTTTCCATACTCTTAAGCTACATGAATCTAAACTTTTATCCATCGCTAATCTTAAGTATCAGGAACAACCTTCATCCTCCACTGGTTTTCAAAACAAAACACCACTCAAAGCATCTACATCTACGCCAACCAAAAATAAACTCACTATTAACACCATTACCCCATCTAAGGAATTTCAGTCCTAATCACCTAGGAGCACGTGTACCAACCTTCTTATGGCACCACATCTTATATGAAAGAAAATCCTCAACTATAACCTCATTACCCTACCTACACCACTTCAATTCGACCCCTCATGACATAAAGGATGAAATTAAAATGAAGAATTCCATTGTGATTATCATCATTTTGTAGGACACTCTAAAAATCAATCTCTAAAACTCTGCACAATTATCCAAGACCTAATTGAAAATGACCATCTTGAATTTCTAGAACCTACTAGCCCTTCCCCCTTTAAGGACGAGGGTAAACTCAAAATTTTTAATAATAACTCCCACCAACTTGATAAAAAGACTGCAGATTCTTCCGCTAATCATACATATCATGCAACATCAACTCCCGATTCAAGAGCACTTGACTTATTTATTACTAAAGCAGATGCGGCATCACCCATCATCTCTTTTTCTAATGTTGATTACCATGCCATGTTTGTATCTAAAAATTTACATATTCAATCATCTATTGGATCAAATTCTATAAAAACCACTAAGGTTGATCAATCTTAGCCCATCAATTCCGTTCATTATCATCCTTACGCTCTATCGTTACCCTCCATCACAAATTGACTACCCATTTAAAATATTGCTATCACAACACCCTTATATTTTCACAAGTGTGTGTACTTGAGCTCATGGTGTGACTAGGTAACATGGGTGCTATCTCCAAGTTGTGGGACTTTCTACTTGAGATATACCTCCATAGAAAGTTGGTTCTTACTCCTAAACTACCTTCCCCAATATAATCTAATGAAGGAAAAACTATCTTATCCTAATCTAAATTTCCAAGGGACGAGGGAGAGATAATGCATGGAAACAAATCCTACACTAAAGTGACGATACACCAAAAAATGAGGTAATGAGGATAGCCTTCTAATGTGTGAAAAATGGAATTAAAATACATACTAGAGAGGGTGACAATAGTTCTCCATAGTCTAGAAAATACATTCATAAAAATATTTCATACACACAGAATGATAATGAATCCTTGAAAGAGTATAAAAATAGACACAATATATTCACAATAAGATTGAAGAGGGAAGAATAATGTAAACAAACACAGCAAGGTAAGATACATCCACAAACTTGCATCTATTGCTTCATTGATATGCACAGTTCAATCTATTACAAAATAAAGGCCTAGATCACCATGCAAGGAGTCCACTACAAGGGCTTGCAGCACATTGGCTTCACAAAAACAAAATGATAGAGTTTTGTTACCCAAACTATCATCCTTTTACAATGAGCCCACACTTCAATTTATAGAATTTGGAAAAGAGAGGATTGAAATCCCAAAATATTCCTTTCAACCACTTGCAAGAGGTAATAAATGAATTGAAATGATGGTATGTTTCTTATAAAAGGATCCCCATGCTATCCCATAACCTGCAGTTGGAGAAAATGATGACCATGCCTCTTAATTGCACTCCCAACTACCAATTAAAACACTATTAAAAACCTAGAAATTTTTCCTTCAAATCACCATTAAATCTTCATTAATTTCAATATTTCTTTATTTTTTGCTTCGGTCTCAAATTCATGATTCCAACGATACCCATGTTATGAAAATTTGTTGAGAATTGTAAAATTTATGGCCTTTTGAGTGTGAGCAACTATTTTGAGATTGCCAAGGATTTCTAACATTTGACGGGAATGAACATTTAAATTTTTTGGAGCTCAATATGTTTCGTTCATTTTCACCCACCTACCATCATTAAAAATACCTATATAGGATGTCGTGGCCTTTTTGAAAATTCAATTTTTGTTAAAAGTGGAGTCATGAGTCAAAATTTATGACCATTTGAAGTTCGGGGTTGGGCGTTCCACTTTCCCTTTATATTGCGGGTGTTGCAGATTTTCAAGAAACTCATGTCCGTGCGGTACTTGGACCATGTGGGCCTCCTTTCTCCACATCACCCAATTTAGGATTTTCTGTCCTTACACGTCCACCATTGACCGGGCTAGTTTGGGTTGTTGACCCCCGACTTCTCCGCACCACTCGCTCATGGGTATTTCAGCTATTTCAGGTCCACGTGTCCCAGCTGTCCTAGAAAATTTTCTATGCTATTTACGTAATGAGTCGCTATGACCAAATTGGATTTTCGGGCATTTCGAATACTTTTGTCCCAACTATCCCTTGAGACTTCAGGCGGGACACAATTTTATGCTTTTTCCGCATTTCTCTGGCTGCGGTTATTTCATATTTTCAAGGCACGCGCGTACTCACGTCCACATTTTCATGTGAACCACTCGGAAAATTTATCCACTTTTTCTATATTTTTTGCTTGACCAACACTTTGATCAAATACTTCATGTTATGGGGCACGACTATCGCAGAAAATGTTTTCTACCCTACACGCATTTCTCTCTCCCATTAGCATTTCAGGCCCAAACTACGTATGATGAACCCTGGTATGATCCACATTTGTTCCATCCACATCCCTTAAACCTGATTTGCACTAAAATAGGCCCTTGACTTCATTTTTATACTTTTTTACAATGTTTCACTAACTTCTTGGATTTTTCTTTGGATAGGGAAGTTAGAGAAAAGCCAAGGGATCCCTCAAAACCTGATTTTGAGCATCAAACCATTTATGCTTTCTCAAGCCTGAAGAAATTGTGTAAGTTATCCAAAATTTACCCTAGGGTGTGAATTTTGGATAACAAATTTACCTATATAGTGTTGTTAAGTTACATGTCACAGTTGGTCCTCTCACTCTTTTTATACCTTTCCTTGTTAGCCAAGCATTTAAAGGATGTGACTTGCTTGATCTCAATTGGATTCGCCAATGCCAATCTATTATTTCTATGAACTAGTTACGCCTTAAATTCATTTACAACAATCAAGTTATTTTCATTAATAACATCTCTCCTTCACCTCCATTATTGTCATCTTATAGTTCCACTTTGCTCCTCCATCCTCTCTTCCTTTTTACACATCTCCTATGATATTACCTATAATGTATTCTACACCTACTTCAATTGCTCAACTATCCTCTCGTGAATGCTCCATTGCATTAGTCCTACAAACTAGCATACACCTATTCCTAGGACCACTACCCCATCCCACCAATTCTCACCACCTCGCTTTATTCCATCTGGATCGTTCTCCCCTTCATGCACGACATTGCCTCGATCTCCATCGTCCACACACTATACTACACAAAGAGATTTTTCTTATATCCACCCATCACATGCATATCGGCTTCATTCCCCCATGCATTGTTTGTCTACCATACCACCCTTACTCAAGCATGGTCCTACACTTTCATCATTCCAGGCACCATTCGAGGGACCTTCATCCCTCAACCATATCAGTTTAATTTTTCTTCATGCACACTTGGGGGCATAAAGCAACTAATCCCCTCTTATTCTAGCATATTTACATAGTCTTACATCACACCTTTCATAGTTATCACTTACTATCCTCTCCTATAGGCATATCATATCAGTTGTCATAACACCATGATTAATCAATGACACAGATCTTATGCTTCGGTTCACACTTGACTATTGAGGAATTACCATTACACTTAACCCCACACACTACACCATAGGCACTACATCTTCCATTTCATCCTACATTGTGTGTCATACATCCTATAATTATTTCTACATTATACTAGTCCGCATCTACGAATTACATTCCTTATGATATTTGTGCATTTCGTGACATTATACACTACGCATTTTCATATCATACATAACATATAGTACACTAGTCATCATTACATACAAATCTAGTTTTACATCTCCTCCACACATTATACATTCACGCTAGGTTCCATTATATATATATATATATATATATATATGGGTCTAGCTTTACATGTTATTACTACATATTCTACCTAAACCTATAACTAAATCTTACATAGTCTACAAACCCTACGGTTCTGTGTTGCATGATTCACATGGCACATTCATACATCATATATATTCTACATACTATACTAGATTTCATTACATATGGGTCTAGTTCTACTTATCATCCTTACATATTTTGTTTCTATATACATCGACTATTACAGTTCACACATTATATGTCCTATACATCCTACACATCCTAAATTGCATTTCCCACACCATGCATTTACATACCATAATCCTTTGTCATATCGAACTATCACTTGCATCGATACTTGTTGTATCATGTTACATCTATTCTCCTTCAAGTGATATATAAGAAATGTCAGATGAAAAGCTTTCTGTATCAGAAACTAAGGCATATGTATCTTCATCTATTCCTCTTATAGATAATGCATTTACCTTGGCCTTACCTCTTTCTGACTCTCTGTGTGGACACTTGTTTGCATAATGTTCTCCTTTGCATATGTAGCATGTAGGTTTAAACCTTTTATGCTTACCTATGTATTTATGCTTTCTGAACTTAAACTTTTTCTTTGGCTGTCTGAAAGAATCTTTAAACTTTGATTTTCTATATTTCTTGAATTTCTTTTTCTTTCTGTACCCTGGATCCTCCCCCTTTGAAAAAGAGCAATCTTTGCAAGAAGATTTGCGTCTATGAGGAGAGATTTCTAAATCGGGACAACCGAATGGTTCTAGTGCATAATATTCACAAAAACAGTTCCTAAAGCTCTTTAATGTTTGAGGGCTTGCTTTCGCTCCCATTTCTCTTTACAGAGCTTAGCATTTGTATCGATCAATTATCGATTGATCGCACCAAAACCGAGTTCAAAAGTTCTCAAGCCATGCATAGCTTTTTTATATTGTGTGGCAAAATATGGAGGAAAAGATTCAATATATCTGAGTCGCATTGTCTCATCATTGATATTACGAAGCGTAATATAGTCTCGCATAAAACATTGATATTCTTTGACTCGAGACATGTCACACAATCTAGCATCTGAGGAACATAGCAGTATTCATCATTTTATCATCATCTATGTTTCCTATAAATTCTTTAATAACAGCTGCAGTGAGAGCTGTATATCCAGCTTGCAAAATAGCTTCTTTATCTGGGAGTAAATCCCACCATTCTTTTAGAATTCCTACAAAGCCATTTGCTATTGTTCTTGCTTTATATTTCTAGGACTTCGCCATAAGTTTCTAATTGTGTGTTACCCCATCCAATCATACCATGAACAACTTCCTTGATTTGGAATAGTTCTACATTCAACTTTATAGAAGTTGGGTTGAAGGGTCCTGCCCTTGTCATACCATGTTGGTTGTGTTCAAATCGGCATCACTCCGTTGTTCCGTCGCGGATTAAATGCCTCTATATTATCGTTGTCTTATGGATCTTAGATTTGATAACTTCAAAGACTCTTTGCTAGCAGCCATACAAACAGGTCTTCACAATGGCCCTATTTCATTTGAGGTCTACCCAAATTATCCAGTATCCCTCACAAAAGATGATTTATTACAAGATGTATTAAAGTTACATTTAGCCACCACCGGTCTTAATATGAGATCTGGCTCCTGTCCATTAGCCATTCACTACAAGATTATCTACAGACTGGTTAATACAATGTACCCAGCTGTCAAACACGGTGTGTCTAAAGGCAGCAGCGTGGTGACACATGTGAACCTAGAAAGTCAGAAGATAGAACCAGAGTTAATCTCATGGTCAGAAATAAAGGTTCCCAGAGAATGGACGTTGTCCAAAAGTTTGTTCAGTCTTCTAAGCCCAGACTTGAAAATGCTACAGCTGTGACAGAAAATAAAAATAATGTCACTTTGAGTTTTAGATCTAATTCCAGTGTTGGTCTGTCAAGAACAAATTCTGTGTCTTCAAATTCTTCTTACTTCACAGTAGGAGAAAGTTCAAATACACAGAAGCCACCAGAGCAAAACAAAGAGAAAACTTTTCTTTGTAGCCACAGTTCATTAGTGCATGATCCGTCAACGGATTTTTTGTGGTGTTCTGATTGTGAAAAATTAGTCAGTCAGAAATATGCTCCAAATAATGGCCCTGCTATAAATATGGCATCAACTAGTTCATCTTCTTTGCCATTGACAGAATCACATGAATTAATCTCTCCGATCAAAACCAAAGCGATTCAGTATCAACTGAAGTAGACAAACAGATTGAGCCCTCAGAGAGCTCAAAAATGATAAATTGGACAAACAAGGCGATCAAGGGCGCATGAAGAAGTAGTTGTAAATTCTGAAAAAATTGCCTCTTTAGAAAAAATATTAAAGGCTATAGAACTCAGGAAAAATGGTGATTCTACAGGTGCTTTAAAAGTACTAAATGAAAGAGTAGATACTCTAGAAAAATCAGTTAAAAGAGTAGAAACACTTGTCCAACATAATCATCGGATAGTTTCTACTGAGCTACCAGAAGCCATTACTCAAAAGATAACTGATTTAGTCCAGCCCTTGGTAGATCACACTACAAGTATTAAAAGTTCTGTTACAACTCAGTTGTCTCACACACATGAGTTGGTAGAATCTTCGTGTCCCATCTTCATGATGATAATGAGAAAACTCATCAAAAGCTTGATGAGATCCAAGAATGTCTAGCAGAAGAAATTCCTAGTATCCTTCCAAAGATACAGGAAATAAATAGTAAAGTCTCTGGCCCACAAGAAGGTGATTGGTCTAGAGCAGTATCATGGTCTGAAGTTACAAATTTAGCTAGAACTTCTACTAAGCAGCCCCATAAAGAGATTCTTGAAGAATACAAACCTTTGTTCTTTAAGGATAAGAATATAAATATGCTTAAGATAGAAGCTCCTCAGTATGATGAGCATATGGAACCCTGCAGATCCATCGGGATCGGACCCGATCCCAAAGCATTAGAGCCACTACATGGTATGACAAGAGTACCAGACACTTCAGCCAAACTTCTATAAGCTTGAATGTAGAACTATTTCAGAAATCAAAGAAGTTGTTCATGGTATGATTGGATGGGGTAATACACAGTTAGAAACTTATGGTAGAAGTCCTAGAAATATAGCAGCAACAATAATAGAAATGGTTTTGTAGGAATTCTAAAAGAATGGTGGGATTTACTCCCAGATAAAGAAGCTATTTTGCATGCTTTGGATATACTCTGACTCTCACAAAGTAAGCTATTATAAAAGAATTTATAGGAAACATAGATGATGACAAAATGATGAATACAGCTATGTTTCTTAGAGCAAGATTGTGTGATATGTCACGAGTAAAAGAATATCAATGTTTTATGCAGAGACTATATTATAGTTCAGGTAATATAAATGATGAGACAATGCGTCTCAGATACATTGAATCTTTTCCTCCATATTTTGCCACACAATACAAAAAAGCTATGCATGGTTTTAGAACTTCTGAACTCAGTTTTGGTGCGATCAATCAGATAATTGATCAGACAAATGCTAAGCTCTGTAAAGAGAAATGGGAGCGAAAGCAAGCCCTCAAACATCAAAGAGCTTTAGGCACTGTTTTTTGTGAACAGTATGCACTAGAACCATTCGGTTGTCCTGATCTTGAAATCTCTCCTCATAGACGCAAATCTTCTTGCAAAGATTGCTCTTTTTCAAAGGGGAGGATCCAGTATAAAGAAGAAAAAGAAATTCAAGAAATATAAAAAATCAAAGTTTAAAGATTCTTTCAGCAGCCAAAGAAAAAGTTTAAGTTCAGAAAGCATAAATACATAGGTAAGCATAAAAGGTTTAAACCTACATGCTACATATGCAAAGGAGAACATTATGCAAACAAGTGTCCACACAGAGAGTCAGAAAGAGGTAAGGCCAAGGTAAATGCATTATCTATCAGAGGAATAGATGAAGATACATATGCCTTAGTTTCTGATACAGAAAGCTTTTCATCTGACATTTCTTATATATCACTTGAAGGAGAACAGTGTAACATGATACAACAAGTATCAGATGCAAGTGATAGTTCAGATGACAGTGGATATGATACCATTCCTTCATTTGCAAATTTTGCTATTAATATGGTATCTAATTTTGCTCACCCAATGATTCCTCCTAGTGCAGAATTATTACGAAAGCAGCTGGAATGCTTTCAAAGTGAATATGATAGTTGTCCCCCTTGGGACACTACAAGAAAGATGTCAGCGAGCAAAAGCTCGAGAGAAATGCAGATAAGTACATCGAGATGAAAGAAGCGAGAAAAGAATAGGCAGCAAGAATGTCGGGGAACAAGATGTTGATCGATGAACCATTTGAGCCCTTTCGGTCAGGACCTCCGTTTCAGCAACGCGTCGACAACGCCAAATTCCCACCAGGGGAAGATCAGGTCCATGGAGAGGACGAGGAAGAGGTAATTTTCCTCCCAGAACATATTCTTTCTTATTTCCTGAAGAAAGTATACAACAACGTAACTAAGAACAAATACGAATCGGCCTCATTGAGGTCTATAAGGCATGGAGAAAAAGCAGACTAGAACTGCTTGAGAAAGTCATTGCCAATGCCACAGAAGAGTATACCAGACTTCTTGCAGAAGAAGAAAAAAAAGAAAAATTTGAAGAAAGCCTGGAAGAAACTTATCAGCATATTGCAGCCCAAGGAGAAGAACATGCAGAGGTATGTACAGTTAGCTGTACACAAAATCCTTTTATTGCTATTACCATATGCATTCCCAACATTAAACCATATGTCTTAGATGCAATGGTAGATACTGGTGCTGAGATAAGTTTACTCAGAGAAAATGCTATTCCTTCTGATTGTTGGTCTAAAACCAACATAAGAATTAGATTTGATAAGAGAGAAGTTGTTTCAAATGCAGTAGCAAAAGTTCTTATCAATATTGAAGGAATCTCCATGAATATAGATTTCTATCAGCATAACATGGAGAACTATGATTGTTTGTTAGGAGTGGATTTTCTGAAAGAATGTCATACTTTCAGTATTTCTAAAGATCATATATCTTTATTTAATCCTCCTATTCAAATCCCAAGAAGGTACTCATTCCAGTCTATAGTACCTCTACCAGAGAAGAAGAAAAAGCAGTTAATAATCTATGGATTCATAGATCCATTGCTACCTGTCAGACTAGCATTGAGGAAATAGTTTCAAAAATAAAGAAGAATGTTTGCAGTGATAACCCTCATGCTTTTGTACACAGGAAGAAACATAGTTGTTCATTAGATCTGCAACTGATAAAAGATGCAGATGGTAAAGAGATTGTTCCAAAGTTTAAAGCGCACCACAGAGGAATGATTCCTGCAGAACGCAAGGAATGTCATGAGGAAATACAGAAACTTCTGAAAGGAGGTTTCATCCAGGAGTCTAATTCTCCTGGTCCTGTGCAGCTTTTTACGTAAATAAAAGAAGTGAACAGCTCAGAAAAAGAAAAGATTAGTGGTAGACTACAAGCCACTAAACAAATATATTGCATCAGTACAACATCCAATCCCAGCAAAGGATGATCTTCTAAGCAGAATCAAGCATTCAAAAGTCTACAGCAAATTTGATTTAAAAAGTGGATTCTGGCAAGTTTTCCTGAAACCAGAAGATATGTACAAGACAACATTCATCGTCCCTGGAGGACAATATGAATGGAAAGTCCTTCCATTTGGACTCAAGACTGCTCCATCCATTTTCAAAAGATCATGGATAAAATTTTCGGTGAGTTTTAAAAACCGTATTTTGCTAACAAATGGAATTTACTTGATTTTGGAATAAACCTCATTATAGGACTTTTTGGTAATCTCCACTCGGGAGTAGGACTAGACTCATCTACGATATCTATATCAGCATTTGAGAAAATACTTGAAAGATTTACCAATTCTTGGTCATCATTATCGCAGAGGAGACTCGGGAATTTGTATCGGTCATTTTTGATGAAATTGAGACAAGCAATTGAGCAGAGGTTAAATAACATCGGTTGGTTTTTTATTCTTGCTCGCTTTGACACACGGCGTCTTACTTCAGCGGGATCTCACCAATTAACCTTACTTGTTCTTTGTATAAACTTGTCATCACAGATTGACGGATAAAATATCAAATCAAACTCTGTAAAAATCTTTAACCAAGCTTCACATAGATGCATTACAAAGAAATCAACTCGAGAAAATTTGCAACCAGCTCGATACCACTTGGAAAATAGATAGCTCGATAAACACTTAGATATAAACATACCAAACAATTACGATATTCTTATGAAGCTTTCTGAATTACAAAGTGAACATAAACAATATACAAATATCCCGATCTCGAACAACTCATGAACTATGCTTACTACAATGTCAAATACATCATCACACTCGTAATACTCTTCAAATTCTGAAAACCTTTCTATTATTATTAACTTGTGATCACCATTTGATAATTAAAACAAATTCTTTGTATCAAACATACTGAACTTACAAGATAAATCTCAAGCTTTTAATACTGAGACTCGACTCTTCAAGCCTCTCGAATCTTTCTCTTTTGGACAGATGTCTTCCTTCCGAGATGTTCCTTTATGTCCAGATGTAGTGAATGAAATGAAAGAGTTCTATATATAGACTTCTTTCAAAGCTTTTCACCTGGAACCGGATGAACTGGAAACGGGGGAACCGGAGAAAGGAGTAGCGGTAAGATCCCAAAGAGTCGACAACCATGGTTGTCGACTCTTTGGGATTACAGACATTCTAAAGAACATATTAGTAGCTTGCAAACCAATGACGATAGTATATCCAGAGAAGCCCAGATATTCTTGTTATCAAGAGATTATATATCTGTGAAGGAATACGCCATGTCAGAACTCGAATGCAGGATGTTTGATCCTGAAATTCCAGGAAGAGAATTTCATACCATCCAGGACCCCATGGTCAAATGTTGTTTACACTGGAAATGGAGATCTGCATACAGATGTGAAATGCCAGATCCTCTGCCAATTGAAGGTCTTCGACTCCGGCACTTTGTGCAAGAAAGAATACACGTTGTGGAGATTTGAATACTCCAGGCTCTGGACTGAAGAGCATCCTCTTCAGTATGACTTATGGAACAGAGTCCCTACCATTGGAGACAGGAAGAATATGGTTGAGCGCCCTAATGCAACTCTCTGGCGCCGTATCATTCTTCACCATACAATGGTTGTTCGACCACCTGTCCCAGGCCAAGATCTCGAATCTTGGATCATTATTTGTTTCCAACACGCCATCATCTCAGCCCAACAATGATGGGACTTCCACTTTATCCAGAACGTGGCTTGAAAGACTTGAAAGGAATCTCGAGGAAGCTCTGTCACGAGATGACAGCACTACCTCTTCGGATGATGATGCTCCGGGACCATCAGTCACTTTTGATAGTCCTTAGATTCCTGTTAGTGGTTTTGCTTTTTGTTTGTCGGCCATCACGGCAGGCTTGTTGCCGTTTGTCAATAAAGATAAGATTCGATCTTATCTTAGTCGGTGCGTGGTGGGTCCATATTAACACTTTCATGAGTGGTGTGTACTCATGGTTGTCGACTCTTTGGGATCTTACCGGTTACTCCTTTCTCCGGTTCCCGTTTCCGGTTCATCCGGTTCCAGGTGAAAAGCTTTGAAAGAAGTCTATATATAGAACTCTTTCATTTCATTCACTACATCTGGAGAAAAAGGAACATCTGGAAGGAAGACGTCTGTCCAAAAGAGAAAGATTCAGAGGCTTGAAGAGTCGAGTCTGTATTAAAAGCTTGAGTTTTATCTTGTAAGTTCAGTATGTTTGATACAGTCCATGTTCTAATTACTGTAAATGGTGATCATAAGTTAATTATAATAGAAAAGTTTTCAGAATTTGAAGAGTATTATGAATGTGATGATGTATTTGACATTGTTGTAAGCATAGTTCATGAGTTGTTCGGAGATCAGGATATTTGTATTTTGTTTATGTTCACTTTGTAATTGATTCCGTCTATAAGAATATCAGAATTGTTTGGTATGTTTATATCTAAGTGTTTAGCAGAGTGTCTATTTTCCAAGTGGTATCAGAGCTGGTTGCGTTTTCTCAGAGTTGATTTCAGAATAGATCTATGTGAAGCTTGGTTAAAGATTTTTACAGAGTTTGATTTGATATTTTATTCGTCAATCTGTGACGACAAGTTTATACATAGCAACAAGTAAGGTTAATTGGTGAGGTCCCGCTGAAGTAAGACGCCGTGTGTCAGGCGCAGTGAATAGGTTGACCCGATGTTATTTAACCTCTGCTCAATTGCTTGTCTGTAACAGTCAAAATGGCCGATACAAATTCCCGAGTCTCCTCTGTCGATAATGATGACCAAGAATTGGTAAATCTTTCTGAAGTATTTTCTGTAAATTCTGATATAGATATTGTAGATGAGTCTAGTCCTACTCCCGAGTGGAGATTACCAAAAAGTCCTATAATGAGGTTTATTCTAAAATCAAGTAAATTCCATTTGTTAGCAAGTACGGTTTTAAAACCCGAGAATCTGTCATACAGGTTTCTCAAACCAGTAATAGTGAGTATAACATACCTTTGATAGATAGATCAGATATTAAAAGTCTTAAGCGGAAAACTACTTATAAGTTCGCCCATGTTGGTTGTGTTCAGATCGGCATCACTCCGTTGTTCCGTCGCGGATTAAACGCCTCTATATTATGTTGTCTTATGGATCTTAGATTTGATAACTTCAAAGACTCTTTTTAGCAGCCATCCAAACAGTCTTCACAATGGCCCTATTTCATTTGAGGTCTACCCAAATTATCCAAAGATCCCTCACAAAAGATGATTTATTACAAGATGTATTAAAGTTACATTTAGCCACCACCGGTCTTAATATGAGATCGGCTCCTGTCCATTAGCCATTCACTACAAGGTTATCTCAGATTAGTTAATACAATGTACCAATTTGCCAAACACGGTGTCTCTAAAGGCAGCAGCGTGGTGACACATGTGAACCTAGAAAGTCAGAAGATAGAACCAGAGTTAATCTCATGGTCAGAAATAAAGGTTCCCAGAGAATGGACGTTGTCCAAAAAGTTTGTTCAGTCTTCTAAGCCTAGACTTGAAAATGCTACAGCTGTGAGAAAATAAAAATAATGTCACTTTGAGTTTTAGATCTAATTCCAGTGTTGGTCTGTCAAGAACAAATTCTGTGTCTTCAAATTCTTCTTATTTCACAGTAGGAGAAAGTTCAAATACACAGAAGCCACAGAGCAAACAAAAGAGAAAACTTTTCTTTGTAGCCACAGTTCATTAGTGCATGATCCGTCAACGGATTTTTTGTGGTGTTCTGACTGTGAAAGATTAGTCAGTCAGAAATATGCTCCAAATAATGGCCCTGCTATAAATATGGCATCTACTAGTTCATCTTCTTTGCCATTGACAGAATCACATGAATTAATCTCTCCGATCAAAACCGAAAGCGATTCTCAGTATCGTGAACAGTAGACAAACAGATCGAGCCCTCTGAGAGCTCAAAAATGATAAATTGGACAAACAAGGCAGTCAAGGCAGTGCATGAAGAAGTAGTTGTAAATTCTGAAAAAATTTCTTCTTTAGAGAAAGTATTAAAGACAATAGAACTCAGAAAAAATGGTGATTCTACAGGTGCTTTAAAAATCTTTGAATGAAAGAGTAGATACTCTAGAAAAATCAGTTAAAAGAGTAGAAACCCTTGTCCAACATAATCATCGGATAGTTTCTACTGAGCTACCAGAAGCCATTACTCAAAAGATAACTGATTTAGTCCAGCCCTTGGTAGATCACACTACAAGTATTAAAAGTTCACATAACTCGGTTGTCCCACACACATGAGTTGGTAGAATCTTCTGTGTCCCATCTTCATGACGATAATGAAAAAACTCATCAAAAGATTGATGAAATCCAAGAATGTTTAGCAGAAGAAATTCCTCGTATCCTTCCAAAGATACAGGAAATAAATAGTAAAGTCTCTGGCCCACAAGAAGGTGATTGGTCAAGAGCAGTATCATGGTCTGAAGTTACAAATTTGGCAAGAACTTCTACTAAGCAGCCCCATAAAGAGATTCTTGAAGAATACAAACCTTTATTCTTCAAGGATAAGAATATAAATATGCTTAAGATAGAAGCTCCTGAGTATGATGAGCATATGGTACCTGCAGATCCATCAGGATCTGGACCCAGTCCAGCATTAGAGCCACTACATGGTATGACAAGGGTACAGACCCTTCAACCCAACTTCTATAAAGTTGAATGTAGAACTATTCCGAAATCAAGGAAGTTGTTCATGGTATGATTGGATGGGGTAACACACAGTTAGAAACTTATGGCGAAGTCCTAGAAATATAAGCAAACAACAATAGCAAACGGCTTTGTTGGTATTCTAAAAGAATGGTGGGATTTACTCCCAGATAAAGAAGCTATTTTGCAGATTTGGATATACTGACTCTCAAAGAGCTGTTATAAAAGAATTTATAGGAAACATAGACGATGATAAAATGATGAATACCGCTATGTTCCTCAAAGCTAGATTGTGTGATATGTCACGAGTAAAAGAATATCAATGTTTTATACGCAGAGACTATATTACGATTCTGTAATATCAATGATGAGACAATGCATCTCGAGATACATTGAATCTTTTCCTCCATATTTTGCCACACAAGACAAAAAAGCTATGCATGGCTTGAGAAATTCGAACTCAATTTTGGTGCGATCAATCGATAATTGATCGACAAATGCTAAGCTCAGAAAAGAGAAATGGGAGCGTCAAGCAAGCCCTCAAACATCAAAGAGCTTTAGGAAGCTGCTTTTTTGTGAAAAGTATGCACTAGAACCATTCGGTTGTCCCGATTTAGAAATCTCTCCTCATGACGCAAATCTTCTTGTAAAGATTGCTCTTTTTCAAAGGGGGAGGATCCAGTACAGAAGAAAAAGAAATTCAAGAAATATAGAAAATCAAAGTTTAAAGATTCTTTTGATGACCCAAAGAAAAAGTTTAAGTTCGAAAGAATAAATACATAGGAAAGCATAAAAGGTTTAAGCCTACATGCTTCATATGCAAAGGAGAGCATTATGCAAACAAATGTCCACACAGAGATTCTGAAAAAGGTAAAGCCAAAGTAAATGCATTATCTATACGAGGAATAGATGAAGATACATATGCCTTAGTTTTATCTGAAAGCTTTTCATCTGACATTTCTTATATATCACTTGAAGGAGAACAGTGTAACATGATACAACAAGTATCTGATGCAAGTGATAGTTCAGATGATACAGTGGATATGATACCATTCCTTCTTTTGCAAATTTTACTATTAATATGGTATCTAATTTTGCTCATCCAATGATTCCTCCTAGTGCAGAGTTATTACGAAAGCAGCTTGAATGCTTTCAAAGCGAATATGACAGTTGTCCCCCTTGGGACACTACAAGAAAGATGTCACTGAGCAAAAGCTCAGAGAAATGCAGGATAAGTACATCGATGACGAGAAAGAAGCGTAACAGAATAGGCAGCAAGAATGTCAGGAACAAGATGTTCGATTTGATGAACCATTTGAGCCCTTTCCAGTCAGACCTCCGTTTCAAGAACGAGTCGACAACGCCAAATTCCCACCGGGGAAGAGCAGGTCCTTGGAGAGGACGAGGAAGAGGTAATTTTCCTCCCGAACATATTCACTTGGTCATTTCTACTATTTTTTTATGTGTTGCACTCACAACCCTATAACACACTTTATTTCCTCGGTCCATGCTCAAATGCCGAGGTTTTACGATAAAATGGATCTTACATTCACCATGTGACCATTCCAATGTTCGTGACATACACCTTAGTTTAAATCCTCAACCATTCTATCATCTTGTAGTGGTATACACCTTAGGTTACATCACCACTCCTACCTTTCATCTTGTCATGACATACACTTTATGTTAAATCATCACCCATAACTATCCACTCATTCTATAGTGGCATACGCTTTAGGCTCAATCATCACCTATTATACCATATTATAATGGTATACGTTGTAGGCTAAATCACCAGCCCCATTATCATCTTATAGTGGTATACACTTTAGGGTGAATCACCACCCCCATTTTCATCTTGTAGTGGTATACAACCTTATGTTACATCATAACTCCCTCCTTTCATATTCTAGTGACATACATTTTAGGATAAATCATCAACCATCTTCATCCTTTTATCATGTAGTGATATATGCCTAGGGCTAAGTCATCACTCACCTATTCAACAATGTTGTGATATTTACTTTGGCTATAGGGTTCATGCACATCTCTCCACATGTCGTATTTAATCAACCTTACATATACACACTCATCTCAAAGTGCCCTCAACACAACCAACACTAGTCTACCATTTCCCGATCACACACTCATTTATTGTTCATTCTTGACTACCAAGGGGACAAAAAAATGAACCTCATCGCATACACTTCAATCCAATCGGGGGCATGTTACTCCTATCATTCAATCTTGAATTCCATTCCATCCATCCACAACATATTGCATTGTCTTTGCGGCATTTATTTTTCAATGCTCACTTTATTACACAAGTTAGAATTCTTTCTTATACGTCATTATCATACACACATGCATGTTCATACCTTTGTTCGGTGTGATCAAAGATGCAGGATTCTCCATGCAACATGGATGTTGACCTTCTACCCTTCCTATAATAGTAGTCAAGGGCTTCCATATGCAACTTATCCTAGTGTTATTCTTTCATTTTGTACTTAACATCTTATATTACTTTCTTATACACACTTTTTCATATTAGTTATCGCTCTAGCATGCTAATAGGTGTTCCATGTGCAACACTTGGTTTGCAGGATTACAAGTTTCCATGAATACTTCTTCGTTTCTACTTGTCTACTTTATTTTACATTGTATGTGGGATTTACACTTTACTTGTGTGCACACTTGTTTTTTATTTGTGGCCATGATGGTCTTACATGTCTTGCAACATCATTGTGAGTGATGTCCCATGTTTACAACCCGCTTTGTGTGGCCTACTTGTTTTCTTGCATTTTTACACTATTTTCCTTGGTGTTTTTGACATGGTCCACATATTTTACACTTGTCTTCTTGCATGCATGTGTTTTCGAATAACACTTGTATTGGCTAGCCATCCCCTTTTGTGCATGCCTTGGTATCTACAAAACACTTTCCCTCTCCCCCTACAGGGAATATTTCTACAAGTCGAGTGTGGTTGGTCCTCTTTCGAGGCCGCATTATCCTTTAAGTTATGTTGCATGCATCCCCAAAGAAGTAGGCATCGTTGAGGGTTTATATATTTACACCGAGTTCAAGATAATGCACTTTCTTCCCTTGATGTTTTGGCTTTACATAAAGTGATTAAGTTTAAACTAGTCTATAAAATCCATACACAACAACCCTTATCGGATATGGTGTCCTTAGGCAATTCTCAGAGGAGTTATAGGCTTGGAGGTTACAATGGGTGAGCCTCTCTATACTTGCTCCATCTAGTGGCATAGGATCACCCAAAAACCACAAAAGTATAGAGATATCATCACTCATTTCAATAAAATTGGTTAAAGGTTGGACGATACACAACATTTCCTCCCTATAATTTTCTAGCGAGGGTGGCATGAGATCACCCAAAAACTTGTGAAAGTACAATATATTCTTCTACACCCTTTTTCTCAACATGGATCAGGTGCACACATTCCATTTACACTTTTCTTTTCATGTATTTTACGTTTGTGTACTTCACACATTTCTATTCACATGCTTATTTTACATACATATATATTCGACTACTTGATCATTTTCTCCTCCAGTGTCTAGCCGTATGAGATAAAAGTAGTCAAATTGGGGTCAACAATAACAACAATGACAATGACAACACACCATGATAGGCACTTTCCTTTACCAACTATGCACGTACTCTACACACAACAACAGCTACACACACGTTCCACCCTAGGTTCTCTATCATCACTTTTATGCGCATTTTCATCTTTAGAATCCACACTCCTACACTTTTTATTTTTTTCATTCCACGCTTGAGTCTAGTCCTTCGACATGTCTTCTTCTATACTCTACGGTGACATCGTGTATGCATGTATCTATCTACTTTATATTACCAAGTGTTTCATTCACCAACATATAGTGGGGTTGAAATGTAGACACAAACCATGCACTTTAGGAATTATTTAGGTTGGTCTTATACTACTATTTAAAGGTTTCTCAAGTGAATAAAGTTCTAATTAATCCCACAATTTGGCCACCTTTATTTTATATTTTATTTTCAAAGAAAATTCCCACATATTTTCTTGCACAAATCCACCGATTTTGCGACTCTCCCGACATTTTAGTCTAAGTCCAAGAACAAGGCCTATATGTGGGCACCCTGGGAACCCTTGTCCCACTTGGGGCATCCCAATCCATGTTCCACTTTCCTACTTCTATTTGGAGTCATTCTAGCCATTTTTCATCCTTATCTTTTCCTAGTTAGCCATGTCGGGGTTAATTACAGAATTAGAGCAAGAGAACCATATAAATATAAAATTATAATACCATAATGAAGGTCCTAGAATCACATACTATTATCACTCCATCTAGAGTTACATCCATTGCATTACTTTCGTCCACATACTATCATGCATCAAGATTAGGAGATCTCGCATCAACACACACAACATAGTGGGAGGATTTTATTTAATTTCATGCACACATATTATTACATTTTCTATAGTTATGATTACTTGCTACTTAACAAAGTGCAACTATCACAAGAACACGTAGAGCACAACCTAGACACACACACTAGAACTACATCCGAGTCCGAAATATAGTGCATTGCTCAAAGTTGATTAAACCACTAGTTTGGCAGTTGAGGTCAGTTTGACCAATTCATTCTACATATTTTATTTTTCTTAGGGTTTGATACTTCCTTATTGCTTGTAGGTCGTTACTTTGCATTATTCAAAACATTTGGTACAACTCAACAAATCTAGTGTGATAGACATGCAAGTATTTCAAGATACCTTGTGACCCTACAAAATTCAGATTTTGGGTATTTACAAGGATCTTAGTACCTAATGTGCAAACCGGGGTACCTTGGGGCACCCCTATGCCTTTGGATGCACCTCGTTTAACTCATATCCTTCATATATGGCCTTCGGGACTTCCGAGTGGTCCTTCTTTCTTCCAAATTTTATTATTAGACTGTGATGAGTCTTCTTTAAACAAGCTAAGTCATTCTACCTCACTTCCTTTCATAGATAGGGTTTAATTTCAATTAGTATAATTAATTACAATTATTCCGTACTATTTTAGTCTATTTATATAGCGCTTTAATTCCTCCTATTTAGATTAACTAGTGGCTATACTTCTCATAGTTTAGATCAATTTCTGTTAATCATCAACGTTCATTATTCTTTATGATTGAAACCTCATGTTGAATCATATGCCACGTGTACATCCTTTACCATCAATGAAAACACCAATGAAATTATGTCCAACACATGTGTTTTGATGTGTTATGTATTACTAGGAATTTTGTAAGTGCGGGTATTTGAGTAGGTGTTTCCTTTGAGAGTTGTGAGGCTTGTAAAATATAATTTTGACACATCTAACACTCCCACAAATTTCAATAAACAATCCAAAAGGCCCCAAAACCTAAATAATGAATATAATATTTTCCAAAATAGACATCGATTGTAGAATTTAAATGCTAAAATATTTAGGTTGAATGTTGAAATCCCAATAATTACCTGAAGTATTGACCATATTAGATTATAAAAACTATTTCCGAAATCGTGACTTGTGGAGCTATGAGACTATTTCCATAAGGGGTAGAGTTACCCTAATTTCTTATATTTACTAAAATAAATTTAAGCTATAAGAAATAATGAAGTATAAATAATAATAAATGAAAAACTTAGACATTTTTTTATACATATTAGCCGGCCACAAACACATATAATTCTTATACTCTAAGGAACACATACCCCTTCCTTACTTACTTATGGACCCAAGCCAAGATTTTATTGGCTTGGCATTTTTTTGTTTCCCAAACTTGCACCTTTGAGCTATAACAACACAACAATCTATGTTTTTTGGAAAAATATGCAAAAACTCACCTTTCATCATGATACATCCTACAATAACAATTATTGTCTTTCTTAAACATTTTTCTACAACATCAAGAAAACCGTCCTCTTTATAAATATATGATTTTTATGTTTTTCGACTATTCTAAGGTTTCCACTTATATTTATTTTAAACTATGTATTTTATACGTCTACTTTTTAGTGAATGTAAATACTTACCTTTTTTCATGTATATTTTTTTCCCTTCTCCAAATTTAAAAAATATATATAGTCACAAACTAGGGCTAACTCTATACATATTAAGAAAAATTATAATTTTCGATATATCTTTAGGTAGATAGGGGCATGGTTGAATATCCATTATTTGTTATTTCAAAATATTTAAACTTGAAAAATTATAGAAAAATAAATACTTACTAAAAATATCTACAAAAACTATCACAAACTAGATGCTCCTATCTATCTTTCTACCAAAGGGTTTGTAAAAATCTTGAATAGTGCTCAAAACATGGGGGAATGACCGATTATCTTCTATTTGTTTTAAAACATTAGGAGCACTTATTAACATTTAATATTTGGTAAAGGTTCTTCACCCCATCTCTAGTTACTGAGATCCAAAGTGTTGGTAAGGCATATAATAGTGGTAAAGGGTTTTTGCCCCTGAAATAACTCCGTGAATGGTCACGACATCAACTCATTGAAATTACCATTCAAAGATGAGTGATCAACCATACCCATTGTTGACACCAACCCCAATATCACTTTCAACAAGGAATTCATTGGAACTAAGAGATTTTATGAGGAGCATGTTTCGATTTGCAGATTTAGAGGTTTTTGACCCAAACTGCGCGATCCTTAATGCATGGATCTCAAAACAATAGATCTATACTCTTGTTCAAAAGGAATTTTTATTGCGGCTTTCTCTTCCATAGTTGACAAAAATACCATAGCGTCTAAGCTTTGGTTTTTTCAAACGCAATACCTTGTAATCAAACCTTGGTTTCCCTCTTTCAACCCACTCACCAAATCATTTTCTTACAAACCTATTTGGATTAGGTTGCCCCATTTACCCATATAATTATAGATTCATGAATATTTGATCTCCATTGGTAACGTATTGGGACATATAATTTTCATTGACTCTCAAACTACCAACTACACCCACACTACATATGCCAGAATATTAGGTGAATAGGATACCTCTAAAAACCTTCCTACTAGCATTGATATTAAAGTACAAAATACCACTTGGTCATGCAGCATTGGAATATGAAGGTATGCATTTTAAATGTAGAAATTGTTTATGTTTAGGTCACATTATTGTTGATTATGGGATGGAAAAGCGCCAATCTAAGAGAAAAAATTAGTGGAAAGATGCCCTCCCAGAACATATGGTTTTTTTATACCAAGAAGGATCTAGACTCCAACGTTGATTTCGATGTTAGTACGAAATCGGTCTCTAAACACCTCTCTCTAAAATTCTAGTAGTTAGTAACAATTAGAATACAAAAGACTCATCTCAAAATAGGAAAATGGTTGTTCAAACTCAAAGTATTATGGCCAAGGAAAATATACCTCCTACCTCTAATGTAGAAAAACATTATCTTCGATCAATTCTATTGAGGTAATCCTTCCTTTAGAGGATGTTTTAAAAGGTTGGAAAATGGTGCAAAAAAATAATAAGCCTACCGTCAAGAATCTCATTTATCGTCTAATATGATTTATGTTGCACTTTGGTGTTGCGAGTTATTGTTGTTTTGCTATTTTCTTGCTATCATTTGGCTTCATTTTGGTAGATTATCCACCGCCTTTGTACTTCATTGGTGTATTTGCCTTGTAGTCTTTTTTTGGGGTGTGGTCAGCACTTGTCGAAAACCACTTGGGTTATCTTGTTTCATCTAGCTTTTTGTAGTGCCCACTCCTCTTAGACATTATGTTAGTATGCTTTTTCTTATTATGTATTAGATACATGGAATTTTTATCATATTTGATCAGTAGACCTTAATAGTTGGACATTATTATACTTGATTTTAATTTTGATAGACAATATAGATATTTTGGTTATAGATATATGGTAGACTCATAATGTGGATCATATGCATAGACAAATATTTTAGTACTAATGATGATCTAGCATGGTTACTCTATGTATACTTCCACATGAGATTCTTGACGTATTTGTTATGTTTGATAATTTTATTGATACTCGTGAAAACGATAGAATTTAAATGTTTAGAAAATTGTAACTAATTGATAGCATTACATAGCCTTGAGGATGATTTAATTATGTGATATGATGATGTTTATTGACAAATGTGCATGTATTTTATTATTTATGTATTTGATATGGCCATGAGGCCAAAGAAGTATTGTTTTGATTTTTATAGGAAATTATAACACAACAAACAAAAGGGTATAAGCCAACAATGAAAGAATTTTGGGCATTGGAAATTGGTCACCTTGGTAACTTGTGATTGTGTATGTTGTTATGTTATTAATATTTTTTAGGAGTTCCCCATTGGGGGTGGCCTAAAATGTGACCATGGGTAAAAAAATTCACTTTTCATTTTAATTGTTTTGTGTGCATTGTTATCCATTTTTTCCCCTCAAACAAAAATGGACAACATGAGTAAATTAGACCAATAAAATAGGAGAGGCATTCATGAGACATTTCAGGATAATTTTGTGTTTAAGGAATATTCATGGCGCCGATATTTTACAAAATAATCTAAGGTACATCGAGCAAAAAAATTTAGCTCGACGAGTATCTTAGTGAGCTACTCAATGAGGTAGTCATACCGGGAAGGAATTAAGTCAAATCGAGCTCGGTTCAAGGAGTTGAGCTCAATATTGACCAGAAGATTTAAAACATCAAAGTGGGACATAGGAAATATATAAGGGAATTCCCGGTTGATATCTCGGTGAGAGCTCATCGTTAACTCGGTGCATAGCTCCGAGGAATAGATGGGTCTAGCTAAGCCTTAAGGATGCACTCCAGTAAGTCTAAAAATGATAGAAAAGGAACTCAATGTCATCTCGGTGAATAAAATCACTGGAATAACCATCCACAACTTGGCATAGCATAAAGGAACTTGTGAATGATAGATTTTGAGCTAGGAGGAGGATGCCTACAAGGCGAGTTGATGATTTTCGTGTTCTGGAAATGAAACTAGGTGCTCATTCTAGCTAATTTTGGTACTCCACTGTAGATCCCACGAGAATGAGCTTGATTGCCAGTGAGATGTTTTGGGAGGCTAAATTACATCGATGAGCTTGGTGTGATATTTTAGAGCTTGTATGAATAGAAACAAGGTGTGATCCGGGTGAGTGAGCTACCCAAGGTTGATTTCGAGTTGTGAGCTCGGATGGTCATGGTCATATCACCAAATGAAAAGTCACAAAGCTATAGCATGGTGGAGAAGTGTTTGGTGTGATTTATTTAAATAGTGAGTGGCTTGGCTTGGGATCAGTGCTATGGAACACAGAGGAAGAACATACAAAGTCTAACTCAAGGGATACTCGAGACAAATGTGAGCACACAACGAGTTCGAGACTAAGTTGTTGTGATGGTTTGGTGAGGTCACATCTTGGGGTTGGCATGACCCATGAAATTTTCTTTCGTGTGGGGAACATAGTGAGGAAAAATCCAATTCAGGGAATTTTGAAGGTTGCGGCCATAACTAGATGGCATGTTAATCTAGAAAGTCCATAGCAGAGATCCATGGATAACTTCACGAGTGGGGAAAACATAATGACAAACCAACGTGAGCCTTCCCCTTAACAAGAATCAGGAGAAGCATCACCAAGCAAGGATAATGGCTTGGTGAACCAAGTGGAAAAACTCAGCAGACCAACGTGCTATCCGAGTCAATGCCGAGAGATTTGCGATTCACCGAGTTACTCTCGAATTAATAGGACAGTTGTGAATTTGAGTGAGTCATGGGGAAACACCTATTTCGGGAGAGCTAATGTCGAGTTGTTAAATTGAATAGTCGATTTGAATGGCTCGGGATTGAATCCACAATATACAAGGAAAACACACTCAAACAATATCATTGATGGAGTTGAGGGTGGTCATGTCACCAAGTCTAGAGCTTAGCGTAGAGGAGATCAACACAAAATTTGATGGATCAGTGGGAAGCTTGGCATTGAATATTATAAAGAGATAGCTCAACGTGGCTTGACATTGTTGGGGAGCTCGGTTGTGACATAATGAGGATCTCATTTCTATAAGAAAATGTGACGTTGAACCTTGGTGTGTGATTCGTTAGTTGAAATGGAGAAAATGGAAAGCTCAACCACGAGAGACATAGCTTGATGTGGTTTCTAGAGGATCTCATCCATTTTAAGCAAGAAATGGAGTGAGAGCTGTCTAAACAGAGGAAGCTCACTCATTCATAGTGGCTTTGGTAGAGGCAGAAGTGATGTGTAGAGCTCAATGGTGGCACGGAGGAGTAAAATTGATTCGAAACTCAAAGCATGTGAACTCAGTGATGGCAAGAGCTCATCCATTTTGAGATCAAAATCATGGGTCGACAAGATGATGTAAATAATCTTGTCGAGTTGTAGGAAAGGAACCTAGGGAGAATAGACAGGGCTCGGTGGAGAGATATTTGGTAGCAAACAAGCTCTACCAATAGGGAAGAGCCTATATGGTGAACCATGAAATATGGAGCTTTAATTTCAATACACGTAAGGAGAAAGCTCAGTTGAGTGTGATCCAAGCCATTATGATGCTAGGCAATCTCAATTCGGTGGTGGAAGGATCTCATCTCTCCTAGAAGGTGATTGAACGAACCAAGGAAGAAGTAAGTATGGCTGTAATTAGGGTGAGCTCGATGTTATTTCTACTCTTCATACTCATGGGAGTTGCATAAGTTAAAAAGAGCTCAGGATCAAAAAAATCTAAGTGTGGAGCCCGTTGGTAGTATGTGATGAGCTTGGTGATGAGCTCCATGCTCAGCCAATACACAAAGTGAATTGGAAATGAGTTCAAGGTGGTGAGATCAATGTGGATTGGAGCCCAATGAAGACAATCTCAAATCGATATTTGAATGCAGCTTGTCCCATAACCAGTAACTCATCTCAAAGCATGATATGGATTAACAATGGTAAGAAATTCTCACATGTAGATTCAATTGAAAGATCTCATAGACAAGCTCACGACAAAGTTTTCTCAGGTCAAAAAAATAGGAGATCAATTTGTAATTGGAGTTCATTTGAGTGGGAGTTCGGTGTTTTCAAACCCGACGAGACTTGGTACTCGGGATGAGCTAAGAGGGGTTGTGTCACCGCGAGCTCATAGAGATAGCTTCATTTATCTAGGTCATGGCTAAGTAGTGTGATCGTAATGGGAGCTTGGCAAATAGGACTTGATAATGAGATCGTAGAGTGGAACAAGTTAGCATAGCTCATCTGTGTAGTGTAAAGAAACTCAACATGTTCATTGGGAGTAAGAGCTTGGTCACGGTGTTGGAGAGAATTATCGAGGAGGATCTCATCACCCAACTAGGTGAGTTGGCTTAGTGAGCCAACCACCGAGTTTGTCTTTTTCGACATTTTCACAAACCCCATTCAATGCAAATCAATCCTAAAGGGGTCCAACCACATATTTTAATTTAATTAATATTTTTTATTAAAATATTTTATTAATAATATTTATTATTATTAAAATATTTTATTCTTTTAATTAATTGAGAATATTAGGTCAACAGGAAATTAATGACACATGATGGAAGCTTGTCAAAGTGGTTCAACCAACTGTAATAAATACATCATATGCCTTCAATTTAGGAAGGGAATTTATGACTCCTTCTCTCCTCTCTCTCAACTTCTTCTATAAATGTAAGTTTGGAAGCTCATTCCAAGGGGTTCAATAGGTCAAAAACCTAGACAAGTTAGACTTCCGAGACAAGTTTATATTTTTTTCAAGAAACCTCCTTCTTCTGCAAGTTGTCCTTTTATGTTGAGGTAACTTTCAAGTTTTTTTCCAAGATTGTAATGGAAACCATTTCCTCTTATGAATGTATGATGCATTATGCATGTTGTTGCAGTAATAAAAGTGTGTGTTTTATGACTAATCTCAATCCTTTCATCCTTCTATACTTATTTGTTCCTTTCTCAGCTTACGGGTACACTGTGGAAGTTTAAGTTTCTATTACAGGTTCTTGGAGTTCTCAGTGCTTATCAAGTGGTGGAGTATTCCATGCGGTTGAGTTGTGGTGCTTGTTTACCCTTCTCAAGTTCCTCCTTCTTCACCTGGAAGACTAAAATATTGTTTTTTTGATCAAGTTTACCAAAGGGAATGTATGCTTTCTAGTGTGTGGTATTCTTTACCCTCTCTAAGATTCTGAAGAGGTGAGGTTGACTATATATTGCACACACCCTCTTCAAATTTACCCTTCCGAGTCTAGAAATGCCCTTTATTTGGTGCCTCACCACCCCTACTATAGTTTCATTTCTGTAAATATCTTTCCCTAAAACCCATGAAAATGTTAGCATAGGTCTAGATAACCATTTTATTACACTAGGATTAGTATAACACTTAGTTTAGGAAAAGGAATCGGGCCTTATCCAAAGGTTCACCTCGAGCCCAAGTCCCACAACCCGAGAGGCTATCCCATGTGTCCCAATCACATTGAATGTCATCTTTTAATTCTAGTCATTTAGAGGGTGGAGTGATTTGGCGACAACAGTTCTTGGCACACCCGGTGGGATGAGTTGGTACTTATTTTCTCTCTTACATAAGTCAAAGCACTGGAGACTCTATATCTCTAGATTCCAAATATCACTACATTAACATATGTAAAAATTCAGACAAGAGCTTCTTTAAAGCAAGGAAATTATAATCATATCAAACTTTCCTTGTCTCCTCCAAAGAGAAGAAGAAGAGACATTTCAACATCATTAGTTGCAGCTTTACCTCGTAGCAGAGTAATTCAACTCCTCTATAAGGAGGGTTTCGTCCACCAAGGAACAATCAACCTCTTATTACTATGGCACAAAAACAAGATTTTCCTCCTTTCAATGCAAGCAGTCCTCTTATGTTAGCTCAATGTGACCCTATACCTATGGCGGAACTGAAAATTTTACCCTTTTACACAGGGAAAACTCACATTACTCTAGTGGAACATATTCTTGATGTAGTGAGAATTTTTGTAGTACATAATATCACGGAGGGAAACATTGTGACTAGACTTCTTGCTACCTCTTTCAAGGGAAAAACACTTCAATGGTTTTGAGGGTTAAGTGTTGGCACTATAACCACTTGGGATGAGTTAGGAGAAAATATTTGTAAATATTTTGAAGACAAGAGTGATCACCTATCACTTTTGGAACAACTCACTACCATGAAGAGAGATCCCCAAGAATACATGAGTGATTTCAACTTTCGATTCCACAGGACCTGGAATAGGATTCCGACACTCATAAATCCTTCTCCAAATAATGTATTATTGTACTATTTGTGAGCCTTGAATAGTGATGTAGTAGTTATGATTCAATCCATGGGAGGGACTACATTACCTGATGCCTACAACATTGCCATAAGAGTGGAAAATTCCTTGATTTAGTCTATAAAGATAGCTCCATGACTGCCAATGTCATTGTCTCTGGATCTTACAAATAATTAGTCTATCATTTCTCCTATTCCAGAAGCCTGTAATCAACTAGCCTAGTCTGCTCCTACCTCTTCAAATGATCTATTTAAATTAAATTCACTAATGCAAACTTTTTGAAACAAGCTCGTTAAACTCAAGAGGTAACAGTTTCGATATAATCGTCCATATCAACCAAAAAATCAGCAGTATCAGGCTAATCATCCTCCTTTTCAAGGGAACAATCAACCATAAAATCAAGCTACAAATCAAGTTGTGAATGTCAGGCCTTTGAAATTTTGGAACCCTCTTACCGCTAGCTCATCTAGAGCCATAGTACTTGTCCAGAATAATCTAGTTCAAGACTATGAATGGTGTTATCCTTGTTCTCAACCTGATAATCAAAATCTTTTTCCCATTAGAATTATTAGCTAGGCCCTTATGGTTCAAAGTGTATCCGGCCCTTGAGCCAATAGAAAGTTCATCTACATAAGAAATAACAAATCAATGCCGGCAGTACCTAAACAAATCACATTGCTAAACTGGAAAGTATAATATTTTTGTGGGTTGAATCCATATTCCTCATTGGTGGTGGAAAAAACTCATTCTAAGAAGAGAGAAATGAAGCTTCAACCTCCCAAATTTGATCAAGTATCCACTTTGCAGCCTCATTCACAAGTGGCGGTTGATAGAGATGTCGGAAAGAAACTGCCAGAAACACCTATTAGCCAAGCCGTAAGGAAAGAAGGTTCTTCAGGCATCACATTACCAAAAATCATTTTCCAAAGGAATACCCGAATGCCCAAAGAAGTGTCATAAAATTAGGAGCAATTCCCTTCAACATAGTAGAAAATATGAAGAAAACCAATCTGAGCATTACTATGTATGCGATGCCCTTTCCATTCCTTCTCAAAGGAAGTTGTTACTTGAAGCTTTGAATAATTTTGGTACAATCGACGGATTGTTAGGTTGCGGAGAAGCAACTACTACGAGTTTGTCTCAAATTTGGGAGCAAAAAATATTCTTAAGGCAAAAAAACCACCACCATTCTATATTTCCTAATCATCGACGACCACCGGTGCATAATTGCATGATCGATTCTAGTGCTAGTAGCTCAATCATGCCCAAACAAATTATAGATGTACTAGGCATGTAATATGCACCATTTGGAAAAAGATTTGTTTAGCTAGATGGCATAGCCATTAAAAAGCTATTAGAGGTATAAAATGAGTTCAACTTACCATCCATGAATGCCCAATATTATCGTTCATGTAAGACATATTAGTTATTGATCTTCCTCCTCTCTTTGTCATCTACCTATCAGGAGATTTCACTTTGCCAAGATGGGTGGTTATCTATCGGTTGATTGGTCACATATGATTCTCATAACTCGATACAAAACCAAAGTGACTATAAGAGGGGAACCAATATGCCATAATCATGTAGAACCCTACACTACTAGTCCTATAAATGGGAATTACACCATCAGAGATCCGGAAGAAGAAGATGTTGATCATGAACCGACCACTCTTGTTGAAGAGGTCCCCAATACTATGCTAGATGAATTAAGTGGAGATCATTAGTAAAATCCCTATGCTAATGTATTGGAAAAATACAAAGTTGGTTTTTTGTTTTTGGAAGAAGTAGGATTAGGTACCTATTGTATTCATGAAGAAGATACGATCATACCGTAACTTGTCAAAACACCAATCGATTATGAAGGACTATGGTAATTGTTCTTCGATGGCTCAAGAAGTAAGAATGGATCTGGTATTGGTCTTATGTTAATTTCTCTAGAGGGAGATAAGTACTTCTCATCTATCTGATTGTAATTTAGTTGCTCTAACAATGTTGTTGAATACGAGGCCCTTGTGTAAGGAATTCAGCTTAGCCCAAAACAAGGGAATCAAATCCCTGACTGTTTTTGGAGATAGTGAGTTAGTGATGACACACAATGCATCAAAAAATGATCTTTTAAGATCATACAAGAACCGAGTCTGGGGCTTGATTGAATATTTTGAAGCTTTTGGGATCCATGTAGTTCCTAGAAATCAAAATCAAGATGTTGATAGGCTTTCTATAATTGGCTCGCAATATGACATACTGTTGATATCATGAAATAAGGGAAGCAATGTTTTAAAATGGTTGTTCAACCTGCGCAGTCCCTTATAATGTGAGTAGGTGGCAAGTGTTCAATAGTGACAAAAAAGTGTCCTTTTCCTATAAGAAGAGGTGGCGTTTTCTATAAAAAATGAAGATAAGTTGTAAGAGTCATATGGTGATCAAATTGTACAATTGAAAAGAAACGAACTACCAAAAGCATTAGTCACATTGGAATCCATTTTCAATTCGGATGATCAAGCCAAAAGATAAATCTATAACATGGTGGTTAAAGAAGAAGATTTTGAGGAAGTCGAGGTAAGAAATGAAAAGTTTCGAAGATCGGAAAAGTGTGTACTTTCGAATAAAAAGAAGCCTTCATAAAAAATTTTCAAGAGTATCACGACATTTTTTTAGAGCTATAAATACTGCATGGTTTTAATCCGGTCTAGTACAACATACCATTGAACTGGATCCTAATTCCAAGCTTGATGCATAAGAAACAGAGGCAAATTAATCCTTAAATCGAGCCAACAATGAGAAATGAGCGACAAAACTCATCGAGGCTTGCATATTTTTCCCATCAAGCATTCCTCATGGGTAGCCATTCTAGTATCTTGGTAAGGAAGAATAACAGAGAGATTCGATTGTGTGTATATTTATGGGATTTGAATCATGCTTCATTGAAATACCATTATCCTCTTCCATCAATGGAGTATATCCTTCAAGCGGTGGAAGGAGCTCAAAGATTTTCTTTGCTCGATAGATATTCGGGTTATAATCAAATTCTGGTCCAAGAATCGATCAATTTAAAATGGCATTCACTACAAATTGGGGCTCGTATGCCTAAAAAAATTCCATTTGGATTGTCAATGTCGGGCTACTTTCCAAAGAGCCATGGACATGAAATTTAAGGGACTAATCAATGATATCATTTTGGTTTACCTTGATGATATAAATGTATACTCTAAGCATGCAAAAGATCACATTACAAATCTAAGGAAGGTTTTCGAAGGTGTAGGTAATTTGGGGTTTCATTTAAACCCAAGAAGTGTATTTTTGCAGTGCACAAGGAAATTTTTTAGGGCATGTTGTTTCAATGAATGACTATCAATTGATCTAGCCAAGATTTGTTCAATTATGTCCTTATATCACCTAAGTCACAAGAAGGGTCTCATATATTTTTGGGAACCATAAATTTCGTGTGGAGATTCATCCCTCAATTCACGACATTGGCTAAACCACTGACACCCAAGCTGAAGAAAAATATTCCATTCTTATGGACAAGGAAGTAAGGAGAGATTCGAAGCCATCAAAATGTCCATTTCTCAAGCTCCCATACTAGTAAACCTCAAGTTTGACAAAGACTTTACCCTTTATGATTTCTGGTGAAGAGAGCATTTGGGGATCCTCACCTAGCAAAAATATGATCGATGGTGTAGCCAATTGCTTTCTTCAGTCAATCCCTCAAATATTATGAGCTCAAATATTCATTTGTTGAAAAAAATTCTTTGTGGTTATTGGATATTTGAATAAATTCAAGAACATGTTGTCCAACAACATAATTGGTGATGGTGTCTCATCCAGGTGTTAAGGAATTTTTGCTGAACAAAGAAATGAATGAAAAAGCATCTGGATGAATCACAAAGGTGATGGAGTATAATGTACATATCAAAGTTACCAAACTTGTAAGAGGTAAATTTTTGTGTCAACATCTTGCTACAGACATGGAATCAAAAGGCGATGAGGACCCACTCTCCTAAACAATGATGAGAGTGATGATCAAGTTGACTGGTTATCCAAAATGAATAATTTCCTTTTCTTAGGAATATATCCTGTGAATGTGGATAAAAATCAAAGACAAAATTTCCATCTTGATCTATTTCATATGTTCTGGTAGATAACGTTCTCTTCCAAAAGGATTTGAATGGTGTTCTCCTTTGACGCGTAGGAAGCAGCAGGTAAGATAATAGAATATTTTCACAATGGCCTATCTAGAGGACATTATTCGAAAGAAAACTACTACCAAAATCATGAGAGTTGACTACTATTGGCTAGATTTGTTCAAATATGCCCATATTTGGGTAAGGAAGTGTAAGGAATGTGCCTTTTTCACGGGAAATCAGAAGTTGGCAGCTCTTCCACTGCATCTAATTCAAGTGGATCAACCCTTTGTTCAATAGGGGTTGGATTTCATCAGAATGATTAATCCTCCATCTAGTAATAGAGATAAATGGGTCCTTACTACAACAGACTATTTTGCTTGATAGACAGAGGCAGTAGCATTGAAAGAGAGTAATGAGAAGGTAGTTTTGGATTTCTTGGAAGGTATAATGACAATGTTTGGTGTTCCATTTATAGTCATTTTACACAACACGATGAATTTTCTTGGTATGGAGTTGAGTGAATGGTTTGTTAAAAATGGGTTCTACCTCAACACCTCCTTAAATTACTATCTACAAGGAAATGGATTGGTGAGTCTAGCAATAAAAACTCATAAGGATTACTAAACACATGATGGAAACAAAAAAAAGGACTTGGCATACACAACTTAAGACTACTTTATGGGCAGATTGGATCACACCTAAAAGGGCTATCAAAAATTCCCCTTTCATTCATGTATATGGAAGAGAGGCAAAAATTCTGCTCTCATTAGAGTTACCATCTTTGGATTTACATCAACGACTTGAAGTTATTGAGAATGATCCTCTAAAAGTTAGGTTTGCTAAACTCATAGAGTTGGAATAAGTACGGAACAAGACTATGAATACTTTGGATCAACACCGGGCTTAGGTCAAGAAATATTTTGACAAGAAGGCATCTAAAAAGCATTTTCAAGAGGGAGATCTAGTCCTCAAATGGGATGAAGACAAAGGCCAAACCGAGAAAAGCACGACAAGTTTAACACTCTACGAGGCATGCCATACATCATCACGAGTTGCAAAGAGGCAAATTCATTTCATCTATCTAGGCTCAATGTAGAAGAACTTCTCATTCATGTGAACTAGATACATCTCAAAGTTTGATTTTGAGATCATTCCACCCACTGTACAATTTAGTTAGATGTTTCCTCCAAGTGCTTATGCACATTGTTGTGTGTTTTTGTTATTTTTCTTTCCTTTTTGTCATTTTTGTGTTGTTCTTGCACATTGTATCATCCTCGAAAGTTTCTCCAAGGAAGGAAGGTTAAAATTTTCTATAGGAGTTTCATACATTTGCTTCATTCAAAATTCTCGGGCATGCCATAAATGCCAAATTATTCATCAGATTCAATATACTTCATGCTTATCATTCCAGGGAGGTCCAAGATCAGATTTTCTCAAGGGGATTGATATGTATCAAAGAAGATCAAATTACTTTCAAGGTTTCAACATTAAATCCATCCCCAATAGATGACTTAAGGTTAATGGAATCATGCTTAGCAGGAAACCATCCCCGAGAGGTCGCCAAAAATGTTATCCATTTTCATCCCTAAAGTAAAATTAGACAACATGAGTAAATTGGACCCATAAAACATGAGAGGAATTCTTGAGATGTTTCAGGATAATTTTGTGTTTAAGTAATATTCATGGGGCACGAGATTTTATAAAATAAGCCAAAGACCATTGAGAAAAATTTATCTCTCTCGAGTATCTCGGTGAGTTACTCGGTGAGATGGCCAAGTCGTGAAGGCATTAAGTCAAAATGGATCTCAATTCAAGGATTTGAGTTCAATATCAACCCATAACAATTAAAAATTAGTGGCACATAGGCATGCTCGAAGGAGTTTCTTGATTGATAACTCGGTGAGAGCATGGTCATGAACTCGGTGCATAGCTCTAGGAATAGCTTAGTTGATCTAAGCCTTAAGGATGATCTTGACAAGTCTCGGGCACGATAGTAGAGCAAATCAATGTCATCTAGGTTGTGAAATTTTTTTAGTTCGGATCGAAGCTCGTACCAAGGAATATGTCAAATTATAAGTGGATCTTAGGTGGTCTATCATCACCAATCCGGCACTATGATAATTCTTCACCGAGAACTCCACGTGCTATGATTATTTACTAATGCACAACTTTTAGTTTGGTGGATGAAATTTGGAAACACAACAACAAACATAACACAAGAATACCATAGACTATGATACGAAGGAATGATGATAAATTTGAAATATCGGTGTAAATTATAATATCAATATGAAATTGTTACAATCTCACCCACGAGGTACTTCAAGTGTTAGTGACTTCACTTTCCTTCCAACAATAACTATGGGAGAAACTTCACAATTCCACCTCTTAGTGGCTTCTTTAACATACCTTCAAAATAATGGCTTCCTTTACACACTTACTCATACAATATTTCTCACTACTTCCTTCTATGCTAAATGAGGGGGTGGCCTCTCTATTTATAGAACTTCCAAGCTTATCCATCTTATCTCTAAGATAGGATACGAAATCTACTCTAACGAATCATATTCCATACCTTAACTCTTATATCGTACATGTAAGCTTATCTTTTAAGATAAGATAAACCTTATCATTTCACATGGTTTCCACATTTTTAGACTTTTTACAAATAAAATACACAAAATATTTATGACCTCACACCTTGTCCTTATTACCAATATAATATTTCTAATTCCTAATCATGTAGACCCTACTTCTCTACTTACCCTATCTTTGACATTTTAACATTACCGGACCACTTACGAAAAATATTTACTTTTACCACGACATTCCTATTGTACTTTTGACTATTACCATACTATACATTATTGGTGGCGGCGTCTTTTGGCTGGCATAAGCGCTGTTATCTTCTATCGGATGCTACTACTAATTATACTTAACAACATCCTATTCCTAATACATACATTAATGAAATGGAAATTACAGAGGAAAATTTTAGTGTCGACATCTTCCCCTTCCTAGCTTCTACCCCGTCCTTGGAGTAGACTATTACGGCACTTGGAAAATCTTCAACTTGTCGTGGTTGACCCATCTCGTAATGGGAGTGCCATGCAATTCCTCCATTGGTATGTACCATTTTCATGCACAATTTCTTATTTTGTAGGGCCCATCCATTTTGGAAGAAATTTTACTGTCTTCTTTTTTTGTATCTAGAATCATATACTAGAACCAAGTAATTCACATGAAATGGAGACCAATGGATCTTTTGATCAAAGTATTCCTTCGCTTCATTTTCTTCTTATAGTTTGTATCATTTGCTATTTCCCTCATTTCCTCTAGAAATGAAGATGTACCAACCTTTCTTTTACTAAATCACTTTCATCCATCCTTCGATTTTTCATAACTCTCACGGTGGGAATATCAAACTCAATAGGAAGAAATGGGGAATATCTTGTTGTTGATTTTGATGTTTCCCTATATGCCCACAATGTTGCATGAATCCTTTTATCCCACTTATGTACCTGCAAGGCTTCATCTTTTGCTATAATTTGACACAACACAAAATTTGTTCGTTCTACTGTCCATTTGTGCTTGGCTTATATGTTGTTGCCTTCCGTGCTTAAGAGAAAACTTATTGACTAGGGCTTCTACCACCTTATTAATGAAGTGGCTTCCTTTATCATTACAATTTCAATGGACAACCAAATCACGGTGACAATGTGTTCATATATGAACCTTGCCACTTCATCCATGGAAGTTGTTTTTAATGGCCTAGCTTCAACCCACTTGGTTAAATAATCTGTGACAACTACAATATACTTATTTTGGTGTGGGGTAGTTAGAAGTGGACCTACAATGTCTATTCCCCACTTTTCAAAGGGACCAAGTGGAATAATAGGGCATAATGGACATGTGAAGTCTTACGGTTACCATGTGTTTGACAAATATCACAAGTCTTACGATAATTATAACAATCTCTAAAAAGAGTGGGCCAGTGATAACCTGCATCCAAGATTCTTCTTGTTATAAGTTGTCAAGAGAAGTTCCCTCCACATGTACCATTGTGGAATTATTCTATCATCTCCTTCCCTTGATCACGTCCAATTGCCCTTTTGTACTATCCATTAGGTCTATGCGAAATAATACTCCATGCAAAATAGAATATAGAGGGTGACTTGAGTAATCTTCCTCTTAGTCTTTGCATTGGCACCATCAAGAATCTTGAATTCATTCGAGATAATTCCAAATATCTATGTATTCACTAGGGATTGTGTCGAGGATAACAATGTTGCATTTGGGAAATCATCATCATCACAAGATGAACCTAAACCATCATAGGCTCGAGAGAGTGCATATGCATTGACATGCTTCTTTCCTGGCCTATCTATATTATCAAATTCAAATTCTTGTAGCAAAATTATCCATCTTGCTATCCTCCCTAATGGGTTAGGCTTATTTACCATATATTTTAGATCCTGATGATCTATTACAACTATAAATTTCTACCCTAGCAAGTAATTTCTAAACTTCTTTACAAAAAAAATGATAGCTAGAGCCTCTTTTCGATTACAATATAGTTTACCTCAGCATTGCTCATTTATGCGCTCCCAAAGTAAATTGGATTATCATTCTCATTTTCATCCTTTTGGCTCAAAGTACTTCCTAGTCTGCATCTGGGGCATCGGTATACACAATGAATGGCTTTCTTCAATCTGGATTCTTTAAAATAGGTGAAGATGCCAAGGCTTCCTTGAGTTGTTCAAAAGCTTCATGCACCTTATTTCCTAGTTCATAAGTAACATCCTTCTTCAAGAATGGGTTAGTGGGTGTGCCATTTTGAGAAATTCTTGATGAATCTTCTATAGTAACCCACATGGACTAAAAATGATCTCAACTTACTTCTATTCATAGGAAATGGTAACTCTTTGATTTTTAAAACTTTACCGGGATCGAGTACAATAACATCTCTGGATCTGACATGCCCTAACAAAACGCCATTAGAACATCGAAAGACACACTTTGTAGAGTTTAGTGAGGCTTGTGCTTCATCTAACCTTTGAAATGTTGTCTCCATCTAGTGCGGGTGGTTCATCTTGCTCCCATAGATGCAAAAATAATCCGAGAAATACTCGATGAAGTTCCCAATGTAGGGTTCGAACACCCTATTCATTAAACGTTAGAATATTGCGAGCATTACACAATCCGAAAGACATAACTCTATAAGAAAACGTTCCCAAGGAGTGGTGAATGTGGTCTTGACTGATTTTTCTCTGCTATATGCACTTTGTTGTATCCGCTATATCCATCGGCAAAACTATAGCACTCTAGCAGACTACTTCATCCAAGATCTTATACGAGAAAGGAAGAGGGTAATGATCCTTCTTTATTGTCTTATTGAGCTTCCTATAATCAACAAAAATGCGTAGCTTTCCATTATTGTTTATTGAGATCACAATGGGAGAAACCCATTCGAATTCTCCATAGCAAATATGAATCTTTTGGAAGAGCTGGAGGTAGCATTCCTTCTCGCTCTCCATCACAACATCACCAATATTTATTTGTTGGAGACGATCATCAATTTCTTCTTGAGATAATTTTATGGGTTCATGAGTCGGTGTGATTTGGAAGAATATCCATAACCGAAACATCAACCTCACTTTCTTCATCTTCTGTGTCCACTTCACTTTGGTACTAGAGTAATCGAGAGGATGTCCGATCATCAGTTTCATCACTTGAGTCCACAGGTTCTACCTTATGATGTGAGGGATCATGTTTATCTTCACCCTCTCTCTACCACATCCAAGTGTCATGAATCCTTCATTCGGTAGTTGCTTGCATGAACTCTCCTTAGCCATGGTCTTCCCAACAACATTGGGTATGCAACAAGATACCATTTTTCATCACTTGAAATTCTACCACACATACAACACCCATAATGAGATATTGCCACATTTGAAACTACACCTACGGTTTAGTTTTTCCCTTATTTAATAACCTTAACATAAGTGTTGAGGGAAATCAATTTTAAATCCAACATATTCATTATAGACTCGGTCATTACATTAAATGTAGCACCTCCATCAACTAAGACATCATGAATTGAAAACACATTATATAATACCTCAGCTTGTGGAGTGTAGGGAACCACCTCTGCCTCCAAAACAAGGACCTCAACCTCCTTCCTTCATTGAGCATTGAGTCCACTTCGCAGCTCCCACCTCTTCTCAGAAGACATAGCCAAGAGTTGACCATATGTAATATTTACAAGCCTTTTAGACAGATCTTCTAAGATGGAGTATGGTCCTTGTCCTTGTGAAATTAGAAAATCCTGCACACCCAACTTTCTTCTCCTATGTTTCTTACTAGTTTCTCCTTTCATCTTCTTAGGATCATTTCCATCTTGATTATCTTTTTCTTTCTTTATTTTTGTTACAAACACATCTACTTCATTATTTATGCTCTTATCTACTACATTAAAATAATTCACAGGTGTTTTTCCTTTATCATTATCTCTTGTACCATATGTAGAAGCTCTATCTGGACAATTATACTTATAATGACCCTTTTATAACAACCATAACATATAACTTCAGAAATACTTCTTTTTGGACCTCTATCTCCTCCCCGAGAACTAAATTATTTTCCTTGAAGAAGATTAATAGTTAAGCGACCCATTTTCTTGAGCATATATTCATACTCGGTAGATGTACTAGGAGAAATATTTGTGCTCACCAAGACTAGTTGTGGATTCGGACCAAAGGTGTTGGTGTAGGCTCTACTTTAACAACAATTTCTTTGCGCTCCTCTTCCATGCTTTCTTCTTTCCTTCTTGCAATCTATTTTTCTTGTTCAATGGTAGCTGGGTGGTCATACTTCACTTGTTGTCTGATCTCTAGCTTCATCCCAAGAATGAAGTGCTTACTGAGAGGAGATTATCCATGCCATTCATCAACCCATCCGCTAATCATTCCTTCCGAGATATAAGCATCGATCTTCCTCCTTAGCTCTAGAACATGAGCATGATAACTCCTTATCTTCTTCTTTTCTCCTTGGGATAGCTTTGTGATATCGATCATGAGATCTGCATATTTTACATTGTTCACCAAATTCTTCAAGAAAACTTTCGAGTTAATAAATCCCATGATTTTTTCACATTATCACCTAGTGTTTCAAACCACCTAAGGGATGAACAATCCAAAAAGGTAGGAAAAATTCAGTCCATTGTTCCCTTCTTATAAGGCCATTGCAAATACAAGAATGTTTAAAATCTTGAATGAAAGAGGAAGCATCTTCATTAGATTGGGCTGAAAAAACAAGAATCTTCTCCATTTCCAAAAGTAACCACAGTGAAATACCAACCCACAAGTACAATCAACAAGATTTATGTGCACAAATAATTAGAATCGCTATAATAGAAAATAGAAATGACCACGGTAAACTATGGTAAAACTTGACTTACTGTGGTAAAAATTGATTTTCTGTGGTAAACACTATTCACAGTAAAAAGTGAAGTTACTGCGGTAAATACTATTCATGGTAAAAAGTGACTTTACTGTGGTAAATACTATTCACGAAAAAAGTGACTTTACCATGGTAACTACTATGCACAGTAAAAACAAGGTTACCCTCCAAATGTTTTCTAACTAAGTGGGAATATCTCTCCAGAAAATCCACCAACGAGGAATGGTCCCAGCAACGGAACCAAAATGTCATCACCAATCCAGCACTATGATAATTCTTCACCGGGAACTCCTCATGCTATGATTATTTACTAATGCACAGACTTTTAGTTTGGTGGATGAAATCTGGAAACACAACAACAAACATAACACAAGAATACCATAGACTATGATAAGAAGGAATGATGATAAATCTGAAATATCAGTGTAAATTATAATATCAACATGAAATTGTTATAATCTCACCCATGAGGTACTTCAAGTGTTACTGACTTCACTTTCCTTCCAACAATAACTATGGGAGAAACTTCACAATTACACCTCTTAATGGCTTCTTTAACACACCTTCAAAATGATGGCTTCCTTTACACACTTACTCATACAATATTTCTCACTACTTCCTTCTATGCTAAATGAGGGGGGTGGCCTCTCTATTTATAGAACTTCCAAGCTTATCCATCTTATCTCTAAGATAGGATAAGAAATCTACTCTAACGAATCATATTCCATACCTTAACTCTTATCTGTACATGTAAGCTTATCTTTTAAGATAAGATAAACCTTATCATTTCACATGGGTTCCACATTTTTAGACTTTTTACAAATAAAATACACAAAATATTTATGACCTCACTCCTTGTCCTTATTACCAATATAATATTTCTAATTCCTAATCATGTAGACCCTACTTCTCTACTTACCCTATCTTTGACATTTTAACATTACCAGACCACTTACGAAAAATATTTACTTTTTACCAAAACATTCCTATTGTACTTTTGACTATTACCGTACTATACATTATTGGCGGCGTCATACTGGCAGCGCCGTTATCTTCTATCGGACTCTACTACTAATTATACTTAACAATATCCTATTCCTAATACATACATTAATGAAATAGAAATTACAGAGGAAAATTTTAGTGTTGACGAGGTTGAGAAGAGAGTTCGTAACTCATTGAAAGAATAAAATGGCCTAGAAAACCATTTATGGCTTGGCATAGAATAAAGGAGCTTGCGAATGATAGGCTTCAAGCTAGGAGGAGGATGTCTAAAAGGCGAGTTGATGATTCTCGGAGTCGTAAATGGAACTAGGTGTTCATTCTTGCTAAATTTGATACTCATTTGTAGAGCTCGCGATAATGAGATAGATCGCCAATGAGACATTTTGGGAGGCTGAGTTACATCGATGAGCTCGGTGTGAAATTTTAGAGCTTGTAGGAATAGAAACAAGGTGTGATTCGGGTGAGTGAGCCACCCGGGGTTGATGTGGAGTTGTGAGCTCGGATTGTCATGGAGATATATCTAGATGAAAAATCGTAAAGGTATAGCATGGTGGAGAAGAGTTTGGTGTGATTGATGTACATAGTGAGTGGCTAGACTTGGACTCAAAGTGCTCGGGAACATAAAGAAAGAACATGCAAAGTCTAAATCAAGGTATACGTGAGACAAATGTGATTCCACAACAAGTTTGAGACTAATTTTTTGTGATGGTTCGGTGAAGTCACGGCTCGGGGGGGTACGACCCATGAAATTTTATTTCCACATGGTGAATGTAGTGAGGAAAAATCCAATTCAAGGAAATTTGAAGGTGGAAGCCATAACTAGATGGCGTGCCAATCCAGCAATTCCATAGCGGAGATCCATGGATAACTCTCCGAATGGGGAAAACATAATGACAAACCAATGCAAGTATTCCACTTCGTAGGGATGATTGTTTAGATAACCAAGGGAAAAAATATGCGAGACCAACGTCTTTACCTAAGTTAATGCCGTGAGATTTGTGAGTTTCTAAGTTAGTCTTTGAATTAATAGGACATTTGTGAATTTAAACGAGTCGTGGGGTAACCACCGCTTTTAGGGAGGCTAATGTTGGGCTCATGAAATGGCATAGTCGATTTGAATGGCCCAGGATTAAACCCACAACATGGAAGGTGAATATGCTTGAATAGGTTCATCGATGGAATTGAGGGTGGTCACGTCGATCGAGTTTGGAGCTTAGCATAGCATTTGATGGATCGTTGGGAAGCACGACATTGAAGATGAAAAATAGATAGCTAGATGTGGCTTGACATCATTGGGGAGATCGGTTGTGATGTAATTAGGATATCATTTCTATAATATAATGCGGCGAAGCCTTGGTGAGTGATTCGTCGGTTGACGTGAAGAAAGTGGCAAGATTAACCATGGGAGACATAGATCGGTGTGGTTCTTTGGAGGATATCATCTCGATTTAAGTGAGTGATGGAGTTAGAGCTGGTTGAGCAGAGGAAGCTCACTCATTCACGATGGCTTGAGAGAGGCGAACGGATGTACGAAGCTCAATGGCGGTGTCGAGGAACAAACATCATTCGAAACTTAGCATATGAACGCGGTGAGTGCAAGAGCTTGTCTATTTTGAGCTCAAAATCATGGGTTGACATGACGACGCAAACAATCTTATTGAATCGGGAGGAATTAAACCTAGGAAGAATAGACAAGGCTCGGTGGAGAGATATTCGGTAGGGAACCAGCTCAGTGAATAGGGAAGAGCCATAGAGGTGAACTATTAAAGATGCAGCTTGACTTTCAATACATGTAAGGGAGAGAGCTCACAAATAAATCCAAGCCATTATGATGCCAGACCAACTCAATGCAGTGGTGGAAGGAGATCATCTCTCCCAGAAGGTGATCCAACTAACCAAGGAAGAAGTAAGTATGGTCATCATCATGGTGACCTTGATGTTATGTCTACTCATCATGCTCATGGGGGTTGCACGAGGTAAGAAAATATCGGGATCAACAAAACCACGAGTGTGAAGCCCGTTCTTTAGTATGTGTTGATCTCGGTGAGGAGCTTAGTTCTCAATCAATGCATGAAGTGAGTGGGAATTCAGTTCAATTTGGTGAGATCAATGCGGATTGGATCCCAATGAGGAAAAATACATGACTCAATTTTTAAATGTAGCTTGTCCAATAACTAGGCAACTCGGCTTAATTGATGAGATGGAGTAACAATAGTAAGAAATTATCACAAGCGGATTGATTGAAGGAGCTCATAGACAATCTAAACTCATGGCAAAGGTGTCGGGGTCGAAACAAGATGAAATCATTTTGTAATTGGAGTTCATTTTAGTGGGAGTTCGAGTGTTGTAGAAGCTGGATAGACTCGACATTTGGGATGAGCCAAGAGAGCTCGTGTTGTAGGAGCTCATTGAGATAGCGTCATTCACGCAGGTCATGGCTAATCACTATGATCATAGTGGGAGCTCGACAAGGAGGACTCAATAAAGAGCTCACGAGTGGGCCGAGTTAGTGTAACTCGATCGCATTGGTGTAAAGGACCTCGACATGTTCATTAGGAGTCGAGCTCGATCCACAAAGTGTTGGAAAGCATGTTTGAGGTGGAGATCATCACCTGACTCGGTGAGTTGGCTCAACGAGCCAACCACCGAGTTGGTTTTTTTGGCCATTTTTCATAAACCCCATTCAATGCAAATCAATCCTAAAGGGGTCCCACCACATATTTTAATTAAATTAATAATTTTTATTTAAATATTTTATTAATAATATTTATTATTATTATTAAAATATTTTATTTAAATATTCTTTTAATTAATTGAGAAGATTAGGTCAATAGGAAATTAATGACACATGATGGAAGCTTCTCAAAGTGGTTCAACTAACTATAATAAATACATCATGTACCTTCAATTTAGGAAGGGAATTTATGACTCCTTATCTAGTCTCTCTCAACTTATTCTATAAATGTAAGTGGAAGCTCATTCCAAGGGGTTCAACAGTCGAGAAAAGCTAGACAAGTTAGACTTCTGAGACAAGTTTATATTTTTTCAAGAAACCTCCTTCTTATGCAAGTTGTCCTTGTATGTTGAGGGAAATTTCAAGCCTTTTTCCAAGATTGTAATGGAAACCATTTCCTCTTATGAATGTATGATGCATTGTGCATGTTGTTGAAGTAATAAAAGTGTGTGTTTTGTGACTAATCTCATTCCTTTCATTCTTCTATACTTCTTTGTTCCTTTCTCATGCTTGTAGGTACACTGTGTAAGTTTAAGTTTCTATTACAGGTTCTTGGAGTTCTGTTCTTATCAAGTGGTGGAGTATTGCATGCGGTTGAGTTATGGTGCTTGTTTACCCTTCTCAAGTTCATCCTTCTTCACCTTTGGAAGACCAATATATTATTTTCCGATCAAGTTTACCAAAGGGAACATATCCTTTCTAGTACGTGGTATTCTTTACCCTCTCTAAGTTGTAGTAGGTGAGGTTGACTTGTGGTGCACACACCCTCTTCAAATTAACCCTTCCTGAGTTATACTCTTTTTCTTGGGAAATGGATGTCATTTGTATTTATAGAAGAAAAGGAATTGTACTTAGTAAATTGTTGGATTCCCTTTCTCTCTTTTAGAGATGAAATGTAATTTTGTTGAATTTTATTTTAGAGAAATGAGTTTATTTACATATATCAATCCTTTTATTCTTTCCAAACTAGATTGTGAAAAAGAACTATTTGAGTTGAATTATAAAGTCAAGTTTCATAAAATGTTATAAGGGGTAAAAATAGATATTTAGTGTTTTAAATCAAAGAATATATCACCTTCATTATTTGCATTGGGTGGAAAAAAGGCTATTAGTTTCTTACTTACTCCACATATATGAATAGGTATATATTTACAACTACTTTTACCTTATATTTCATTATACAAATGAAATTGATTGATTGATTAAAATAAGTTAATCAAAATATACAATTATAACTACACACAACCACACACACACACACAATTTTATTAAGGCCGAATCACGATGGCCTATGCTTGGTCAATAAAATAAAAGGGTTGGGGAGAGGTGCCACCCCACCCCAACCCACATATTATAATGTGGGGTCAGCCCTCTCCCCAACATATTAAACCTTGCATACTGATAATATGGCCACGACCTCCCTTGGTTATATCTGCTGTGTATTTTATAATCGGCTGAACATTTTAATAGCACAATACACACACACACACACACATGTATATATATATATATATATATATATATATATATATATGAATATGTGTGTATGTGTGTGTGTGTGTGTGTGTGTGTGTGTGTGTGTGTGTGTGTGTGTGTGTGTATTGTATACATACATACATACATACATATATATATATATATATATATATATATATATATATATATATATATATATATATATATACACACACACATAGACATATATGTGTGTGTGTGTGTGTATATATATATATATATACATATGTATATGTATATACATATGTATATGTATACATACATATACATATACATATATATATGTGTGTGTGTGTGTATGTGTATACACACACACACACACACACACACACACACATATATATGTATATATATTTATATGCCTAACCACCGCCTTAAATCAATTCGGGTATGTTTAGAAAAATAATCAAAACTAATCTAGTATATATATGTATATGTTTATGTTTATGTATATATGTATATATATGCTCAAAACCTACCTATGTATATCTCATTTAAACTATAATTAAATGGGTGAAATGAAAACCCCATAACCATGTAAATGGTAGGAATGTTTATATATATATATATTCTAGGTAGGGTAAACAAATTGTTGAAAAGAATTATACACAAAAATACAAGCATAATATACACACAAATTGTGTGTATCCACCCCAATAACAAAATCAACAATCTTCCATAGCCCCCTTAAGCTATATGGCCTTCCTTTCAACTGCAAAAGTAAAAATAAAATACATTACGGAAAAAATTAGAATAAGAAGCTAACATAAGGATTTTTAGGGCATTTCTAATCCAAGGGACCAAAATGACTTAATCTAATGGATGAGATTACACCCTACAACTTTAAGTGATGGGGATTTTTATTGGAATGGAATTTAATTAAAAGTTATGGGTAATGAGTTTATTGGGGCCACTTGTGGTTAGGTCTATTTGTGACCCTTTTTGGTGGAAAATCTTAACTAAGTAAATGTGTATGGTTTTAGATAATGAATAAAAAGGGGTTTGTAAATAATTGATAATAAACTTTTATTAAATAATTGATAATAAAGTTTTATTAAATAAATTAAATGGAAATAAAATAATAATATTTAATTATTAATTTGAATTCATTTACTTTATGAAGGTGTGGATTACATGTAATGTTTATACCCCTTTCAAAATAAAAAAATTACTGTAATTTTTCCCTAGTAAATTATTAGACTTTGGTGTTGTTTTGAACGTCATATTTGTGGGTGTTACACTTGGTATCGAGAGAAGAGGTTAAGACACTTGAACCTATGGGATTAAAACAATAATAAAGACACTAAAAAATTTTCAAATTGTTTTTTTCCCAATGTGGAAGGTTTCCAACCCCAATGGAGGTGAAGTAATTCAACTTCCACACACCACCTATGCTAAAATTTTACGAAATTGCTATTTCTAGAAATTACTAATTTTAGACAACACTATGAAAATTGCATTTTAGAGCCTTTCCGTGAGGTTTTCGAGGGTCAAACCTTAATGATAATGATTATGCACTACTTAACAAATTTCTATGCATCCTAAGCTTTAGAAGCCTTTTGAATAGAGTCAATCGGGGGTTTGGTGCAAAAGTTATGGTTCTAGAACGTGCCCCGCCTATTGAATTGGAACTACTACTTGGATCAGTTTTTTCGGGCCGAAAGGTTGGGTTCTGTCACTTTGAGTACTTAATTTCCATATGGGAGAGTTGATATCGTGACATGATTTAATATTATATCCAATTTGTATATTTATTCCGAGATTTGAGCTCGATGTTGATTACCCCTAGCGGTGGCCCACAAAGGGCTGCAAAGTGATTGTGATGTTTATATTTCTTGTGTTTTATATTTGTAAACTTAAATTCTTTTATTAGGGACCAGCATTTTATTGTAATGATTTAATTGAGAAGTCTGTGAGAATCTTCTTATTATTTTTATCTAATTGCATGATTTTTAAGGGTTGTAATGTGGCTACTTAGCCATCTCTTTTGATTGCCGAGATTTCTTGAAATTTATTTCTCGTTGGTAACTCGAGAACTTGTTTCCTTGATGTCCATTTGGATAAATGTCGTCAAGATTGTTTTGTTTTTCTTATTATTTGTTGGCGAGTTGTTTTTATTATGTTGTGTTATATTCTATCATTGTATGGGGAAGTACGCCTAAGAGTCTTATTTGTTATCCTAGTTACTTCATATCACACCTTTAGTTTTGGGAGTGATAATAATTTATGTGTGTCGAGGACCTTGGAGTAACCGATTGATACTCATTTTTCTAAGGGAAAGCGATCTCTTTCTATGCATGATAGTTGGTAGATTTGACGGTGATTATGTTCCTTCTCACACCCTAGTATTAGTTTTATTCATTGTTAGGGATGGAATAACTCATGGATAGTATAGATTTTGGAAGTCGCGCAGGTTCCTCTATATTATTTAAGGAAGATTGACATGTTGGAATGTAATCTTCTTGGGTAAATATGGTTATACTTAAGTTCCTTTGAACTTTGTGCTTAAATAACTAAGCTTCTTGATCTTGAGGACCCATAGACAGGTATACGTTGGTGTTAAACCTCTTGATTTGTTTAGCATATACCACCCTATGATCCATTAGTATTGAGTTTTTGATTAGATAGATATGGTTACATTGGGTTCCTTTGAAATTTTTTCTGGAGATTTTGTTTTTATAGGACTTAAAGTTTTGACTATGGATGTTTTTATGTCATGTTTTCATCCAAGGATCTAACTCTTGGTCTTAGAGGCTATGTTTGAGTAAATAATTTGGCTACCCACATGATATTTTGATCTCCTCTTGGTGAGGGATCTGTGGTGTCATTGGGAAATTTTTCCCTTGTCACCTTGATTTCTTACTTGATGGTATCTCTTGGAGGAACAAGTTTGTTTGGAATATCTCTCTCTTATATAGTGAACCTATTTCAAGTATAAGTCATAAAAATTATGTTCTCCCCACACTAATATAAACCTCTCAAACTCATAAAAGAAAATTTATAACTTTTAATGTAACTCTACATTGTATCTTTTATCGATACTTGTGGAGACTCACCGGAATTCACCGATGATGCATGTAATTTAGGGAAACCTATTTTTAATTTGGTGTATTCTGTTGGTTATGATATACTATTTCTAAGAACTTGTTAATGTGATAATATTGGTTCTCCTTACTCATTAAAATTTAATTGGTAATGTGATAAACCTGAGCATATTAGAACTCTAATTGAATGTCTTTGAATTTTCAAACTTAATAAGTAATGTGGACATTAGGGAAAATGATTCCTTGCTTTAACATGGTAGCTTAGTAGAAGAAATAAAACTATGTGAAAGATATCAAGAAGCCTATTATATTGCCCCTAGAAGTAAAAGCGAATAATTTTTTTGCCATGTTGAGTGGTGAAATATCATGCAAACATTGGTGGTGACCCTTAATGATGTAATATTTGGGATATCTTGACATAACGAATGCATTAAGTAGAAGACTTATAATAAATATGCTTGGAAAATGTAACTATAGTATTTATCCTATAAATTAGAATATGGAATGGATAAGTTTATGGGTTGAACATGAGTAAAAGGTATAAATAAAGGACCTTGATTGTATAAATTTTCATTACACGCTCTAAAACATATAAAGCATATAATCGAATGATAGAGTGAATTAAAAAATCCTTTGAGCTATTGTGTGAGTATTTAATCTCAATTGTACCCTAAGATTTGGGGGTTGCCAATATTATTTAAAAATGTGCATCAAATAGATATATATAGCCTTAATATAGCATATATTATGTTCTTATGGTAATATTATCAAGATATTTTATGATAATTAGTATGCGATATAAGACCAGAATTTTAAATCATAAAAGAATTTTCCATTTCAATGCTAGACTAGTATAAGAATTAGTGTGAATCTCATAACGAACTCCAAAGTGGAAACCGTGATGATGAAATGATTATACCTTCCGTTCTTATATAAAACAAAAAATCATGTATAATGTTTATAACACAAGTCACATGCTAGGGGTTATGTTGGAACACGTACGATGGAAAAGGGACATGTGAGCATGGGAATCTACAAGTACCTCTTCCTTGTACCCAACCTCTCAAGATCGTGCCGAGATAGGCGGTGAATGTTGAATATAAATGGATACGAGACAAGCTAATCGGGTAATCTTATATCCTCGATACGTAATAATGGAATCTACGAATCTAAGGCAAAGAGGGCCCTCATAACCTGAATTGGTGTGATGGTTTGTTTGGATATAATAGCTGTTCGGAGGCTCTAACCAATGTCAAGCTCTGTCGAGACCCTGTTTCTTAGTTGTTGGATATGTGGAAAGTGACTTGTGGGAGCTTCGTTTATATCTCCAGACAAGGTCATGAAAATGGTGATAGGAGGTTTAGTGGATTTGTAGTGAACTATAGGTGGTTTTCGGGTCTAGTCCAGAAAATATTAGATTGATTGGCTTCTATATTTAATACGGAGAACTACGTGATGATATATGGTGGGAGTGGTGAGGATCTAAATACTAGCATTCGTAAATCGGTATCAATACTTAACTGATTTACAGGCCCGTTGGGTTGTGGGACTTGTGGATCACAACCGTGAGTTCGTGATTGTCATGGACCTATTATGGTCATGTGAAGAATCAATCCCTTCTTCCGACTATCCAAAAATCATATGCCTTTTTAGCCTCTATGGTTAGAACTAGAAGTTGTGTAATTTTTTCAAAATACCTTAAAGGTGTTCTAGCAACTTTAATGTGTACGTTAGTATCTATGTCAATGAGGAGGTATCTATGTCAGGTTGTGGAACTAAAGGATCGCAACCAAATACTTGTTCTCTTTCGAATCCTTGTACAACCATTCGGGTATTTTATCAAGGCAGTCTATAGTTAGGATGATTTGACCAAAATGTGTATGCCTTGTCGTCTTCGATATTTAACCCTCTCAATTGTTCACTAATTTCTTGTAGGTTTGTCATTGCTCGAAAGACCTATATCCTAAGGTCTTGGTCTATATCAACTAATGTTGTGGGTAGATTTGGTTGAGGCACTATTGGTTCAAATATATATTCTCTAGGCTCTCTAGGTCTTGTGATTGTCATACAAAGTGATTCAACTTTTAACTAAAATTAATAAACTAATTACGAAAGACGTATCTATACTATGTGTGTATTCTTCTATTTTTGTATTTTTGATGACATATTTTAATGAAATTAAAGAGCAGCTACTCTAGTATATTTATAAAATGAACAACTAATCTAGTAATAGAATTTAAAACAAACAAAGTAGCCTGGTGGCTATTTGCCTATGCAGTTGTGATTTTATCCTAAATATATAAGCAACTAATTATTTTAAATTGAAAGACTCTCGATCCTACCTCAGAAGTGAGGAATGAATCACAGTTTCTCAGAAACTATCAATCCCCATAGCTTCCCTGGTGATATCGAGAGTGAACTTTTGACTGAAATAAAATAATTCACTACTCTATTTAATACGTTATAACTAGAACTTTGATAGCTCAAACCTGGTGTTTACAGAACAGTGGTAAATCTAGTTGTGTGTGACTTCATCCCCTCAGTGTGATCTCCTCGTTCCTTCATGTTCTCGTGAACCCAGAAAAGTGTGTATATGATAGCATCAACAAAACAAGGTATTCAAACAATGGTAGCTCTGGATATAGACCGAATACAATGTGAGTAGGAGAGGGATAACACAAGTGAACAGAGCTTGAATATGCAATTCCTAGTGGGATTTATTGTGGGAATATAACACAAATACATTGAGAATTCTTGAAATTATCCTTTGTGACAAACAAAACCTGCAACTCTAATGGATTCTAATCTACAAATGAAACTACTTTACTCTAAACTGACTTGCATGGAATGCAATAAAGCAAGCCTGAAACAAGAAGATCGAACGACCTTTAAACAACAAAGGAAAAATAACAACGGAAGCAAAACATGAAACTATGGGAATTCTAATTGAGAAATTCAAAAGATTGAATAATAGAATTGAGAAGGTGAGGGGCCATTTGTTTGAAAACAAGTTGGCTATTTATAGCAAATGCATTTACCAGAGGGTAACTCCCAATTGAACTCTTTTACTATAAACAAAGGGAAAACACTATTCACAGGGCAGCCAAAACATAAATGCAAAGCAAAGTAGCTGAAGAATGCGGGTAGAAATTGAAGATTTACATTTGACATGATCGTCAAAAGAATCTAGAAAATGCATACAGGACCACCAACTAGGGCAGGGCGGCAGTCAAATTGAAGATTTATGTTTGATGTGATCATCAGAAGAATCTAGAAAATGTGTATAGGACCGCCACCCTATGCAAGGTGGCGGTTACGGGACCGCACCCTATCCTAGGTGGCAGTCTTAGGACCGCCACCCAAGAAGGGCGACAATCTCATCATTGAAGACCAAAATGTAAAGAAAAAGGGGGCAGAGGGAAAAACAAAGCATGCGGAGGCTGAGCGGGGCATGCAGGATACAAACGTATACTTGGTGAGCTTTTCTAGATTCCAAACACCTTACAAGGAGACCTGTATCATCATTGGGGTATGTGTAACATCTTTCCGTGGTGCAGTACCCTACAATTTTGGGTACGTACATATTGCCCCCTCGAAGAAGCATCTTAGCCATGAAGAGGCGTAAAATGGTGGATTCGAGTATGGTGGTCCCAAAATGGGGAGTTAGGAGTTATACCTGACACGCCCATGTGTCAGAAAGTCACCATCCAAAATCCTGCTATCTGCAAAATGAAAAAGGGGACTCAAGTACAGCTAGATAAAACAATTTGAGAAATAAGAGTAAACTGATATGAAATGAGGACTTACCATCTACGTGGGGTTTAGAACTTACCTCCGTTAATGCTCCGAATCTATGAAAGACATTCAAAATCAATTTAAAATACTATATATATATATAATGAGCTCATTTCACTATTCATTTGCACATATTGATTTGATATTTTTTGAGCTCTGGGACTCATTATGATGGTTTTTGACGAGATTATAGTCAAAATTCTCATGATGAGATAGTGATCATACCTCGAGAGTGGAACATTGACCCATGAAGTCTCTGGTTAGTTCTTCTCGATTTATTGTTTTTGAACCTAAAATGTGGAAATGATGAAATCTTTGTCTTGGGGGTTATTTTTGAAAATATTAGTTTTAAATGAGTCTCTAGGGGGGTGCCCATAGGGTAGGTCCTTATTTTAGCTAAAATGGTGAATTTTTCCTATTTTTAAGCATTTTTAGGGCATTTGAGCCGTTTGCGGGTTCGGGGACGGGACCCCGCCCTGCACAGGTGGCGGTTACGGGACCGCCACCTTAGAAGGTGGTGGTTACGGAACCACCACTCTGCACAGGGTGGCGGTTCACAATAGAAAGAAAAAACAATGCTTTCCTTAACTTATTTTTGCATTTTTAGCACTTTTACATGTTTTTGATAGTTTTTCCAATCGGATTTTGATACTTACTCCTTTTTTGTGTTTTGGGTGTATGCGAAGGAGGAGGAGTACATTAGATGGAGTTAAGAGAGGGAGTGTGATTGGCTCCTAGTAGTATTAGAGGCACTCACTCAGGAAGAGCGAGATACTCTTCAGAGGGCTAGCATTTGGAGGATTGCACAGGTCCCTCACATTGCACCTGCTAGTCACATACTATGTGACTTATTTTCATATTGGGATGTAGATTAGAACACCTTCCAATTGCCAAGAGTTAGGCATGAGTGGACCATCACTCTAGAGGATGTTTATCGTATCTTTGGGGGTTTCAATCCTTGGGTGGCAGTTGTCTCTTAAGACAGCAATATCGAGATCTCAGGTGGTTCAATGGGCCACCTATATGGGGGATGTAGTTGTTTCGATGGGGTCAAAGAAGGGAGTGAGGATCCACTCCATTGTTAAGATAGACATTCTTATGCTCCGCAAGGCCATCATGGGCATCCTTGCTTCGAGATTGATTAGTGACAAGGAGGAGACACTCTCTTATATTTTTGGGCCCCCATTATTGCACAGATTATGGGCCATGGACGTGTCTACACTTGGGGAGCAGACATCCTTGGGACCACCTACCATGATTTGTACAGGGTGGTCTGACTACAGGGATAGTCACTGAGCCACCCCACTCTTGTCATGAGTTGGGTGTATGAGCATATCACTCCGTATGGGAGAGGTGTAGAGGCAGCGAGTATCTCGGGGTCATCAAAGCAGTGAGGTGGACAGGGATGACCATTCTTAGAGTGCCTCACCAGCCAGTGTCTTCTTTAACGATTGTAGATATGGAGACCACTCCTTATTAGGCCATGGCAGGGCTATGGGGAGAGGAGACCGTTACATTGATTGCTTGTTAGACTACCAGTCAGCTGGTAGATAGGGCGGGGAAGTTGGAGATCCACCCCTTTGATAGAGTACCATAGTAGTTTGGCCTCCCCTATTTTGACATGTTTCCTCTGGCAAGGATAGTGTATAGACCTATTCATGAGGCTCAGGAAGGTCCTAGAGGACGGGGTTGGACTACCATTACTCCTGGTGTTCCCATCATGGCCAGGAGGGTGGTACGTGCTCGAGGGAGAGCTCGTGCTCCTCAGGCACCTTTACTTCAGATTGCCGCGAGTCCATCCATAACAATGATGAACCCATTGATGTGGACTCCACCCGAGGAGGTTACTGGGGAGAGAAAGAGGAGGAGATAGAGGAGATGGAGATTGGAGGGATGGGCGGGGAGGATGATAGTGATCATGAGTGGCATGACACTCAAGAGATTCTACGGGCTGAGAGCATGGAGTGGAGCACAGAGAGGGTGACTCTAGTCTCAGAGTAGTTGCTCTCTCAGGATTTAGGAGGAGATGACAAGTCCATCCCTGGTGTCACATTTCACCGAGATGTGGGAGAGGGACACCGGTCGTAGAGGCATTGCATCGGTGGCGGCGCGGATCACGGAGGCCCTTCCGGAGGCTGGATATCCGAGTGAGTTGCTACTCTTCTCTTGACTTGGTTTTAGTTAGAATTGTCTTATTCGTTATTTATTTTTGTTTTGTTTACTCTTGCTTTTATCTTTGATCATTTTCTAAATTGTTTTCTCCTTTATTTACAACGATCATTGCTGATGAGTGATGAGACTTGATTCACCAAGTATTCATAGATACTTTGTTGCTCTCCTTGAGAAGACTTGTCTTGAGATTTACTGTGGACGTGGGGAGCCTTGATGGCATTTGGTAGGCATACCAATGTTTTTTCCTCTTTCTAGCATGCGGCAAATATCATGACTTCTCTCTATCTTTGAGGTAGTTAGATATAGGATGGCCAAGCACTTAATGAGGAGGAGTTATTCTCATAGTGAGACGGAAGCTCTTGGTCATGACCACGATCCCTCAATGCATTTGAGCACCGACGTATCCGGAGTCCTAGAAGTGGTCATACGCCCTCCGAGGTATCCCATAAGGATTGAGAGAGCCATTTTTTTAGTGTTTTGTTGGATATTCAAATGAGTGTTTTTTTACTTTTCGGTGTCATTGAGTATTTAGACCATGCCTAGTGCATGATGGCATTGTATATGAAACTTGATTTTATATATATATATATATATATATATATATATATATATATATATATATATATATATATATATATATATATATCTTTTTGATCTAGATTCTTGGTGTAGAATTTCATGGTTTGTTCCTACTAGATGTTTTTAGAGTACTTGCTTTCATGCTTTTCAGTATGTATGCAATGGATGACAAATGATAGTAAACATAATGTTTCTCTTTTTTATGCTTTTATAATGTTGGTATATGATGATTAACACATTGTAGTATTGAACTTTTGACCTCTTTAGGCAATGTTTGTGATTTCCTCTTATGTTGGAAAAACATGATGAATGTATAGTGATAAAGAGATGAACTTTTCCCATTCCTAACTCCATGCAACGAGTAAGATGCGAGAGCTCTACACCAAGAGTTAGGAAGGGCACAAATTGTATGAGTTTTACTGAATGGAATGATGAGAGATAGACAAACTAGTAACAGAAACTAGACTTAGACCTACATACTTACCCTACTCAGAACTACCACCAAACTTAGAAGGCCACTTACTTTCTAGTTTATCTAGACTTAGATTTATAAATGGCAACCTGGTTGACAAAATCTGGTTTTGAGGATTTGATCTCTTTAGAATTTGGACATTTGTTTTCTCTTAATATAATTTGATTTGTGATTCTAGCATACCAAGATTTGTTAATTTGTGTGAATGGACCCCCCATATCCTGCCCCATGCCACTAGTAAGAAGCACGGGTTTGTCACCAAAGGTAGGATATAGGCGAGTAAGGGCACTTCTTTCCTTTCCCAACCTCGCACCACTAGTAAGAGACACGGGCTTATCACCGAAGGTTGGTGGGGCAAAGAAGTGTGTAAAATAAAATATTTTGTTTGCTTGGCAATTTTGATTCAATTTGACTTTGACATTTCTGATCTATGACTTTGGGATATCCTTTCTTTCAAAGAGATTTAAGAGGGATAGATGTGACACCAAGAAGGTTCTAGAATAGACCATAGGTAAGGGCGACTTCACATAGTAGAAAGAAAGAGAAAAAGCAAGTATGTAGGCCTTGGTATGGTTTTCATCAATAGTTGTCTATTAAATTTGATGAGAGGATTTGAAAATACTTCTTGATGTTTGGAGAGATGTGTTTTGAATGCTTTTGTCAATACTTTCAAAAATTTGTAATAGATTGCTTAAGAGTAAGTTCTTGGACTACAATTTTTACGAAATGAGTGGACAAAATGAAATAGCTAAATGACTAATGCAATGTAGGTAGCTATAATGTACAAGTGGTGATTTTGATGTCTCATGCATAAAACCGTTTAAGATGCAAGGAATTGATAGTTTCATTGAATTCCTCACCTTCTAGTGTGCACAAAAGATACGCACCATTTCCGTAGTCTTTCATGACTCGGTATGGGCCCAACCACTTGGGCTGAAACTTCCTTCCTTCGCCGAGTTTTCTTATCAATCTGGTTGTCTAGCCTTAGAACTAGATCTCCCTCATATATTTCTCACTCATAGAACTTTTTTTTTATACTGCCGGCACATCCGGTCAGCATAGGCTCTGTGCCGTTGTTTGGCATTTAGCTTGGCCTCGTCAAGGCTTTCCAATTGAGAGAGGCATGCCTCCCTATAAGCTTCTTCATCCAGAATCCCTTGTAATGAGATGCGGAGACTGGGTATTTCAACCTCAAGTGGGAGAACTGATTCTACCCCAAATATCAGCGAGAAAGGGGTTGCTCCTTTTGGTGTTCTTATTGAGGTTCAATGGGCCCAAGGCTAGATATAGTTGTAGATGCCAATCTCACTTATTCTCCTTGACTGTTTTGAGGAGAATAGCCTTTAATGTTTTGTTTGTCACTTCGACTTGCCCATTGGCTTGAGGGTAATAAATAGAGGTCGTGTGATGGTTTATTTTGAATTTTCTACATAACTCATGGACTTCATCATTTTTTAAAGGACGTACCATTATCTGAGATAATGACTTGTGGGACACCATACCTATAAATAATTTGGTTTAGAATGAATTTGGCAATTACCAAACACAGTACGGTCATGAGGGCATGACCTCTACCCATTTGGTAAAATATTTCGTGGCTGTGATTATAAAATTACGACCATTGGTTGATGAGGGAGAGAACTTCCCTATCAAGTCCAGAACCCACATGGAGAAGGGCCACAGGGTCACTATTGGTTGCGGATTTATCTTTGGCATGTGAATCTCGTGAGAGAATTCTTGGCATTTGTGGCACTTATGTATAAATTCTATTGCGTCATGTTCGAGAGTGGGCCAAAAATATCCCATCAATGTATTTTGCAAGTAGTGGCATGACCACCTAAGTGGCCTCCACATATCCCACTATGGGATTCATGAAGAATCTTCTTGGATTCTTCTATGTCGACACATCTTAGAAGCATGCCATAGAAGGCTTTACGATAGAGTACCTGTTCTAAAACAACATATTTAGCGGTGATAATGCGTAACCACCTTCTTTGTTGTGATGTGGCACCTTTCGGGTATGTGTGGTCTATGATAAAATTGATGATATCAGTGTACCAGGGACATGTAGAGATGGGGGGCCTGGTTTCGACAAAGTATACACACTCATCAGGAAAGTCCAGATTTACTAGATTACCTCCATTTAGTGGATTGTCAGCTAACCAATCTACAATGATTTTTCCTTTAATGGATTTTTGGTTTACGAATGTCAACTCGAATTCACCCATTAAGGTTATGAAACACCCAACCTTTTTAGATAAAGACCCTTACATGAGGAATGTTCGTAAATGATCTTTTTTTACAATGACCCTTGTTTCTTTGTTTAGCATATGGTGTCTTAAACATTTTTTGCAAAAAGACTATAGCAAGGCATTCTCTCTCTACCTGTGTATAACATATTTCATAATCGAGCAATGTTCGGCTGATAAAATAGACCACACGTTCTCGTTTATCATTGTCTTCTTGAGCCAACATGCAGGCTAGCGAGACATGAGTGGCTCGTGAGTATAGGATCAGAGGGCAATTTGGTTTGGGAGGCATTAGCATGGGTGGAGACAACAAGAAGCGTTTAACTACTTGAAGGCCTCATTGCATTCTTCAGTCCAATCAATGCTATAATCTTTCTTTAATAGATTGTTGATTGGATGAATGGAAAAACTTAAATCTGGGATGAACCTTCGGATTGCACCGAGCTTCCCAAGAAATGACCTGATTCCAGACTTGTCTGATGGTGGGATCATTTCGAGAACAGCCCATATTTTGGTTGGATCAACATCAATCCCTCATGAAGATATAATATAGCCTAGAAGTTTGCCTCCTGTCACACCAAACACGCACTTCTCTAGGTTTAATGTGACGCCATATTCAATTAATCGTGAGAGGATGATACGGAGCACTTATGGATGATCACAACACTTCTTGGCCTTGGCCAACAAGTCATCCACATAGGATTCCACAATTTTATGGATGAGATCATGGAATATGTATGTCATTGCCCGCTGATATGTAGTGTCGGCATTCTTAAGGCCGAATGCCATGACAGCATAGCAATAAGTTCCCCAGGGAGTTATGAATGTAGTTTTGGCTTGATCTGTTTAGATGTTTAATCGATTATACCCTGAGAACCCATCCATGAGGGACAACAATTCAAATCCATTTGTTACATCAACGATAATGTCAATGGATGGTAATGGGAAGTCATCCTTGGGACAAGCTTTGTTAATATCCCAAAAATCTATGCAAATGTGTATCTTCCCATTATTTTTGGCGACGGGGATGATATTAGATATCCATTGTGAATAGTCAACGGGCTTGATGAATCCCACTTAGAGAAGTTTTATTACTTCCTCTTTTACCATGAGAGCCACTTTTGGCTTCATTGGTCTTGACTTACATTTAATTGGTTTTGCATCTAGTTTAAAGACAAGATTATGTACCGCAAAGCATGTGGTGCAATTCCCATCATTTCTTTATAGTTAAATGCAAAAGCCTTTTGATGTTCTTTGAGGATTTGGGTGTGTATTTCTATCTCCTCCGGAGTTAATGAGGATCCCAACTTCAAATTTTTGGTTCTTCCTTCGTTCCAATGTTTATGTCAATGGTTTCTTCTATTAAAGAAACGTTACCTTCTTCAAATTCAGGTGGGGCTAGAGGTAGTTCCAAGCTTTCTCCGTTTTCTATCTCGTAGATATCAAGATCCTTCTATGGAGGAGACTCTACCATGGGATTTCCAAAATAGGAAGAGGATTGTGGTATTAGGGAAAGATCAACTATACGGTGAGCAAGGTATAGCTCGATATAAGCGTTTAAATATTTGAGAGTGACCCTATCATCGTCAAAGTGATCCATGATAGAAAAATCATCCTCAGCTTCTCCATGAGTTAGGAGTGAGTTTTTGATATTTTATGCACTAATGGTTTGGTACGAAGTGATATTGTGAAATTTGTATATTCCAACTCACTGTTTGGAGTGAAACAGAAGCTGAGGTTGCTATTGAGTTTGTGAGAAGGTTCTTCTCTCATGGGATTAATTCAATTGATATGAAGTTAAATCCCTTGCTTAGATCTAATATTGCTGTTTTATAGAGTTGTAAATGCTCAGCGCTAGTTTCATATACCTTAGAGACTTGGTTTGTAACTAGTTGTGAGTCTCCTAGCACTCTAATGTTATCAACACCCATTCTTTTGGCTAGGATGAGGCCAAGGAGGAGAGCTTTGTACTCAGCCCCATTGTTTGTACATTCAAAGTTTAATTTAAAGGTGAAAGGTAGGATCTTTCCCTCAGGTGAAGTAAAGATTGCTCCGCCCCAGCTCCAAAGCAACATCTAGCTCCATCGAAGTGGAGAGTCCAATACTTGCTTGGAAAAATGGATATTGGGATATCTCGTCATATCTATTTCTTTTCTTCGGTTACTTCTACCATAAAAACTTCATCTGATGGAAGAGAAGCAATTCCCAAGGTGCATCCCATACCCATAGAATCAAATGGTAGGAGAATAGGTAAGTCTTTCTCTAGCAACTCGAAAATTTTTGTGGTAGTCCCTAGTGACACTGTTTCTATAACATTGGTCTCATTTTTGAGTCTTTGGAATGTCTTGACTAGATTTGTAATTTACAACTCTATGGTGGGGTCAACTTCTCTTTTGGTTTTGAATTAATTGGTTTGATAAGTTGATTTTTCGTGAGTTCAAACTCGGAGTTAACACTTAGTCTTTTCTTCAAATCAGCTAGGTGTATATCGAAGGGTTTTGGGTCACCTGTGCAAAAATATTTTCCTAAGTGTAGAAATATTATTTCTTGGAATAACGTGGAAGGGATTTCCTTCATGGGGTGTATCCATGATTGACCAAGGATCATATTATAATTGGTTTCACGATCTATAATATAAAATTCGATGAGGACCATCTTGGGTCCTAAAGTGATTAGTAAAACTATGGTTCTAATTGAAGTGGCCTTGAGGCTATCATATCCTCTTAACATATTTCGTGTTGTGGAACAATTTGTCTCTCCATATCCTAAATTTTGAAGAAAAGCAAAGGGGACTATGTTAACTACTGCCCCATCATCAATCATTGCACGTTTAACATAATTATTGTAAATCCATACTTGTAAATGTAAGGTTGGGTCACCTCTTTGTGCAATCTTGGCATCCATTGGCATTTTTCTTATATCAAATATAAATTCAGTATCCCTATCTGGCTGCCCCGAAGGATAAATGTCAAAGTCTACATGGTTTACTTGCGTTTCCGAAGGAGGAGTGATGTTGATTAAATGACCAAGGCCTAATGCTTCTAAGAGGGCAGCCCTGTGGGCAGGAGAGTTCTTTAACAAATCCAAAAAGGAGATGTGAGAGAAGGTTTTAGTTAAGTCATTAATTAAATCATAGGTGCCTATGGGTTTTACCAACATTTGTTGACTGTTGTCTAGTTCCAATGGATAACTTGGAGTAGGTTGAGAAGAATAATCCCGTGTTCTTGTTATGGTTTCTATGGGTAGCTCGGTGTCTAACTCCACCAAACCAAGTACCTTAGTTTGGGTTCGTGTTCCTAGTTGGGGTGCGATTGGTGGATTTAATGAAGTTGAAGCTTCATGATCATTGTTTCCTGTTACAACACCCTTGTTTGTTCCACTAGGATCTAGCTTGTTATTGTTAGAATGGTTTGGGAGTGGATCATTAAAGATCTTAAGGAGTGCATTTTGAAGGGAAATTGCCCTTGTATAAGTGTTTGGCACAGGTACTATAGAATTTTCTAAAAACATATCTATAAAGAGTTGTTTTTGATCTTCTGGAAAACATTGCATGAATTTATTGTAGTCACAAAAAGTCATAGTATCATGGCCTTGAATATTTTGGAAGCCACAATATAAATTGGGATTATAATTTTGAGGCTGTTGATTTAAAACTGTTGTGGCCCAAAATTCTAATAAGGTTGTTGGTTGTTAGAGTTAAAATTTTGAGGTTGTTGCCTTTGGTTTTGACTCTGATATCTAGTTGGGTTTTGATTTGGACCTTGTGTTTGGATTTGTCATTGTCTTTGTTGTTGTTGTTGTCATGGTGGACAATTAAAATCCACCGCATTGATTGTTGGAGTAAAATTGTTATTTCACTGATTATTAACAGGTGGCAAAATGTTTACAACGTTTTCCCTTTTAACTTGGTCAGTTACCCCATCTGTTGTAACTCCATAGTTCTTGTTAAGGATCTTAGGTCCTTGATTAGCATTCTCGGTATTAGGATAGGCCGTGGTGTTTTGATTGGGAGTGGTTAATTTCCCATTTGTTCCATATGTCTTATGACCACTATCTATCGCTGCTTGGTTGATTCAGAGAGCACTCTCAAGTACTTCATCGTAAGTTCTTAGTGGGAACTTCTGGACTTCTTCCTTTATCTCTCTATTGAGAGAATTAAGGAATAAATTACATAGTTCCATTTGATCCATGTTTGGAGCACTTACTGCTGAGTAGAGAACCGTACACCATCTCTGGATAAAATGAGTAGCATATTCATTATGTTCTTGTTTAATATGCAAGAATTCCCTGATTCCTGTTCTTAACAATTTGTTCATGTCAAAATCTTTGATGAACTATGACACGAGTTTTTTAAATGAGTGTATCGAGGCTTCAAGTATTCTGTAATACCAATCAAGGGAAATAACCTCTAAGATTTTAGGGAATATCTTAGCAACAACCCCGTCCCAAGGGAGTAATTCCCATATGGTTGTGGCATAGGCCTTAATGTGTTTGTTTGGATCCCCCTTCCCTTTGTATTTGGGTAAATTGGGGAGAGGTCTTGGAAGTATAACACTTCGTATGGTGAAGTCTAGGGGCTCTTTTAAATATTATGAATAAGTCCCTATTGTGTAGGCCTCGACCATTGATGGTGCTTGCTAAGGGGGTGGGGGTGGCATGGTTTGTTGATATGGCATAGCATATGTATTTACAGGGGAATAAGGGAATCCCTGTGGTTGAACAAACATCCCGGGAGAAGAGAACATGTCTCCTTGTGGTGACTTTGAATAAATGTTTAAGTAAGAAGGAGCATTGTTCTAGTATGAGTTGTTTGGTGCCAAGCCAGAAGGTGTCATGTTTTCTACAAGAGCGGCATTTGAAAACATGGTCCTAGTTGGTGTTTGTTGTAGATAATTATATGGATGTTGAGGAGGCATGCCTAACGTGCATGTTCTTGTAAGGAGGTCAACCTGACTAGGATGATGCGGAGGGTTGGGGATCCTGCTTGCCCAAAATATGAATTTTTGTTTGCTTGAGCAAGTTCCAGCCCTCTAACCTTTTCAACTAAGGCTGAAATGGCCTCTATTGGTGAAGACACAATGCTTTGCCTTAATGGTGTTTTTGTATACCTTAAGGTTGTAAAAGGGTGTGATACCCCGATATAAATTGATCATTACCTTGAAGCTTCATCGAGGGTATTTCCCATAGGTGGAGGAATGGGGGTGTTTTCTTTGAATAGGGTGTCGATTGTATTTGTAAACCCCTATAGGTGGATACATGTTTTGGAAACATTGTTAGCTTTTAGAATAGCGTGCTAAGTACTCCTCATCCAAAAATGGGAGTGGGCCTGACTGTCTACTAATATGTGATCGAAGAAGACACGAGGAGATGAAATGGATTCTCAATAAATGTCATATTGTTAGATCCTGATGGCTCTAGTTGTTGTGTTTGTGCAAGTTGATCTAACTCCTCGATTGAGCGAAGAACTCTAATTGGTTTTACAAGGGGGATTTTGTGATGACAAGTAATTACTTGAATAGTTATTGGCCCATGCAAAAAGTGAGGGTGATGGTTGTCTACTTGTCTGACTATAACCTATTTTGAGACACGAGAGAGGTCTACCATATGCATCATACCCGACACATTCGGGGGGTATACAAATGGGAAAGAGCGAAGGTGGATGAAAGAAATGAAAATAGAAATGGGAATATTAGTTTGTTCACGTCGAGTTCACCAATTTTGTATGATGGAAAAGTGACATGTGAGCATGGGAATCTACAAGTACCTATTCCTTGTGCCCGACCTCCCAAGGTCATGCCAACCAAACGGTGAATGTTGAATATAAATGGATATAGAAAAGCTAATCGGGTAATCTTATATCCTCAATACGCAATAATGGAATCTGTGAATCTAAGGAAAATAGGGCCCTCCTAACCTAAATTGGTGTGATGGTTCATTTGGATATAATAGTTATTCGGAGGCTCCGGTCAATGTTGAGCTCTGCCAAGATCCTATTTCTTGGTTGTTGGATACGTGGGAAGTGACCTGTGGGAGCTTCATATATATCTCAGACAAGGTCATAAAAATGGTGATAGGAGGTTTAGTGGATTTGTAGTGAACTATGGGTGGTTTTCTGGTCTAGTCCAGAAAATATTAGATTGATTGGATTCTATATTTAATACAGAGAACTGCATGATGATATCTGGTGGGAGTGGTGAGGATCTAAATACTAGTGTTCATAAACTAGTATCAATACTTAACTAATTTGTAGGCATCGTTGGGTTGTGGGACTTGGGGATCACAACCATGAGTTTTGGTTGTTGTGGACCTATTATGGTCATGTGAAGAATCAATCCCTTCTTCCGACTATCCAATAATCATACGCCTTTTCAACCTCTATGTTTAGAACTAGAAGTTGTGTAATTTTCTCAGAATACCTTACAGGTGTTCTGGAAACTTGAATGCATAAGCTAGTATCTATGTCAATGAGGAGGTCTCCTACATCAGGTTGTGGAACTAAAGGATCACAACCAAATACTTGTTCTCTTTCAAATCCTTGTACATTCATTCGAGTATTTTATCAAGGCAATCTATAGTTAGGATGATTTGACCAAAATGTGTATGCCTTGTCGTCTTTGATATTTAACCCTCTCAGTTGTTCACTAATTACTTGTAGGTTTGTCATTGCTCGAAAGACTTGTATCCTAAGGTCTTGGTCTATATCAGCTAATGTTGTGGGTAGATTTGGTTAAGGAACTATTGGTTCAAATATATATTCTCTAGGCTCTCTAGGTCCTGTGATTGTCATACAAAGTGATTCGAATTTTAACTAAAATTAATAAACTAATTACGAAATACGTATCTATACTATGCGTGTATTATTCTATTTTTGTATTTTTGATGACGTATTTTAATGAAATTAAAGAACAACTACTCTAGTATATTTAGAAAATGAACAACTAATCTAGTAACAGAATTTAAAACAAACAAAGTAACTTTGGTGTGGCTATTTGCCTATGCGATTGTGATTTTATCCTAAATATATAAGCAACTAATTATTTTAAATTGAAACACTCTCAATCCTACCTCAGAAGTGAGGCATAAATCACAGTTTCTCAGAAACTATCAATCCCCATAGCTTCCCTGGTGATATCGAGAGCAAACTTTTGTGAAATAAAATAATTCACTACTCTATTTGATAATTTGTAACTAGAACTTTAATAGCTAAAACCCAGCGTCTCTGAGAATAGTGGTAAATCCGGTTGTGTGTGACTTCATCCCCTCGTTTGATCTCCTCATTGCTTTGTGTTCTCGTGAATCCAGAAAACTGTGTATATGATAGCATCAAAAAAAGAAGGTATTCGAACAATGGTAGCTTTGGATATAGGCTGAATACAATGCGAGTAGGAGAGGGATAGGGCAAGTGAACAAAGATTGACTATGCAATTCCTAGCAGGATTTATGGCAAGAATATAACACAAATACGTGCGAGAATTCCTGAAATTATCCTTTGTGATGAATAGAACCTACAACACTAATGGATTCCAGATACAAATGAAACTACTTTACTCTAAACTGACTTGCATGGACTACAATAAAGCAAGACTGAAACAAGAAGATCAAATGACCTCTAAACAACAAAGGAAAACTAACAATGGAAGCAAAACATGAAACTATGGGAATTCTAATTGAGAAATTCAAAAGATTGAATAATAGAATTGAGAAGGTGAGGGGCCATTTGTTTGAAAAAAAATTTGGATATTTATAGAAAATGCATTTACCATAGGGTAACTCCCAATTGAACTCTTTTACTATAAACAAAGGGAAAACACTATTCACAGGGCGGCCAAAACATAAATGCAAAGTAAAGTAGCTGAAGAATGCGGGTAGAAATTAAAGATTTACGTTTGACGCGATCGTCGGAAGAATCTGGAAAATGTGTATAGGACTGCCGCCTTGTGTAGGGTGGCATTTACGGGACCGCCGCCCTATCCTAGGCGGTGGTCTCGGGCTCGCCACCTAAGTAGGGAAGTGGTCTCGTCACTGAAGACCAAAATGCAAAGAAAGGGGGCGAGAGGGAAAAACAAAGCATGCGGAGGCCTGAGGGGCATGCGGGATACAAACGTATACTTGGCGAGCTTTTCTGGATTCTAAACACCTTGCAAGGAGACCTGTATCATCATTGGGGTATGTGTAACATCTTTCCAGCGGTGCAGTACCCTACAATTTTGGGTACATACAGAACCCTCACTAATTAGTACGAGGATTTTAGATGTATGCATAATGATATTATCACCTTTTTAAAATGGATTAATGGTTATGGCCATATTGGTGGGTCTTACATTCTTTCATGCCAAAAGTGGTAATTATTTGAACCTTAAAAGTATTACCACCTATCATGATTAATGGATTACCTTGTTAATAGTGTGGTGTTTTAGTCGTGTTTTACTCTCTTGAATAAAGATATGAGTAGCCCTCCTTATTAGGTCCTTGAGGCCATGGTATCCTTTTTACCTCTTATCCCGACATGTGTATAAATTGTGAGCCTTTTGAAGCGATTCTATATCTCCAAGTTATTAGGAAGGTTCCTTCTTGTGTTGGAGTAGGTCATTGATGACATAGGCTTATTGGCAAGCTTAGGCAACATATGTTAAGGATATGAAGGAAATTTGGAAATTATCCTTCCATTTGGGGAACCATGATGTTGTCCCCCTTATACTTTGGGAAGATAATGATGTGGGTTGTTTTCATTAGTTTTTATTTGAATGTTTTGTGTGTTGATTTTCTAAATTATTAGTTGGACCCCACTTGTTTCTTATTTTTCTCCTATCTCACTCGAGTGATCCCATGTGTTATACTATTAAGCTTGTGTTCGTTTAAGATTCTTTGAACTCGTGTGGGTTAAAATTGATAAATTTTTTTTGTTTCATGGAGTGAATGGTATCTCTTGTGTCAATATGTTTGTATGAGCTAAGATTTCCTATCAAATTAAAAATGGAATTTTTGTCTAAATGATTGAGTTTTCTAAAAAGAGGATTGATGATTGTGTGTTATGATTTTGGGTATAGATTCAAGTTATCGCAACCTTTTGGCCAATATTATCCTTAGTGTGATCATAAAAAAATTAAGTGAACCCTCAGTAATTATATAAAGTACTTCCAATGAATATTGTGCATCCTTGTAAACATTGTTGTTAAAATTAGGTGTCTTCCTTGTTGTTGAGCTTTGTTCATATGGCCCTGAAATTATTAGTCCTATAGGAAGGTGTGGTTTCTTGTGCAAATTTAAGGTCATGATTGGTAGTCATTAATCTTGTCTAAAAAAACAAACATTGAAGTGTAATTCAACCTAAGTGGAAGTCTCGTCTTTCCTTTTGACTGTGTATTATATCTATGTGTGGCTACGTGGACACCTTGTGTATATAACATGTTCCTATTCTTCATGGACCTTATTTTTCATTCATTGGGATTCCATCGACCTTCCTTGTTTAAATATTTTGTGTTGTAAACTTGGTTAACCTTGGAGATATTATTCTGAAGGTTTGATCACTAGCAATCTTGTTTGGAGGAGATCTAGTTTACGTGCCTTATAGTATCCTTATCTTTTGTAATATTTTTGGAACAAACTTGGGTTCCAAGGGGCACATCTTTTCTTCAATGTAAAGAAACCCACAGAAGGTGGGATTTCTATTTGTATGTTTTTTATCTTCCTCTTTCTGTGACTTCTAGGAGGAAGTCAAGTCTAATGGAGAGGGATTTAGTGTCCATTTTTCTTCAACATTATCTTACTATGATTTTGCTTACTATGGATGAGATACATGGAATTTGTTATCATATTTGATTAGTAGACATTAATAGCTGGACATTATTATACTTGGTTATCATTTTGATAGGAAGTATAGGTATTTCAATTATAGATATGTGGTGGACTCATATTGTGGATCATATGCATAAACAAATATTTGAGTACGATGATGATCAAGCATGATTACTCTATTTATCTTTTGACACACGGGATTCTTTACGTATTGATTATGTTTAATGTTTAGACAAGTCTTGTGATTTTATTGATATTGGTGAAAACGGTAGAATTGAAATGTTTAGAAAATTGTAAATAATTATATTACACATTTATTTGTAAATCTTCACGAAAGTTAGGTTATGATATGGTAGTTGTTGGAGTACTACACTAATGAATTCCACAACAAATTTATGCATTTAGATAAGGACCTCTCATACAAATATATGGTATTGAAATACATCATTCAACTCTTACCTTATCTACACACTAGGATAAAGTTATTTGGTCTCGGTGAAGCATACCATGATGCAATACTGAGATGAGGCTATATGGGGTGCTAAGCGGAATTAATTTTTCAAAAAGGTAATATATGTGACATGGATTATCAATAGTCAAACCATATGGATTCATTGAGAAAATGTGGGAGTTTTCTAGAATTAATGGAAGTTTGGTAGGATGGAAAATCATATCATTGAATACGATTAGTAATGCCTTGTTCAAATTCTCCTAGAATATATAATTTCTACCCTTGATAGATTAATCAATTAATAAAAAATTATGGATATTTGAAATATATGAAATATTAGTGGTAAATGGATATTTTGAGAGAGGCACATTATTGAATAGAAGTGAATTTGTGGTGTCACGTTCCCTATACATAAAAATGGTGTTTTTGGTAGGTATATCAAATGAGACTAGATGTCCCTCTTATTATTTGCTGTAAGATGGTCTACCCATTTATTTAATGTTTGGCATGTTTGGTAGAGATATGCGCGATATTCTAACATAATGGATTTTTACTCCCTAACACCAATAAATTGGGTGTCCTTTGGTCATGACTTCTCATGGTTTTAGAGGAAATTAGTACACTCTCACCTTATCCACTCAACAAGATGCATTTTTTCCCTCTATGTCTTTGGGTCAAGCAAACTGAAATGCCACAAAGCGTGAATCCAAGGAAAATATGATTTAATGTATATCCTCTTTATCCAACATCATTTGTAATATCTATCCCACATAAAAGACACAATCTCAACTTTCTATGGATAAAATGCAAAAATATTCATAAATAAGTGATGATCCTAATAATACCAACCAACAAAACAATTACGATATTACACCTTACAATTATGTCGGATGGTATTTCTCTATTGGGTTGTGACTTGCTGGGTATAAAACATGTCGAGATATCTAGAGGTATGTATAGTATTTAATCTCCTTCAAAATTTTCAATTTGTTACAAGATTTCACATATTTTCTTTGAAATATGTTTAATAGCCATTGAAATGCATGCCTCTCTCTACTATATAATATTTTTAATGATATTATTTGATAGGTCTATGCTTTCTAATTGGAAATAGAGTTATCTTTTCATGATCTATCCTATTGAACTTGCATCCATCATCACGTTTCTTCCTTAAGAATTTATGGCCAACCCTTAGGAAAACCAATAAAATCTCTTTGAAGAAATATATCACAAACTAGTTTGTAATTTTACTTCAAAATAAGAAGCCCAACAAGATTCAAGGTAAAAATACCAATAACAAGTATAAGATGTAACTAAGGAAAACTATTGTCCCAAAAAAATATATATCTCACACTTTGAAAATTTGAAAGTAAAACGTTTAAATTTCCAACCAAGCATACAAAAATGAAACATTGGAAAATTTTGTACATATAGATAGACAAATGTAGAGGAAAATAAGACATTAGTACATAGGAAATAAAATAATGAAAGTAGATAAGTGACTAGAACACAACTAAAAAAATTTAGGCACCTAGAAGAAACAACTATTTTAAACAAATATTTTAAAAATTAACCCTCCTCCCACTTGCACGCATCCCAAGAAATGTTTACATGCTTATTGATTATTATATTTTATTTTATTATATTAAAACTATAACCATTTAGCATAAGGAAACAAATGGGGAATTACATGTTATTAGATGGGGAAGCTTGGGAATTACATTTCCTCCCCTTAAAATAACACCGTCCTCGATGCGACACAACGCCAAAGCTGAAAGGTTAAGTAGGCAAGAAGGTCAATAATGACACATGTAGTTTAACAAAATAATTTTTCAGTATAACGTGACCATAAGGAAGCAAACTAATTTTGGCAATATCTTAAATTTTAATGTTCTGTGAAGATTGGTAGTTAGTTATCTTTTACTTTATTACTTAATTTTTATTTTTCCTTTACATTATTTCTTAATCTCAAGCTCTTAATATTCATTGTTTAGAATTTTGATTGTCTTATGTTCATGGCTATCCAATAGTAATTGGCCTCAAGATGTCACACAAAACTCAACACAACACAAACGACCCATGAGACATCTTGCTACATACTTTCATGATTGTATCACATCACAAGACCTATAATTCCACCATGGAAAGAAAAAACCAGTAGTCCACACAACAAAGAATTTCCAACAATTATGTCATAAGCATAAATCCAACACACACATGTGAGTGATAAATAAATCATCACGTTCTTTACATATCAACTAGTATCACATGACCCAAAGACCATGACTGTACTAACACAGTGCCAAGTCAATATCCAATAGTACATACTAACCAAGGGAACATCAAACCTCAATCATAAAAATGCCTAACAAGACTCACAAGAGTACACATAATTCATAACACCAACTCCACACATCACAAAACATCACAAAACAACTCCATATATCTCCCAAAGCATCACAAAAAAACTCCATATACCTCCCAAAGCATCACAAAAAAACTCCATATACCTCCCAAAGAGAAAGAATCATAGTGCCAAAACCAAGTCAAGTTACTCAACCATAGAGCCCCATCTCCTTATTTCTCCATATCGGGTCACTCAACCATAGAGCCCCATCAAGAATATTAGGTCACTTAATGATAGATCCCCATCAAGAATATTGGGTCACTCAACCATAGATCTCCATCTCCTTATTTCTCCATTTAATGAGGTTTGGTCACCCTATGGTGTAGGCACATAGAGCCTCATCACCCCCACCTAAGTGGCATAGTAACCTATAGTCCAAAAACTACATGGCCCTATGACCCCCTTGGGGTATACCCCCATACAATGAAGTGGGTCCATAGGTCCAACCACTCCATGGTGAATCCCATGACCCTATTCCAACACATTACGACATTAGAACTAATATACCACTCCGTATCAAATTCCAAGTGGAAAAATCCCCAAGCCTTGGGCTAGGCTATAAATATTTTAAACATGAAAAGAAAATTTAAAACTAAGCAAAAACAAATATCTAAATATCCATAGTTAGTGAAAAAATTGCATGTAAGTGCAACAACCAAATAAGATGCCCAAAATTGCAATAATTCAAACAAAATAAAAAATTTTGTTGGTCCCATAAAAGGGAGAGAAAAGAAAAGTTAAATTTATGAACAAAATACGTATAGAGAAATAGCACATCAAAATCACTATGTGGCCTTATACGGCCACCAAAGGGGTACTTATTGAGTTGTTGGCACTCAGAAATTGAGCCTCGGCTCATAAAATAACATATAAAATAATATAATTTTCGTCATCTCTTCTGAATCATCAAACCATACTCCCACAAGGCTCAAAGCATAGTCTCAGCGTATTCGATAGGGGGTGTATAGGTTGTCATTCATTGAGCCTAAGGTGTTCATAAAACACAATATACATGGTGCCCATTGGGAAAGTGTCATGCATACCAAATGAACAAAAGTGGGTTTTCAATCTATGTAAGACTCCACTTATTATCTCGTACTAAGCTCGAGTGATTGATCAATAATACGCCATTGCTAAGGTACATGTAGGTCATGTAAATGAAAACCATATAGGAAGAGAGTAAAGGTACAGGTCACCATGTACTGAGCCTAAGGTGTTCATGAAACACAATATATATGGTGCCCATTGGGTAATCTGCCATACATACCAAACAAACAGAGGTGGATTTTCAGTCTATGTAAGACTCCACCTCCTATCTCATACTCGGCTCAAGTGACTAGTCAATGGTACTCATTTCCTCTCTCCAAACATACACTTTTACCGATTTCTTCCCTTAGGGTTGGTTAGTGTAAGGTTCACAACATAATACATAACTACAATACTAACACAATGGTGGTTCACACACATTAACCATAGTGTCTTACGTGTTGTATATATATAGGTTATAGCACAATCATTAATTTAATGGGCTACAATACATCACATTTCCACATAATGTACCCAAGCTTTAAGAACTATACAATATGGGTCATAGGATCACCATATACCCCTAATTCACTACATGAACCATCACATATTACACGAATTATAGGTATGATGAACATAGTGACTAACATTACATTATTTAGTGAATTATAATACAACAAGGTAACACACATGATTCATCACAACACGTTGGCAACATCATGATACAATTCAATTCACTATACACCAATTTTTTCATACAACACATCGGCATGCCTACATATCAAAGAATAACAATACACTCCTACACTTCGCAATCCATGATAAAATTATTTTCTCACACAACAAGGTGGTACATTACACATGAACTCCTCATTGAATCCATGAAAAGGAGAGAAAATAATCTCATCAAAAGCACATCAACATGATAACAAATACACACTAAGTCACATGTAGAACATGTGCGTTCATAATATCACATTTACAACATTGTTTTCATCACAATATATATCACATTATTCTTCTCATCTCCACCACCAATATGCAAGATCATCACAATTCCAATCTATCCCAAAGGTTCGAGAGAATGAACCTCACTCGATACCATATGTAATGCCACATATTTGACACACAAAATACAACAAAAAAATTTCAGAATATTTTTTTCTTTAATGGCACATTAAACAACACCACATGGAATCAAAATCGAGAAACTTGACATCACATAGGAAAAGTTACACAAAGCAGGAACCTACTCATATAATAGATAACATATGGTACACATCAATTTCTTACTCAAATGATGTAAACCAAGACAATGATCCAACTATTATAAGACACACAAGATAGGCATACTCCATAACATGGCCTTTTTACGTTTACATATTTATTACATTTAGTTTCCATTATATAACCTTATAGGTTTCAAGTGAATATAATTGGTAAGGATGTAAAATTTTCTTTTTCTAAAACCTTAAATACTTTATTTTCGTAATCCTTTAAAAGAGAATGCATGATTGGTTCCTTTCTCGATTTCCATTAATTATCCACGACTCAAATGTTAATTAAATTAATTTTAAACACATACCAGCCTCCCAATATTTATTCTTACATTAAATTTTTATTTCTCAAAATATGTTTAATTGATGTTAAAATTTTATCCTCGTTACGAAAAGGAACTAACAAGATGTTAAGGTTATGCTTTTCGAGATGTATATTCGATGTTTAAAATTTACCTTTGCTAGACAAGGGAACTATCATGAGGTCAAGGAAGGAATTATTAGGATTTAAGGGTGATTTAGATTCAAGATACCTCTTCCCATAAACATCCTCCCATCATAGTACCCTATTTTCCATCTTACAATTTTCTATAGTTTAACAGTTAGTTTAAGTCAATTTATCATTTAGCCGTCATAAATTTCTTTTTTATATAAAATCTTGTGTTGGCTCAAATTCTTGATTCATCAAGTTTTATATATATATATATATATACATATATTCTTAACCACAAGATAATGCCTAAATCAATTATGAAGACTTCAAGAATAACTTTATTCCTAAACAAATATCTTATTTACTCTTGTTTTCCATTACTCTTACATGGTTAATTTGGAATCTTATTGGCATTATTTTAGAACAATTGTAATTCAAATGACACATAATTTACACTTATGGATTCATGACTATAAGGAGTGGTGACCCTGTACCTAACAACTCATTTCATCACTCTTAAAAACCTAAGTATTAAAGCATATAACAAGACAACCGAACAATTATATGCTTTCAATTTTCTTCCAAGGAACTCTTTAAATCGTTTAGTAAAATGCATCAACATTTCTTTCACCAATACCCTTAAGATAGGCTCCATGATCTATTAACTTCAAAAGAAATTATGGATGGGGAAATTACACCCAATGAGAAAGCACATGATAATCTGTGACTAAGGGTCACAATTATATACGAGGGACAAAGGGATTTCAAATGCAAAAGTTATAAAATTTCATGTGTTTCAAAATACTTTTAAAGTGATATTTATAATCATTAGTAACAATACATCATAGCTCATTGTTCATAAAATTTCACTTAGGTCTCTATGCCTAACTATAGATCAGTTTAAAGTGTGAAAACATATTTATCCCATTAAACCTTCATAAGGGACAAAGGTGTAAAGTTATTACTAGCCAAGGTGACATATTTATCTGTGAGGAACTAAAGAGATCATTAACATGAGTTTAATGCATAGTAAAACTAGTGCACTAAATCCTCTTATGTCATCAGGATCTTATGAAGCGTTAATTCAATGATGAAGGTATCCCAAAATATCTTCTTAAGAATATGGTTAACCACTAGGACACCAAGGTCCAACACAAACATTGAACTCTAACTCATCCATGAAGATGAGTAGACCTATGACACCAAGAAGTGTTATTCCTATTTACCCTATGAATGACAATGTTACTCAACTGATTTGTTTCTTCGTGCAAGGACACTTAAGTTATAGAAATGGTCTTTGAAGAATTTTCTTAAGTGTAGGACAAGAAGTCTAATTGTGAGGATTAAAGTATTTCTTAAGACATTAGGGTTTTATAAACCTAGATGTGACATGTTTGACAGGGTGGGTAAGACAAAGGTTGAATAATCATTACATTTATATGGTTTTAAAATGATAAGTTACTTCCAAACATTTTTATTTTTTCTATGAACCACAATAACTATTAGGCAGGTGATTGTTTCAATCATCTAAACCATGAGATCCATATTTAAATTCAAATGGGCTTAGCACCTATGAAGTGAACGGTATGATTTTTACCCATTTAAAAAATTAACTATCTTCCTCGTTTATCTAGATAACATAGTTGTTCCTACATTAATTATGTGTCACTCCTACTAGTGTTGTAAGGTTAGCTTTAACACAAGGCAGATACAAAAACATAGTTTTCCATGTACATTGCTTGAAATATAAGAGTCCAAGAGTAAAATTAGTCTTCAACACACACTACTTTTGATAATGAAATTCTCTTTAATTCACTTTCATTTTCCATTCATAATTTATATCAATATATAATATCTTAATGTCATCTCACTATTTACAACATATCACACTCTAACCCTTCTTGTTGGAGTACTGCAACCAACATTGTGTCAATCCTAAAACTAGTTTGGAGATACCTAAACTTAATCATAAATACAAACACTCATCATTTCAAACAATTTCAATTAAATATAAGAGAGAGGGAGGAGGGAAATGGAAGAAGAAAGATCCTTTTTCTTATGAATTCACGCTTTCACATTCATTTTTCACTTAATGTTTTGGTACTAGAGAGAGAGAGCAAGGATAAGAGAGTAAGTTAAAAGACATATTATTTTCTATTCAAAATGTAACAACTATTTTAATTTCATGTCCATTTTCATTTCATTTAAAACCAATGTATATTTATCAATTCATTTACATTTTCAAATCAACCAAAGTACCATATTCGTTTTAGAGAGAGAAGAGGGTGAATAGTGCAAAACACTATACATTTCAAAATTATTTTATACAAGATAAAATATCGAATAAAATTATACATAGAATTATAATGGTGTTGCAAGGTCACACACGTGGATAGAAGTCAAAAAGATTCAAAAAGGATATTTTAGCTAAGGTTGAGAAAAGCTGTCCAAAAATGAAAAAGTGCTTAAAAGCGGGTCTCGAACACACTCATTTCAAGTTCTTTACAAATATTGAATATTACTACTTATTCCCTCATATATACATAATTCATCATGTATCATGAAATTTGATTATGAAGAGCAAAGCTCAAGTTACAAGGGCAAGTCTAGGGCTAGTTATTGTAATTACGTCAGTAGCTCTTGTCGCACAACGACCAGTGGGCCCCAAAACCCACTTGAAAAATTAGTTTCCGAAGGAATTTTCATTGAAATGAATGTGGGTTATGATCCTCTTGTTGGAAGTATATAGGTAGGAGGTAGTGGTTTTCATTTTTCTTAAGCTAAGGGAAACCCGCAAGACAAAGCTAGTTGTTAAGAAAGAAAGAGCAAGAACCTTTCAGGAAGGGGACCTAGTTTTGAAGTGGGATGCAGATTGGGAAAAGCCAGGAAGGCATTCTAAATTTGATGCTATTTGGAGTGGCCCCTACATGGTCACAGGATGTAAAAGTAGCAATGCCTTCCAATTATCTACATTAGATGGAGAGGAGCTTCCGATTCCGATTAACGGAATCTATCTCAAACATTTCTACTGAAAGGAAAGTTTCACCCTTGTAAATATTAGCCTAGGATTTTAATTCCTCTAAGTGCATATGAACATTTTCTTGTTTTAATTTAGGTTTCATTTTCCCTAAGTAATTCGGCATAGGTTTTGTTGCTCTAAGGTTGCATCACTATGTAACTCAGTATACCTACAATCCATTTCCGGGACAAGTGAAAACTCTAGGTCAAGACAATTTTCTACTCTCAGAAACCTCATTTTTATGATTTTCATATGAAATTGAGAGTGTGGGAAGTGGGTTAGGTCCCGGGATTACCAAGTGCAAGCAATCGAGTTCTTGTTTCAAGCACGAGATCGATATGAGGATATCATTCATGACTTCGTTCCCAATGGATACTTCAAGGCAACTGATCTTTTCACCTAGTAGACAGGTGATCCTGCGAGTCACCAAATTGTTATCCAATTTTTCCTACTCGAGAAAAATTGATCAAACAAAACCTTGCACCTGAGAACAAAAAGGAGAGGCGGTTCAGTCATACGAGCTCAAATTCAATCCCAAAAAATCAAGTGGCAGACGGGCTTGACAATGGAAAAACAAGATCGGAAGATGAATGGCCATGGAAATGTTGAAGAAAATTGAGGCCAGAGCGAGTCAACTCAAAGCAAAGCAATAGAGCCGCAGAAGGTGCCATGTATCAAATTGGTAAACTTTCAAAAGGTGCAACAAAACGGAGACACCATGGATGTGCTTGAGCCCCATGTGGATCTCGGCACATAGCAGGATCTCGGATGGTGCTAAGTGTACCTTGTTGTAAATTTAGGAGCTAACTTCAAAGGTCCCACCTGAAAAGGGGTTTTTGCATTATATATAGTGGGGCCCTTTACTCACCCAAAGGAATGAGGCAGGAAGTGTTCACTCGAGGCCCGAATCGGATAAGTATAAAAATAGCAAATGAAGCCTCCACATGTCTCTTCAACACACTTTTAGTATGGTACTCAAAAGGAAAGTCCCCAAATGAGCACAGGATTTCCATGTGTCTAGGGCCCAAGAAAGTGGAACCAGCCATTGAAAATTCTAAGCAAACTAGCAAGTCAACGAAATCCTCCACATGTCTCATCGGAGAAACTTCAAAGGTGCGGTGAAGCGGGGTCCCGAATGAGTGTGAAACCTCCACATGTCTAGGGTCGACGTTGTTGCTCGTGAAATAGAAGGGAAAAAGGTAGAGTGAAGCACGAGCATGTTCGCAGAGGATGCCAAGCTGTCGGCATGTTGCATCTTAAGCACCCTAAAAGGCAGCGGCAGAATCTTAAGAATGTGTGGGCCTTCCACGTGGACCTTACATAGTGTTATCCCGTAAAATTGGCAAGGGCAATTTTTGCGATAACTTACTAAAATTTTGTTCGGTCCTCGTTAGGGACCCCTTGCGTTCGGAACATTGCAAAATCCCTTCCCAGGAAATCTAGTTTTCCGAACTTAGCCTTTTTTGGTCTTTTTTGGTTGGGCACACATAATGACTATACAACATCAAGTTTTGGTGCACCCCCTTTAAATCCTTTAGCGCATGCTTTCTCGTGTCAATAGGCATTTTGATGTGCCTCACTATGTTGAGTCTTCCTTGCATGCGCCAAGGCGCATGCACCTTCATGTTAGCAATACTTTTGTTGCGCCACTTTTTGGTGCGCCAAGGGCACATATTCTTGTGTCGACAACACTTTTGATGTGCCAAAGGCGCACTTAACTTCGTGTTGGCAAGTGTTTTGGTGCGCCAAGGGCGCATGTTTTCTTGTGTCGACAGTGTTTTTCATGCGCCATTTGAAAAAGTTGGTGGCGCATTTATTACCACCTCACCTATATATAGGCGCATCTGCACTGTCATTGTCACCAAACACAAATCACGTGATTATTTTTCTCTGTACCTGTCAGCGCACTAGCCTTGTCATTTTCGAATCTTTTCGTGGACCCATTTGCACACTTCTCCACTATTTATCCTGGTAAGAGGTCCTCTTTCTTTTTGCACTTTGTGTTTGTGGTTTTTGGCTGCTTGTTGGTATGGATTGGATTGGAAAGATTGTGAAATCATTAACTTCCCCCTTCCTTGCTGTCTTTTCCATTCTTCCACATGTTCTTCCCCCTCTTTCAAGATCTGCTAGTAGAGGAAACTCTGTCCTGAAATGATTGCTTAAAAACTCTTTGTTTAAGCCTCTTCATCACCCCAAGATACCCTAAAAGGAACTTAACCACATATAAACCCCTCAGAGAGAGAATCAAAGCTTAAAAAAGAAATTGTATTTTTCTTCTCCTTTGGCGCATTGGCGCACCCTACAACATGAAGAACAGTTGCACCAATGGCGCATTTGTCACCCCCGTTACACAAAGAACAGCCGCACCAATGGCGCATATTCCCTACCTGCTACATAATGAAAAGTTACACCCTTATGGCGCACTTCCTTAGTTTGTTGAAAATGCTTTCCTCGTGCCCCCTCATGGTGCACCAAACTCATTTGTTGCATCGTTAAAACCTGCGCCCTTTGGCGCACCCTGCATGTATGCAACATAGAAATTATCCGCGCCAAGTGCAAAACTGTAAACGGCGCAGGCGCGTCCCTCATCACAACAACATCATGTCATGCACGGACCTTCATGGGCCACGCTAGGTTCACCTTGGCACATGAAAAAATGATGTAACATGTGCACATCCTGTGCCCTTTGGTGCATCCTGTATCCGTGTAACATGCTATATCCATGCGCTTGTTATAAAATACATATACATGGTACAGGTGCACTACTGATTGCATCAACAAAAATGTACCCTACAGCATCCATGCGCCATGCACCCTTTGGCACTGATTTATCTCTTGCAGCAGCCCTTTCCTATGTGCCTTACCATTTTACCCTGTAATCTGCAGCATTCATGCGCCCTGCGCCCTGAGGCATTAAAATCACTAACTCTTTCTTCTGATTGATGCTTTAATGGAAGATCAAACAGCTGATATGACTTTCTTGCGTTGGGTTTCACTTCTTATTCTTGCAGATCAAAAATTGAGCTCAGAAGTACATATGTCAACATCAAGCAAGAGACCTACCAAATCCAAGGGTAAAGCCAAGCTCACGAAGAAGAAATGAAGTATGAGTATCGAGGGTCAAGATGCCCGAGTCCCGGGAAGAGTGTAAACCTGGATATCGAGACTCGAGCTCGGACACATTGACATGGAAGATTCTGGGCCGAGATCCCAGAGAGGGCCACAAGAAGTCCATGGATGGACAAATTGATAGAGCGGTGTCTTTGCGCACTTTCTTTGAGTGGAATCCCAGTTAGCACCGTGAACAATGAATTTAGGATGGTGGTAGCCCGATGCTACAATAAAGACATAAGATGCATCCTGATGAGAAGGGCGAGGTTATAATCAACCTCACTTTGCCTGCCATTTGAAATAATGCTCGGCATCCCTCACCACCGGCACTTTGTGGCCGTCAGCCAGGAAGACTGCATCAAGGCCTGGGACGACAATGAAGATCAGTGTGTGCAGCTGATGAACGAGGTATATTTGAAGAATAAAAAGGTGGTGACTTGGTGGCCACAAGTCATTCATCATAGTGACTTTTAGAGGAACTCAGCAACACCATCACATTCCTGAGCAGAGTCTTTGGGCTTCCTAATGCCCATTATTTTCACAAGTGGATGCTGCGGTACCTAGAAACAATGAACAAAAATGTGCCCGATCAACGCTTTGAGTGGGTAGAAATCATAAGCAGCACAATCTCCGAGAAGCTACAACAACTTAACACAATGGGGAGGTTCTATATGAACTCCTACGTGGTCTATGCATGCAGCTTCAGAAAGAGATTATCCAGCTCTGATGCGGTGTGGGGTTTGGCCCTAGGTTAAAATCTATGAATACTATCCAGAACTGAAGCTGGAAAATAGCATCCCCCAATTTACAAAGATCAATGATGCATTCTTCTATTTCATCATCTACCTGTTGAGGCCGAATATGACTCATGGTCGCACGATCAAGAGTATTGTAGAAGCTATCGAAAAGTAGGGGGCCCTGTTCACTCAATTCCCCACATTCACCTATCTAAGGGCGGCTAACTTCTTGGGGGAACTAACTAAATTGCCAAGGTATGCCGGACCCAAATTGATCCTACTAGAGCTGTCGAGGCAGCTAATCACCTACCATGAGAAGTGCCTCAAGAGAAAGAAGGGTGGAACTCCTTTCCCCCTCACAGTGGGTAGGTATACGTGTCTCACTCACCACAAGGCAAAAGACATGTTTGCAGAGCTGGAGCTGTTGAATCTGAAACATAACTTCCCAGCAAGGCCCACCTTCGACCCAAGAAATTGTCTGCCTAGGGCCAAGCTCGACCCGATCCACATCCCTCAGATCGAAGATATCTACATCGATATATATCATGAGGTTGAGCTCAGGAGGAAGGACCATTCTCACTTGGCCTTAGCAGAAATCATCCAGTACGGGGTGGCCATCGTCCCCAAAGGCTACCAAACTCACCGAGCGAAGTGGATGAAGTGTATTTTGACACGAGTGGGGACGATTGGCCTTTCGCGGTGATTGATAGAACAAAAGCACCCCAGAACAATGGAGGAAAGGGTCAAGGAAACTATGCGCAGGACAAAGCATTGGTGCCGAATGAATGGAATCATCTACCTTGGAGTCGATTTCACAACCTCTCCGTTGGGCAACGCACCTCCTCGATCAAAGCAGCCAAAAGGTAAGGGAAAAGGAATAGAGGGTGAATCCAATTCCACCAAAGAGGAAGCTCCTGAAAGCCCTCCTTCCACTTCACAAGAACGGGTTGAAATCCCGAAAATCTCAGAAGAAGAAGTGGCGGAAGATGTTCCAATAGGCATATCCACTTAGGATGTGGCCATGACTATAACAATTGAGGTCCCTTCTGTCCCTTCTCCCTTTCCTCCTTCCCCTCCTCGAGTGACCCAAGCGACCATCACTTTGGTCGTGTCCTCTCCCCCTTCTTCTACCATTCCTCCTGCTTCCTCATCCATCTTCTCTTCTCTCGCGGACCTGTCCCCCTCCATTTCTTCCCTCATCTCTAAGCTCCCTTCCCTTCCTATGTCTTCCTCCCTTGTAGTATCCCTTCCTCCGTAGGCACTTCCTTGGCTTTTCTCTCTATGCCGCCGCCACGTGTCTCCACATTTTCCCTTCTACTCTGCAGTTGCCCCCTTTTCATTTGGTCCTTCTCCCTAAGTCTAGCACTGGATCTCCCAACACCTAAGTCAATAGAAAAGGAAAGTTCCCATCGTGACTGATGGAATTTTCCGTTATCAATAAAAGGGGCCAAGAAGTAAAAGCCTATCATACACTTCTCTCGAGTGCTTTGGGAGAGAGGGTAATGGAGATCGCATACCCCAATCCTCTAAAAGATAAAAAGGATCTGTCTTCGACAGATTACATAGTGACTCGAGTCATAATGGGGACGTCTTACGAAAGCCTTTGGGAGAGGCCCTATTTGTAGTTAACGCCCTCTAGAAGCTTCAAGAAGAAAAAGAAGAGAAAATGCTACCGAAAAGAGCAAAATAAACATCTGCTCCATGCCTTACAGAAGATGGGCAGTGCACCTCCCACAACTACCGCCAAAACTTCTGAGCCTCTGAGTCAGGATAAAATTAATGAATATGCAAAGATCAGCGAGTAGGGTATGGCAGTTTCCACTGGAGGAGCCAGATCCTCAAGGACGGTGAGCAGTGATCGCGAGTTCACCGATTTGTATCTCGAACATCAACAAGGTGAATAAAGAACTCCAGGGCATTAGTAGGACCCATATCAAAGAAGCTGGACCATGGTAGAGCGACGCATGAGACCTTTGAAGAATGTTATTTGTTTAGTCGAAGATCTGGTCAAGTTCGGTGTTTTTGGTCACCCCAGGGCCCTCAATAAAACCCTTTCCACTCTGGATTACCGGATGGATCAACTGGAATTCGTCCTCGAAAAGATTAATAAGGTAAAGGAAGAAGCCCAGAGCGTAATGCATCGGATGGAACAAATTGTTCTAACGATGTCTCTAGGGTTGCTTACTCCTTCTTTCGCCTTAAGGAAGGTTGTGAAACCATCTAGATCTTCGAGGAGATCGTTTTACAAGGGTTGGGGCAGAGGTCACTTTTGCGAGAATCCATCAATAACTTTCTTTGGCTGTCGGGACTTCATCGGGTTCTTAATAGAAGCAGAGAATGAATATTCCAAAATTTGAGAGAAGCTTACAGACGAGTGGGAGACTTTTGAGGCTATCACTGAGTGACACAAGGATCCTTCCCAAGATCAACTAGAGCCCATGATCAGCAAGTTCATGGAATACCGTGCCCAATTCCACATCTCGTCACTGAGCGGCGACGAACAGGATCCCCCCTTTCAGCCGCGGGATGACAACGATGAATAATTTCTCTCTCTTCTTGAACTTTCTTTTTGTAAATGTCTAAAGTATGTTGGCACAAATGATGACATCATCCATGTTGCACCATGGGATGATGTCATCCATCAAGTTGTCAAAATTCAACATGACTTTGAGATATTTTGTAGATATTATGTAAATAGGTGGTTGGTTCCTTTTTGCATTCCTTCTTCTCCTTCTTCTATAAATACTCGAATACTTGTTGTATTCGGGAGGTGAATACTTTTCAGATGAGAAATAGAAGTAAGAAGAAGATTTTGAACTCTTTGTAACAGAAACAAACATTGAATACAATATATTTAGACTTTGTGCTGAATACATGTGTTTTAACATCAGATCTTTCTTATGTTAGATTTGTGTGATTGTTCTGTTGGATTTGCTTCTACTTTGTTGTCACTTATTCATCAGTATTGCTTTATCTGTCTATGCAAGTAGGTTCGGCTCACATTTACTACCAACCCAAACCATAGACCCTTTGATCCTTCCACTTTGGAATTCATTTATTTTCTCCCTTCGATCTGATCTTTTTCTGTCTTCCCTCCTTTCTTTTCTTCTAACAACAAGAAATACACCTCTTGGGGACGAGATCCCAAACCCCAGAAGGCATAATATTGTGAGACTTGCATGATTCCTACACGGTAGAATAGCAATAAACCAGTTTCACTTTTCGACTCAAGAGGGCTATGCCTGCACACTATTGACTCGTTTATCCATAAATTTGCCCCGGTGTGATTTTGAACCAACACATAGATAGACTCCAAACCCAATGGAGCGCTTCGACTGATGTTTAGATGATCATAACTTTCAACTTGAAACTCAGATCGAGAAAGAGGGGACTTTTTGGGAAGTTCTTGATGTCTTCTACTCAACTACAAGCTATCGGGATTCTCACCTGCCACCATAATGCGGTATGGGCTTCCTTTCTTTCCCAAAAGGCGATAATGGAGGCATGGGTTTTATAGTGAAACCCATCATTATTACAAGGAATTCATTGTTCTTTTGGGGTGGTTGAAAAGAATTCAGATTTCTTTTATCTCCTTCTCTAATTATTCCTATATATTATAAGGAGGGGCATTTTCTAGAGGTTGGACATTTCTACTTTGCACCCTCCCTTCTTCCCTTATCTGCAGTGATTTTGTGGAGTTTCAAGCCTCCCATTCAAATTGTAATGCAAGTTTATTCCTCTTGGCAATTGTAGTGCACTATATCAACTCCTTAGAGCAATAAAATAAGTTTGTGATTGATTTCAACCCTTTCTTATGTCTATTACATCTTCTTGATCTTTCATTGTAACCATGGTTATCTATGCATGGTAATTGTATCAAATTTTAATGGTTTATGTTTAATTGTAAATTAGGTGTTTGACATTTCTTTGGTGTATCACCTCTATTAGTTAGGTTTATTTTCTTATTCCTTCTTAACCCTATCTCTTTGGCAAGCTAGAGTAGGTTTTAGAGTGGATCCTCTATAATATGAATGTGTGCATCGAATAGAGGAATAGGAACCGGCCTTCTTCCGAGATCTCTCCCGATTCACAAAGTCCCACACTTTGGGAGAAGCTCCATGTTATGGAATCACACTGAGAGTCTCAACCAATCATGTTGAAGACATTCAGGTGCTATGATTATGCACTAATAGTTTTGGCATGCAGTGGGACTAGAAGTCTTCATTTTATTGCAAAAAGATTGATGTGAACTTGTTGTAAGTTTCCAAGCTTATGATTCACGAGAAGAATCCAAATGCGATTAAGAACTAGAGAAGAGGGACTCTTTTTATATCTGCATTTATCCCCGAAATGGTAAGGAGAGGAAGAAGATCTCAAAGCTCTCCATCTCTATAAAACGAGAACCTTGTTAACACCTCCGGCTAGTTCAATCGACTAGAGTTCTTGACCAATCAGGATGGCACAACCCAACCCCTATGTCAACTTCATTGGTAGCAGCCCGTTGGCTCTCAATGCACAAAATCTAGTTCGATTGCGGTGGTGAAGAACACTCCATATTTTACTTGAGAGAACAAGACAACTTCGATTGATCATAACCAAGAAATTGCAAATGTCTGTGTAATTCATGAAATTTATGAAATGGACATTGTCGTCAAGTTGTTGGCATCCTCCTTTAAGGGTAAATCTTTGCAATGGTTTAGAATTATAACAATAGGGTCTATCCAGAATTGGTATCATCTATACATATCCCTTCATAATTAATTTGGAGAAAATGGGGAAAATCTATCCTTTTTGGAACAAGACAACCATCAAGAGGGCTCCTAATGAGCGGTTGGTGACTTCAACTTCATATTGTAGCGGACATGGGATAGGATTTCATTGGTTTTGAGACCAAAAACTAAAGGTGATTTTCTATACATCTTTAAAGCTTCAAATTCTAATATTGTTATGATAATTCAATCAATGGGAGGTATAACGGTACTGCGGCCTATAATATTTCCATTGGGTGATAATTGCTTAATTCGAGGTTGGTAAACTTGCACCTAGGCCACCTATGCCTCTATATCTAGAATTAGGAGCTCGAGCACTAGTCAAGCACTTACATTAGCCCCATTCCTTCTCAAGAAATTATAATTCAACTGAAGCTTCTACTTCATCTCCTAGCACTTAAAATGAGCTCGAGAAGTCATAAAGCAACTACAAAACTTGGGGAATGAGTTAGTAACACTTAAGAGGAAGCAAGCCCAAAATTTTAGATCATATCATCCTCAAACTCAACCCAATAGGCCTCTATATCAGCCTAATAGGCCACCTATGCCTCTATATCTAGAATAAATAGGTGAGCACTAGTCAAGCACCTACGTTAGCCCGCATTCCTACTCCAAGAAAGTAGAATTTGGACTGAAGCTTCTACTTCATCTCCTAACACTTCAATTGAGCTCAAGAAGTCATGAAGAAACTAAAAACTTGGGGAGTGAGTTAGTAACACTTAAGAGGTGGCAAGCCTAAAATTTCAGATCATATCAGCCTCAAACTCAACCTAATAGGCATCCATATCAGCCTAATAGGCCACCTATTCAAGCTACAAATCGAACCAAGTAAAACCTCCTGCCAATAGACTATTCCATCCTTACAATCCCAATATTGCATCTACATCTAGAACCTTGGTACCAGTGTAAAATAACATGACTCAAGAATATGACTAGTGTTTTCCACGCAATCAACCTCATAACTAGTCAATGTGTTTCAATGGTGATTTAAATCAAGCTCTTATGGTGACAACAATGGGTGTGGAACAAGAGTCGGGCCAAGAAGGAAATCAATAGCAGGAAAAATCTCAACAAGAAGTACCTCCAAATGAGACCACACTTGTAAATTGGTAGGCTAAGGATTTTTGTGGTATGAACCAAGCCCCTTCTCAAAAGCGTAGCAGCCAATACATGGTCAAGAGAAGGAATACTGGAGAAGGAAACTCATCCAATTCAAATGATATGCAGCCCCTATTACTCCACAAGGTGTTATTAATCAAGCTGTAATTCCTAATGAGCAAGGTCATCCCAAATTGCCTTCCGGATAGCCTAGGTGCCGGTCGTAACAACCCTTGTGCAAGAAATGACCGTGCAAGAGAAAGGGGCGGAAGAGAGATAACTCATCTCCATTCAACATTATTGAAGCGAGATGAAGAAAATGAATGTAAACATATCGGTGTGGGAGTCATTGGCTATCCCAGAACAAAGAGACCTATTACAAGTTGCTATGGTAAATTGGTGACATCAAATCAGCCACCCAATCAACAAGACAAGATACTTACCAATGTAGCTCAATAAGGAGCATCAGGTCGAGAAGGTCACCAAGGTAAAAATATGAAGCCCCCACCATTTCATGATTGATTCAGGAGCAATAAGCTCAGTCATGCCAAAACAAATAGTTGACCATTTAGGTCTTCAATATGAAGTTATCTCCAAAGGTGTGGTGCAATTTAATGGAATGACAGTAACAGTAGTTAGAGTAATCAAATATTTGAGCCTCACTTTGCATGCATGTCCTAATCTAACAGTGTTGTAAGATGTATCAGTCATAGACTTTCCACTTCTCTTTACATTGTGTTTGTCAAGATACTTCAATACCAAAATTGGGGGCTATTTGTCTATTGATTGGTCACACATGCTATTTAGAATGAGGTATGGAGCTAAGGCCACAATCAGATATGAGCCCATTGTAAACTTTCACATAGATCCTTATGTGCCGAGTCCAATTAACGCAAATTGTTCAACATTTGATCAAGAGGATTACCCAAGCACTCATGAAGCAAACACCAAGGTTGGATGCATTCCAGACTTGACTCTTGATGAGTGGGCAAACAAGAGGCATGAATTTGACCCTTACAAAGAAATGGAAGAATCTGAATTAGGAGTCTATTGTTTACATGAAGAGAGTCAACCCCTCCCTAGCATCACCAAGTCAGACCAAAAATATGATAATGAGGTATGGTGGCTATTCTTTGATGGTTCAAGAAGTAAACAAGGTCTTGGAGGGCGTGCATTGTTAGTTTCACCAGAACATCAAGTATTATTGACATTTCGTTTCCATTTTTCTGTTCAAACAACATAGCTAAATATGAGGCCTTGATTCATGGACTTCATTAGGCGGGGAAAATAGGCATAAATAATTAGAAAGTATTTGGGGATAGTGAGCTAATCATGAACGAAGTTAGGGGGAAATATGCTACAAATAATGACCTACTTAGGAGCTAAAAAAATAGGATATGGGACCTAATTGAGGATTTCAAAGCTTTCAACATTGTGTCCATACCCAGGAAGAAGAATGAAGCTGAGGATAGGCTTGAAGTAGTTGGAGCAACATTTGATGTGGTTGATAGTGTCAAAAGAGACAAAACACAACCACATGTTCATGTGATTATAAGGCCAGCAATTCTAGACAATAACACAAGTTGGTAGGTGTTCGAGAATGATCAACATATCATTAAATTATTGCAAGAAAAGGCTGAATTGTCAGCTAGGAACCAAGCCAAATTAGAGCAGCAGTATGGGGATCAAGCTATGCGGTTGTGGACAACAAGATTCCCAAGGGTTTAGTAACATTAAAGTCTATCTTCAATCCTAATGACCAATTTCGTAAGGATAAATCCAACATACAAGTCAAAGGAGAGGATTCAGAGCCAATCTCGGTTGGAGAGGAAAAACACTTCAAATTGGAAAAGTGGCCATTGAACAAGAAACATATGAGTTCGTACAAAATTTTCAAGAGTTTTTAGGCGTCTTCACTTAGAGCTATGAGGACTGCGATGATTTAATCGAAGATGGCACAATATACCATACAACTAGATCATTCTAAGCCCATCAGGTAGAAGCAAAGAATAGTCAACCAACACATTGAGCCTCTAATGAAGAAAGAGCTAAACAAGCTAATAGAGGCCAACATTATATTTCTAATTAAGCATTCAATCTGGGTTACAAACTTGGTACCGGTCAGGAAGAAGAATGGGGAAATAAGGTTATACATGGACTTGAGACCTAAATAGGGCATATCTAAAAGACCGTTACATAGTTCCTTGATGGAACAAATCTTACAGTAGTAGTATCCGGCTCAAAAATATTTTCTCTCCTAGATGGATACTCAAGGTATAATCGGATAATGGTGAAAGTAGGCGACTAATTCAAAATGAATTTCACCACTAAGTGGGGCACCTATTCCTATAGGAAGATGCCATTTGGATTGTATAATGTCGAGCCAATTTTCAAAGGGTGATGGACATGGCATTCAAGGGTTGATCGAAAAATAATATCTTGATATATCTTGATGATATCACTTTGTTCTCCAAAAATGCAGCTGATCACCTCTTTCATCTAAGACAGGTATTTCAAAGATGTAGGAGATTTGTGGTATCGTTGAATCCCAAAAAATGCATATTCTTGGCTCACTAAAGGAAAGCTCCTGCGCCATATTGTGTCAAAGGAGTGATTAACTATTGACCAGAGAAAGTTGAAGAAAGTCAAGCATTACCATTGCGAGTCATAAGAAGGCTCTTAAGAGCTTTCTAGGAAGGATCAATTTTGTCCATAGATTTGTACCAAACTTTGTCACTCTTGTGAAGCCAATAACGATGATCTTGAAGAAGAGTATGGCATTTAGGTTGGTAGGCGAGGGTAAAGAAATTTTGAGGTTATAAAAGAGGCTATATCTGAAGCCCCATCTCTTGTGAATCTAGACTTCTCCAAGGACTTCATGTTCTATGCCTTTGGTGGTGGGGATACAATTTTTACAATCCTAGTACAACAGAACAAAGAGGGATCTAAACATCCAGTTGCCTTCTTCACTCAAATTTTGGAAGGCTGTGAAGTGAGATACTCCATTGAAAAGCATGTCCTTGCAGTGATCAAGTGTTTGAAGAAGTTCAAGCACCTAGTTTCAAATAATAAGATCCAATTGCTAGTCTATCATGTGGGAGTCAAGGACTTCCTTTTGAACAAATATCTAAATGATAAATATGTAGGATGGATCACTCGTGTCATGGAATATGACATTAATGTTAAGGTCACTAAATTGGTCCGTGGAAAGGGGCTATGTGAATAACTAGCTTTGAGTCAACAAGTTGATGCAAACAATGGAAAAGAGATTGTTCTACTTCTACAAGATGGTCAAGAACAAGAAAATGATAATGTTCCTATTCCCTGTCAGACTCAAAACATGATACACTTCCTACAAATAGGCCTATTCCCTTAAGAAATGAGAAAATAAAAGAGGAGATACTTCAGATTACAAGCCATTCCATATGTGCTTGTTGATGGTGTTTTGTTCAAAAAGGACATCAATGGTGTTCTATTGAGATGCATTGGGACAGGTCAAATTAAGAGATTGTTATAAGAGTTTGACCATGGAGAAGTGAAGGTCATTTTCTTAATAACAACTCTCAAGATAATGAAGGTGGGTTATTATTGGCCCACAGTGTTCAGTGATTACTACACATGGATCAAGAAGTGCAAAAAATGTGTGTTCTTCACAGGTAAGGAAAGACTAGCAACACTTGCATTACACCCAATTTTAGTTAACCAACCATTCATGTAATGGGGATTGGACTTCATCGGGTTCATCAATCCTTGGATTCTCAAAGCATGAGACTATTTCACAAGGTGGGTGAGGTGGTAACATTCAAAGAAGAAAGCGAGTCTATCATACTAGACTTTTATGAAGGGATAGTGACTAGGTTTGGAGTACCGAGACACTATCATATCGGATAATGCCTTATCATTCCTAAATTCCAAGATCATAGAATGGGTTGTGAAACGGAACCTACTTGAGAACCTCTTCAAACTATTACCCACAGGGTAATGGGCAAGAAAGAGTCAATAAATAAGAATTTGCTAAGGATCATCGAAGGACTCTAAATGAAATCAAAGGACATGGTATACCAAGCTCAAATCAGTATTAGAGATACCAAAGAGGTCAACAGGTAATTCTCCCTCCAAGTTAGTTTATGGGAAAGATCCAGTCTTGCCTATATCATTAGAGCTACCTCCATTAGAGCTCATGAAGCAGTTGGAGTTGTTTGAGTTTGAACTAATGGAGGATAGGTATGCAGAGATGATGGAATTGGAAGAGATTAGGGAACATGTAGTTCAAACAATGGAAAAGGATCAAGCCTTAATTAAGAGATGGTTTGACAAGAAAGCAAGAGCAAGGACCTTTCAAGAAGGGGACCTAGTTCTGAAGTGGGATGCAAATCGGGCAAAGCCAGGAAGGCATTCTAAATTTGATGCTATTTGGAGTGGCCCCTACATCGTCACAGGATATAAAATTAGCAATGCCTTCCAATTGTCTACATTGAATGGAGAGGAGGTTTCAATTATGATTAATGAAATCTATCTCAAACATTGCTACTGAAAGGATAGTTTCACCCTTATAAATATTAGCCTAGGATTTTAATTCCTCTAAATGTGTATGCACATTGTCTTGTTGTAGTTTAGGTTTTAGTTTCCCTAAGTGCTTTGAGTACAGGTTTTTGCTCCAAGGTTGCATCACTATACAACTCTTATACCTACAGTTCATTTCGGGGTGGTGAAAACTCTAGTTCAAGACAATTTTCTACTCTTAGAAACCTCACTTTTTTAATTTTCATATGAAATTGAGAGTGCGGGCAGCAGGGTATGTCCCGGGATTACCATGTTCAAGTAGTCGAGTTTTGGTTTCAAAACGAGATCAATAGCGGGATATCATTCATGACTCCATTGCCAATGGATACTTCAAGGCAACTAATCTTTTCAGCCGGTGGCGGGTGACCCCTTGAGTCACCAAATTCTTATCAATTTTGCCCCTCGGGAAAACTTGATCAAACAAAACCTTGCACAAAAGAAAAAGGAGAGGCTCGTTTAGTTATGCGAGCTCACATTTGATCCCAAAATCTAAGTGGTAGGTGAGCTTGACAATGGAGAAATAAGGTCAGAAGATGAATGGCCATGGAAGTGTTGAAGAAAAGCGAGCCCGAGTGATTCAACTCGAAGAAAAGAAAGCAGAGCCATGGAATGTGCCGGATGTCATCTAGGCACACTTTCAAAAGGTGCGATAAAAGTGTGACGCTAGGGGTGTGATTAACCCCACATGGATCTCAACACATAACAGCCTCGTAGATGATGCCAAGTGTCCCACCGTCACAACTTTAGGAGCTAACTTCAAAGTTCCAACCCGAAAGGGGTTACCACATTATATATAGTGGGAACCTTTTAGTCACCCAAAGGAACAAGGCCGGAAGTGTTCACTCGAGGCGGGGAAGTGTCCACATGTATCTTGAGAAAACTTTTGGTATATTGCTCGGAAGGGAAGTACCCACACAAGCATAGGATCTCCACGTGTCTATGGCCGAGAAAGTGGAGAGTAGCAGGTCAATGGAATCTGGACGTGTCTCATTGGCGCTAACTTCAATGGTGTGATAGGTGGGGTCCCATAATGAGTGTGAAACCTCCACATGTCTAGGGTCAGCGTTATTACTCGAAAGCGAGAAGGGACAAATGCGAGTGAAGCATAGAGCATACTCATGGATGATGCCAAGCTGTCGGCATGTCACATCTCCGAGGATGCTAAAAGGTAGAAAAATATAAAGAATGTGTGGACCTTCCACATGGATCTTGCCTGAGATATACTCCAAACCTAATGGAACACCCGACCACGACCTTCAAATGATCATAACTTTTAACTTGAAGCTTGGATCGAGAAAGAGGGGAATTTTTTTAAAGTTCTAGAGGTCTACTACTCAATTACACACTGTCAGGATTCTCACCTAGCACCATAATAGATTGTGGGCTTCTTTTCTTTCCCAACAAGGAACAATAATGGAGGCATGGGTTTTGTAGCGAAACCCATCCTTGTTGCAGGGGAATTCATTGCAATTTTGGGGTGGTTGAATAAGAATTTAGATTTCTTCTATCTCCTTCTCTAATTATTCCTATATATTGTAAGGAGGGGAATTTTTCTAGAGGTTGCAAATTTCTTCTTTGCACCCTCCCTTCTTCCCTTGTCTGCAAGTAATTTTGTGGAATTTCAAGCGTCCCATTCAAATTGTAATGCAAGTTTGTGCCTCTTGTCCATTGTAATGCACTATATCAACTCCTTGGAGCAATAAAATAAGTTTTGGATGATTTCAACCCTCTCTTGTGTCTATTGCATCTTCTGGTCTTTCATTACAACCACAGTTATCTATGCATGGTAATTGTATCACATTTTAATGGTTTATGTTTAATTATAAATTAGGTGTTCGACATTCCTTTGGTTTATCACCCTACATTAGTTATGTTTATTTTCTTTTACCTTCTTAACCATGTCTCCTTGGTAAGCTCGAGTAGGTTTTAGAGTGGATCCTCTGCAATATGAATGTGTGCACTGAACAAAGGAATAGGAACTAACCTTCATTCGGAAAGCTCTCCCAATTCGTAAAGTCCCACACTTTGGGAGGCGCTTCATATTATGCAATCACACTCGAGTCTCAACCCATCATGTAGCTTGAGACATTCGGGGGTGTTGTGATTCCACACCAATAGTTACTATCATATTACTCTACACATAGCATAGGTCAGCAACAGAATAATCTAAATCCATACAACTAGATAATATGTCAGAATGAAGCACCTCAAATTCCTTAATCTTATTCTCCATAGAATGAATAGAACAACAACGGAGTTGTATTTCCCTCTCGAGAGATGATTAATCCTACTTTAAACACAAATATAGATCCTTGTGTAGGGCTGCTCAAACCCACCATGGACAAAGTTTAGGATGTCTAAAAAGAGATCCATTTTACACATTCCAACGTAACCTTTTTTCTTTAACTCTAAGAGTATAGTTTTAACTTTCTTTAATTATCTAATTACTTCTAAATTACCAACATTAACTTGGGTTCCAACATGGTCAGTGCCTCAAATCTCAATAAAGTGTTGTATTATCTTTGGAAGGAAAAGGACAGTTTTGAAAGGCGTTGAGGATGTGTGTCTCTCCTATCTCTGCAAGAACTAGCGTAGGTAAAGAGGAGACCGACAAAGGTGACTCAAGAAAAGACAAAGAAAATTAATATTAACACTCCTCACAAAAAAATTAATATTAACACTCCTCCCACATGTACGCATTCCAAGAATTGTTCACATGCTTATTGATTATTATATTTACTTTTATTATATTCAAACTATAACCATTCAACATAAGGAAACAAATGGAGAGAATTACAAGTTTTTAGAGGGGGTGAAAGTTGGGCATTACATAATGTGAATATTAATCTTTAAATGATGAGTTAATCCCTCTTGTTCTCCCACTTTTCCCATTGTGAAATGAATGTATGATGTGAAAACAAGTAATCATGTTCTTGAGGCAATTCCCTAGGATGAGAGCTAGTAGTCTCATGAGCATGAAAATTTTCTTTATTAACAAATGGGTTACACTACTAATTTCGAAACGCTATTTAAATCAAATTAAGTGGAATTATTTTACGATGATTGTAAATGATCTAGTGGATCCTATTTTTTATTTACTTACACATGAGAATATTGAGTGTGAATCCTCTTTAACCCCTCTCAAACAAGATTTTTAGCTTGACCAGAAGTATTGAATTTACCAAGAGTTACATGATGATTGTTGGAGATAAGGGTGTTCAATCACTTTGTAGTTGTGACCTTAGTAAGGTATGTAAAATTACTAATTGAATGTCTCCTTGTAACATGCATCTAATTCTTAATTTACCAGGAATCCAAGCTTGGTTAAGTGTGAAATCATACCCCTTAGGAGCCCTCATGACTCAGTAAAGGAAAAATAATATATGCATCTTAGTTGTTTTAACAAGAATAATTAAATGATAACAAACATAAAAAGAAAAATAATGCCTCTTAAGATATCTTTTAACCTAGTAAATGGGGAACTTGTAATATGTAAAAGGGCGAACATAACCACCACCCTCAATGCGGTTTAAACAATATTATTAAATGATTAAAATTAAGGAAAAAGAAAGAAATTTGATGATAGGCCCTTTTGACTCGAGGAAAATCCTCTACTACGTATCATGATCAATGCAAACTAAGTATCTAAGGGAAGTAGTTATAATATACAGTTAGTTGTAATAACTGAAAGAAAAATAGTGTAACCCTAGTTCTTAAATGTTATTATGAAAGGAACACACAATCTATTTATTCTAGAATAAATAAACTTCCTTTGTTTCATGTGAACCTTCTGTTGGTACCCAAATTGATTCTTCCTCGGAGGTTGAGTAGCATCATAGATTTTACGGGAAGCTTAAAGGCGAGTAGATCATGTTGTGTGTCGTTTTATAGATGGGGAAGAAATGCATCTTGCTCTTTTTCACTTAGATGTGGAGAAATGGATAACACCCTCAAGAGGATTTGATTTATCCTCACTAATTTAAGGTTTTCCTTTCAAACGAGTAAGAGGACCCTTTTGTAGCCTTTGTTGTTTGTGGAGGAGATGGAGAAGTCCTTCTTTACAAAATTATTAAGAAGACCTTGAAGAAAACATGATCAATACAACAAAAATCTAACTCTCACAAGTTGTCACCCTAGATAATGGAGATATTTTCTAAGCAAGGTTTAGGTCACTAAAGACAATGAAAACATGATTGCTTCTACATGTTTTAGTAATAGAAATTATGCATTTATACACACACATGACAAATAGGGGTAGCATGGGTAGTATTGGTTGCTTTTAAATAAATTTTGGTGGGATGTGAGGTAGAATGAACTTGATTCACCAGATCTTTGAGAGCTTTTACAAAAAATGGAAGGCTTAATCAATAGAATAATTCAAAAAAAAAAAAATGTTCCTTTAACCTAGAAGGTGTGCTTAATGGAGGCCTAGATCAGCACGTTTTCACACAAACTTTAAGAATCCAAAATGAAGGCTCAAATTGAAAAACTTAATTGAACATTATCAACCTTTGTTTTATCACGCCTAAGATACCCTCAAAGGCTAACAAACAATCTTATCATCATGCTAGGAGTAAAGTGATTTTAAATTTGTTTATTTCACTATCAAATGAAATCTCTTTTGATAAATGAAATTGCAAATGCCACCAAACTATCACAAAGATAAGATCTTGTGTGATTCACAAAGATTTCAATGTAAGATTGTAATGGGAATAAGAAAAACTATTTGCAGTCACTCAGAAATGAAGCAAACACATTTTTTTCTCAGAATCAACATAGATTACCTCAAATTTAACTAAATTTGTTAATGGAAATTTTCTAGAACAATATCAGAACTTGTCAATGGTTTTACACTTACAACCACCTTTACATGATCAAATTTAACACAAAATAAATAAACAGGTTCCTCAGATGGTTTCTCAGAAAGATGAGCTCTGTAAAATTTTTCTCTTAGTCCAATTAACTCCTAACCTCTAACACTCCAACCATTTGCATGAAAAATTCATGCAATTTATAACATTTAATCTCTGACAAATTTCCCCCAAAACAAGAAACATTTAAAGCACCATTGCGATCACTGATTTTGATCATGATTCTCATAATCAGATTTGTAAAAAAATTCGAGTCTTTGAGAGGAAAATATCTTCAAATATTTCTAGAATTCAATTCTTTCATTAGGTAGATCACTCTTCATTTCACACGCCAAATACTTTCTCCTCTAATCTATCAAATCTGGTTCCTTGAATGTCGAGGAAGGAAAGATTGGAAAATCAGATCGAATCGATAGTCAGATCACATCTTAATGGTAAAAGACGTTTTTAGATCTTCCCCACCAAATAAAGATATCAAATTAATTCTCCTCTTCATTTGGCATGTAGGAGACATCAAGAAATGATTAAAAAACCATAAAAATTCGCATCCCCAGGAGCTTTGGAGAAAAAATGGCGAGAAAATCATATACAAATGTACAATTGCCATCAATTTCTCTTTTGAATTTGGATCGTCAATGTGGGAGATCTAAGTTAAAATGGGCCTGGGGGTTTCTTTTTACTTTTTACACCTTTTGGGAAAAATGCAAAATTTCTAATTTTGCTCCACCCCTTCGCCTTTGAAAAAGCGGGCTTGACACATCTCCCAATTTTGGTCCCAACAGAATTGGGCCTTGGTTATGCTATTTTACCTTATTTTTGGAAAAAAGGAAAATTTTCCAAATTTTCCCCATAGCCTCGCCCTTCTTCCTTTAGCTTCTGATGTGGGTCCCGCGGAAACGTGCTTAAAATTTCAAATTTCCACCTATCTCAATGGCTCATTTTGAGATGGTCTCCAAAAGTAGAGACCCCAAACAAGTGCGGGATCAAAACGTGTCGAGTCGACAAAGTTTGTAAAAATGTTGAGGTTTTAGCGGAAGGCGCCATGTGTCTAGAGTCTGAGGCAGTCTCCTTTGGCTGTTTGAAAAGTCGAGAAAAAGGTAGAGTGAGCAGAAGCCTCCAAGTGTCCTCTTGGAACTTCTTCAAAATAAAACTCAGGGGCCGGTCCCCAAACATGCATGGTCCCTCCACATGTCCCAGGCCTTTTAGAAAGTTACTTGAAAAGTATAAGGAAGGGAAGGCTTGACGGAAATATCCATGTGTCTTTATGGTGCAACTTAAAAATGGTCCCCAAGAGTAGAGACCATGAATGAGTGTAGGCTCACCATGTGTCCCAAGCCTTAGAAAATTTCTTTTAAGAGTTTAAGTATAGAGTAGAGCTAACGGAAGCCTTGACCTTTCCCTCTATCAAAAATGTTTAAGGTGGGACCCTGAGGCATATCCTCAAATGAGCGCTAGCCTATCACATGTCCATGGCCCACCAAAACTATACCGGCTATATGAAATTTTTTCTAACTCTAAGGAAAGTAGTAAAATCCTCTACGTGTCCCCCAATGTAACTCCAAGGCCAAACAAAAAGGTGAGTTTTCAAGCAGCGTCTTTCCTCCACGTGGACAAGTTTTGGACTAAAACAATCCACGAGTTTTTAGATTTCCCTGCCGAGCCGCATCCAACCAAAAAGGGCCACTTTTCCACTGATGCAGAGATGTAAATTTGATGGGAACAACACACCCATCAAACCGTAAAAATGTAGGAAAACCACCATTTGAACCCGGAGAAGAAATTTTCTTCAAGGACAGAGAATTTGGAAATGTTATAAGGTTCAAACATGATCCTCCGAGCTACATCCATTCACTTTTCTTCAGGTATTTGGGACAAAAGGTGATAAGGACAACAACACATGACTACAGAGAACCAAAGGAAAGGAACAACCGGAGCATTACGCCCAATTTTCATAAACCTTCAAGTCATCAGAGAAACGAAAAACAAATTCTTGATCTTTAAGTTATCTTTGACCGAGGAAGGGCGATCATGGAAATTAAATGGACGCTAGAGTCTTCAAGCAGCAGCGGCACGGGAGATAAAAATGTGACAGAGACCACAAACTAAGGGATTTTAATGACAAGCGAGATGAGACTAATTTGAGCACCAACATTAGCTCCAACTCGGGGATGGGAACTCCCTATGAGTGCCACAAGAACCAAATAATAGAACAAGTGCCAAAAACATCCATTAGACAAAGGAGTCATCTTGCAAATTAGAAAACTAGTATCATCTCCTAGAAATGAACCAAGAAACTAGGAAAACTAGGTCACCAAGGACCATAAGCGAGTAAAAAAACAAAAGAGAGAAAGCAACCAATAAACTATACTCTATACAAATGATGCTCACCTTGATTCTAGGGAATCATTCAAGGAAATGTTTCAAATACCCTCGATTAACAGGTAATTTGATCAATTCCCCATCCGAGTCTTTCAAGAAGAAGGTATGTTCACCAATTTGAATGTCAATGGAGTAAGGGCCCATCCAAAATGCATCAAATTTACCATGCTTGCCCTTATCTTCATGCATGTTATCCCATAATAGCACAAGATCCCCAATGTTGAAAGCTCTGGGTGTCACCTTTTTGTCAAATAGCTTCTTCAACTTTTCTCTGAACTTCACATGCTGTTGATGGGATGCCCTCCTTTCTTCATCAAGTTCAACAATCTGGTTAATGTGAGCATCATATGGACTAACTTCTTGATCTTCCAGTTGTTGAATGAACTGATATGAGGATAATTGCATATGCAGGGGCAGCAGAGCTTGAGTTCCATACACCAATTCAAATGGAATTTTTCCAGTAGCTCTTTTAATAGTAATTCTATCAGCCCAAACAACAAACTTCAATTGCTCACCCCATTTCCTTTTGTTCAGCTCCAACATTCTCCTAATGATCTTTAATAGATTTTTATTGTTGGACTCTGCTTGTCCATTTCCTTGGGGGTTATAGTTAGAGGCATATGTCAAATTGATCCCATATTCTTTACACATTTCCACCAAAGGTTTAGCTCTGAAGCTCATGGCATTGTCAACAACAATTTTAACTAGCACTCCAAACCTGCAGATGATATGGTTCAGCATGAATTCCATGACAATTTAGTGTGTTTCTCTCTTGGTGGGGATTGCCTCCACCCACTTAGTGAAGTAATCAATGGCTATAAGAATCCACTTATGGCCAGCACTTGAAGGGTCTGAAATCTCACCAATGAAATCCATTCCCCATTGCTTGAATGGGGATTCAATTGATACAGGTTGTAAAGGAAGGGATCCTGAAGCTTTCAGTCTTCCAAAAAAATGCTAGCAACTCTCACATCTTCTAACCAACAAAGTTGTATCTTTGAAAAGAGTTGGCCACCAATAACCATCCCTTAAGATCTTGTGTGATGTGACTCTTCCAGCAAAATTCCCCCAAAAACTCCTCCATGGAGATCAGAAATTATCTTGGGGGATTCATCTTTAGTAATGCACCTTAAGAGAACTCCCTCAGGGTTCTTCCAAGCTAACCCAAAATCAGTAATGACATATTTTTGGGAAGCCAACTTAAGAGCTCTTTTCTGATTTTTACTCAAATACTCAGGGCAGTATAGATGTCTGAGATAAAAAATTATATCTTTGTACCATTCAGAACTCATCAAATTTTCAAGGACATCCACCCTTCCTTCTTCTACTTCATTCACCTCAATAGTTTGCAAGTTGCTCTTAGCCATAAGTTTAGCTAAGCCCAAACCTCTTACCAATTTCATGGTTTGGATATCCATGTCATATTCCTACAACTTGTTCACCCATATGCATATTTTTCTTGATACCTCCATCTTTGATAAGACATCTTTCACCATGGTGTGGGGAACATAAGTAACAACTTTAGAGCTCAAAATGTAAGGTCTGAAAACCTTTGTTACTTTTACCAAGGAAAATGCTTACTTCCATAATGGTGTACTTCAACTCGGTCCCTCGCAATGCCTTACTAAAAAGGAAATTGGTTTCTCGGCCCCTTCATCACCTTACGCAACAAGATAGAATGTAATAGTGTTATCTAAAGAAAAAGAAAACATTTGAAAAGGCTTCTTATAATCTGGAGCTGCTAAAATAGGGGCATGCTTTAATGCTTCTTTGATCCCATTGAAATCTGAATGGCATCCTCTTCCCATTTGATAACTTGGTCCTTCTTTAGCATGCAAGTAATTGGAATGGTCAACTTAGAAAAGTTTGATATGAATCTTCTGATAAAGTTTATTTTCCCAAAGAAGGACTAAATTCCCTTCTTGGTTCTTGGAATTGGGACCTTGTTGATGGCCTCTACCCTCTCAGGATCAATCATGACACCATCCTTTGATACAATGTGACCAAGAAACTTGGCCTTTTGCACTCCAAAATGGCACTTCTTTGGATTGAGTGAAATGCCATACTCTCTACATCTTATCAGAATTTTTTCAAATGCTGCAAGTGATCACTTCTCTTTCTGGAAAACACAGTCACATCATCTTGGTAAATAGCAATAAAATCATTAATGTAACCAGCAAAAGTAACATCCATTTCTCTTTGAAAGGTTGCTCCAAAGCATTCATCAAACCAAAGGGAATTCTAACATAGACATAAGTTCCCCAAGGAGTGGTAAAGGATGTCTTAATTCTTTCTGATTCCTTCACAACAACTTGATTATAGCAGAGAAATCATCTAAGGTAGAAATCAACTCGAGAACCATTCACTAATTACATAATGTTTTCCATTTTTGGTAAAGGAAAATTATCCTTCATTGATGCTCTTTTCAGATTTATAAAATCCATGCACAACCTGATATCACCATTCTTTTTTCTAACTGGCACTAAGTTTGCAACCCAAGAAGAATACCTTGTTGGATAAATAATCCCTCCATCCCTCAATTTCTTCAGTTCTTCTTGCATCTTCATAGAGAGGAGTAGACTAATCAGCCTTTGTTTCTTCTGAATGGCTTTACGTTATATTCTAAAGAAAATCCATGTTGAAATAGATCCTCTCTATATGCCTTCAACTCAAAATAAGACCAAGCCAAGCAATCCTGATATTTCTTCAAAAATTGGACATAGGACTATTTTCCTCCTTGTTCAGATTTCTTCCCAACCAGATCTTCCTTGGTTTCTCCTTTGTACCAAGGTCATGCTCCTCAACATCCCTTGAGGCTATTATATGCCTATTAATAATGCAATCAGCATTATCAAAGTTTGATTCAAGAGCAACCAGTCCTCTAGGAATGGTATTAGTTTTTAGTTGGATGATGTCCTTGCCAAACAAAGTTTCTTTACCCTTTACTACACACACCATTGGCTCCCAATCAATACATTGATCAACAAACTCCCCTTTGTTCTGTAGAAATTTTTTTGACTGTGCATCATAATCAAATACTTACCAATGTTTAATCTTTGTTAGGGATAGATGGCCTTGTTAACACTTCAACATCATATTCACAATATATGGACATTACACAATTATCAAACCAAGAGATCCCAATACTTGTAAGATTTTCTTCCATAACAATTAACTTCCTATCATGATGCACAATATTAAATGAATCAAACATCTCAATAAAGTCCCATCGCATGCTTGTACTATTTCATTCTCTTATTTTTAGTAGCATACGCTTTTTCGATTTCTTTGACAATTAGTTCGAATCTCCCTTAACAATGATGTATTTAACATATTATTTTCAAGAAATTCTCAAACCTAACAACAATGCTTCATACTTAGCAATTTTGTTAGTACACTCAAAGTTAAGTTTGAAATAAAAATAAACTCTTCCATGCTTGGAGAAATCTGAACTACACCATAACCATTTCAAAATTTGGAGCAGGATTCATCAAACAAAAAGTCCATGGAAAGCCTACTTGTTCAAGACCCTTAAATTGATCCATTTTGTTCTCTTTCCCATTAGCAAATCCAATAAAGTTATCAACATCAACACTTGTGTACAACATTCATAAGATGCATTGTTGGGATCTTGATGAGGTGCAACATCTTCTTTTTCCATAAAACTTAACAAGGATTCCCTCAATTGTGATGGTGCCATAGGACATATCCATTTGAACACTCCCACCAAAACTTTCTGTCCATTTTCTAGACAACAACATACCCCACTTAGCTGGGCATTCAATAATAACAACATCAAGTTTCAAGTTCCTACCTGGATAAGTTGCAAGTTGTACCACCAAACCTTTCACACATCCCACCACTGAAACCTCTCTAGAATCCATGGCAATGCACTTACCATATGATATTGTTACTTTGATATCTAGTTAATTCATGACTTCAAAGGAATAACATTAGATGATGCTCCTGAATCAAACATACAGTTGTGTAAAAATTTGTCCTTAATGATCGAGTAGTGAAGAATGGATCTACATTTAGCTGAGACCCCATCAAGGATGTTCCCAAATAAACCTCAGGTGGTTCACCTAGTTCTTCCAATGTTGGTTGTGTTTCTAGCTCTTCGATGATCGGAGGAGTATCCACAATGTTTACATTTCTACCTAGGGTAGTCTTCTCCTCTTTCAATCCCAAATACTCAAATGCCCCCTTCTTATGCTCGGGAATTGTAAGCAGCTCAAAAATTGAAACAGAGACTTTGATTTGACTCAAAACTAGGGTAATATCATAAGGAACATACTTTGGCAAGGAAGAATTGGAAGGGAGATTGATAAACTCATCGGATGGCATGGGATTTTTGACAATTTGGGCATGAGGAGAAGTATGAATTTTGTGTGAGACAATAAGAAGTTTGGAAGGTTTATCTTTTTTAGGATCCTCTTTAGGAATACTAATAAGCAATGGAGTTTTAGGTTTGGCTTGAGGCCCTGCTCCTTTGACAACTCTACTCCTAGTATTATAATCCTTTTCTTGAGAAACAACAATGTTCATCAATAACTGCCTATCCTCCTCATATGGGATTCCTCCATCATACTTATTTATCATTAAAGCTCTTAAATATTCAAAGTCATTATTGGGCAATTCAAAAGCTTGAATAGTATGTATTTATAAAGTATGAGAGAGAGGAAGAAGAGGTACCTGGTTAATGCAATCCCAAAAATCAGCAGCTAGTTCTAGCACTTATTACCTCATTTGAAGTTGCTCCTTGTTGTGAGCTTGTAGATCACTCCATCATGCATGCATCATCATCAATGTTATCATCATCAGCTTCCTCTTCTACTTGTTGATCTACTTCACATGGAGCATGGGGCATGAAACATCTATCACACCAATCAATTACATATGTTTCTTGATAATAGTAACTTTAGCATCTAAAGGATCAGGCACAATTCTGTTTTCCCTAGCTTGGGGATGTCTATTTGTAGATCCCATGGGTCCCTTACCTCTGTCATCAGATCTCTGCTCATTTCTAGGATGATTTGCAAATATGTCTTGGCCTTGTTGCTTGTGTTGACCTTGTGAACTCTTCCCAATTCCTTTCTCTACCCGGGCTAATTTGTATGAGATTTCTTTGTGACCTCTGCCAAAGTTTACACAACTTCCTCCAAATCAGCAGCCTTACTTGCTTGAGGTTTTCCAACTAAACCAGTTTCACACCCTCCCTCTTAGGAGGTTTTCCAATTTCTTTAATGTTATTCTAAATTTACAAAGCCATGGTAAAGGCCTTCCTCAAATTGCTAGGGTTTTTGTCCCTCAGATAGTAAGAAACTTTCTTATGAAATGCATCTGAATACTTTATAAGACAATATTCATCACATAAACTTATAGGTAATATCCTCAATGTATTATTAAATATAGTGTTGAAATCATGCAATGATTCATTAGTATTCTTTTAATATTTTCAAATTCGACAAAATAAAACTAGGGTCTATTTTATCACCATCTTCAATCTAAATGCATTATTCATTTCCATCCAAGAATCAATGGAATTATCTGGCAAAGATTTATACTAGTCCCTTGCATCTTCTTCCAAAGTATGGATAAATAATTTGATATATACATCTTCAAATTCAATCTCAAAGTCTTCCATCATGTTGATAAAAAGCTTTAAGTGTTGATCACCAGTTATAGCATTATTTCCTTGGAACTTTGGTAGTCTATTTCTTACATCTTGGGAACTGCATTTGGATAACCATCCATCCCTCTAAAATTTATAGGACCAAAGGTATTTACAACAAATGGAGGTCTAGGTGGGGGATGGGCCATGTTGTTTTGAGGAGGTGACCTTGGAGGAGAATCAAAATGATAAGGGACAAGGGGTCTTTGAAACACAAGAGTATAAATTTCAAAATGGATATCCCCTAAAGGCTTTGTTTCTTAGAAAACCCTATCAACTTTGGAAAACACAGGGGCAGAATGAGAAGAAAAATTTTCAAATTCAAATGAAGGCCCCTCTCTAGATGGAGAATTCAATTCCACAAAAATACTACCTGATTCAGAAGCACTTGAATGGAAATCTTCAATGATAGGATGATCACTTTCATCAATGGAGATCTCTTTTCTTGATTGCTGATCTCCAACAACTCTCTAGGCTCTTCTTCCTTCTGACTTTGTTTTCCTAGCTCTGGAAATAATGTCCTAGTAGGATCCTTAGTGAAGAAAGATCTTCTTCCTTCCATATTTGTAAATATTAGTAAAAAATATTACTTGATAGAGGTTAAGACACTGGTATTTATCAAAAAATCAGATCAACATGGAGTTGTCACTAAGGATTTCCACCTTAGTTGTGCAAATGCACTAAAAATATGATCTGTCAAATGTCTGTCAACACTAGAAATTAGAAATGGAATGATCTGACCTTCCTTTACCCAGATTTATCAATGAAACTTAGTGCAATAATTGTAGAAACTGGAAATATTACACACAACACTTGTAACTTTGAACACTTCTTACAGGCCTGAACACAGGATGATGTTGAAACAATGTACTAGCACTTAGAGCATGTAAGAAATGTTTACCACGGTCTGAATATGAATTGAAATCACAATGTCCTAAAGCGGTACTAGAACGGTGTTGGTACCCAAATTGATTCTCCCTTAGAGGTTGAGCAACATGACAAATTTGATAGGAAGCTTAGAGACAAGAATATCATTTTGTGTGTTGTTTTGTAGCTAGGGAAGAAATGAAGCTTACTCTTTTCACTCAGATGTGGAGAAATGGATAGCACCCTCAAGAGGATTTGATCTATCCTCACTACTTTATGGTTGTTCCTTTCAACTAGGGTGAGAGGACCCTTTTGTAGCCTGCTGTTTGTGGAGGAGATGGAGATGTCCTTCTTTGCAAAGTTATTAAGAAGACCTTGAAGAAAACATGATCAATACAACAAAAATCTAACTCTCATGAGTTGTCACCCTAGATAATGGAGATATTTTCTAAGCAAGGTTCAGGCTACTAAAGACAATGAAAAATTGATTGCTTCTACATGTTTTGGTAATAGAAATTATGCATTTATACACACACATGACAAACAGGGGTAGTATGGGTAGGATTGGTTGTTTTTAAATGAATTTTGGTGGGAGGTGAGGCAGAATGAACTTGATTCACCAGATCTTTGAGAGATTTTACAAAAATGGAAGGCTTAATCAATAGAATGCTTCAGAACAGCTAAAATGTTCCTTTAACCAGAAGGTGTGCTTCAATGGAAGCCCAAATCAGCATGTTTTCACAAAAACTTTAAGAATACAAAATGAAGGCTCAAATTCAAAAAATTAATTGAACATTATCAAATTATGTTTTATCACACCTAAGATACCCTCAAATACTACCAAACAATATTATCATCATGCTAGGAGTAAAGTGATTTTAAATTTGTTTATTTCACTATCAAATGAAAGATCTTCTAATAAATGAAATTACAAATTCCACAAAACTATCACATAGATAAGATATTGTGTTATTCACAAATATTTCAATGTAAGATTGTAATGGGAATAAGAAAAACTATTTGCAGACACTCAGAAATGAAGCTGACACAATTTTTCTCAAAATCAAACAAAAATTAACTCAAATTTGATTAAATTTTTCAAAGTAGGGAAAGCTTCTAAAACAATCTCGAGCTTGTCAATGGATGTACACTTGTAACCACCTTGACATGATCAAATTTAACAAAAAACTAATAAACGAGTTCCTAAGATGGTTTCTCAGAAAGATGGGCTCTCTCAAATTTTCTGTTAGGAATTAACTCCTAACCTCTAACACTCCAACCATTTGCATGACAAATTCATGCAATTTATAACATTTAATCTACTGACGAGTTTTCCCTCCCAAAACTAAAAACATTCAAAGCACCATTATTTGTTACGATTTTGATCATGATTCCTAGAATTAGATTTGCAAAAATATTGTCAGGTGCTCAGAGGGAAAATCTCTTCAAATATTTCTATCATTCAATTCTTTCATCTAGTATATCACTCTTCATTTCACAAGCAATGCAACTACTTCCTCCTTTAATCAATCAAATCTGGTTTCTTGCATGTCAAGGAAGGAAAGATTGGAAAATCAGATCGAATCCAATAGTTAGATCACATCTTAATGGTAAAATATGTTTTTAGATCTTCCCCACAAAATCAAGATATCAAATTAATTCTCATTTGTGATTGGCATGTAGGAAACATCAAGAAATGATAAAAAAACCATAAAAATTTGCATCCCAGGAGCTTTGGAGCAAAAATGGCAGAAAATCAGATATAGATGAACAACTATCGTCGATTTCCCCTTTTGAATTTGGACCGTCCACATGGGAGATCCGAGTTAAAATGGGCCTACGGGTTTCTTGTTAATTTTTACACCTTTTGGGAAAAATACAAAGTTTCTCATTTTCTCCACTCCTCCACCTTTAAAAAATGGGCTTGACACATGTCCCAATTTGGGTCCCAATGGAATCGAGGCTTGATTCTATTATTTTACCTTATTTTGGAAAAAATAAAAAAATTCCAAATTTTCCCCACATCCCTACCCTACGCATGTAGCCCGATCAACACGTGGGATCAACACGTGTCTCAAATGACAGATTCTATAAAAAAATTGAGGGTTCGGTGGAAGTCACCATGTGTCTCCAGAGTCCGAGATAGTCTCCATCATTTGTTTGAAAAGTATGAGAAAAAGGTAGAGTGAGCGGAAGGCTCCAAGTGTCCACGTGGCACTTTTTCAAAATAAAAATCGGGGGCGGTCTCAAACATGCATGGTCCCTCCACATGTCCTAGGCCCTTTAGAAAGTTGCTTGAAAAGTCTAAGCGAGGAAGGCCCGGTGGAAATCACCATGTGTCTTTATGGTGCAACTTCAAAATGGACCCCAAGAGCGGAGACCATGAATGAGCGTAGTCTCACCACATGTCCCAATCCCTACAAAATTTCTTTAAAAAGTTTTAAGTATAGATTGGAGTTAAGGAAGCTTCCACCTTTCCCTCTATCGAAAATGTTTAATGTGGGACCCTAAGGTAGATCCTCAAATGAGCGCCAGCCCACCATGTGTCCACGGCCCGCCAAAATGGTGCTTTGGTTGCATGAAAAATTTGTCTAAGTCCGTGGAAAGAAGCGAGAATCCTCCAAGTGTCCCCCTCAGGCGTAACTCCAAGGCCAAACCAAAATGTGAGTTTTCGAATGAGCGGCTTTCCTCCACGTGGACAAGTTTTGGGTTGAAACAATCCAGAGTTTTTAGAGTGCCCCACCGAGCTGCATCCAACCAAAAAGGGCCACGTTTCCACTGATGCAGAGATGTAAATTTGATAAGAACAACACACCCGTCAATCCGTAACAATGTAGGAAAACCACCATTTGAGCCTAAAGATGAAATTTTCTTCAAGGACAGAGAATTTGGAAATGTTACAAGGTTCAAACATGATCCTTTGAGATACATCCATTCACGTTTCTTTAGGTATTTAGGAAAAAAAATGATAGGGACAACAACACACGACTATGGAAAATGAAAGAAAGGAAAGGAACAAACCAAGATTTACGCCTAATTTTTAGACACCTTCAAGTGATCGAGAAATGAAAAACAAATTTTGGATCTTTAAGTGATCTTTGACCAAGGAAGGAACTGATCATGGAAATCAAATGGAGGACAGAGTCTTCAAGCACCAACACGGGGAGATAAAAATGTGACAGAGGCCACAAACTGAGGGATTTTAATGACAATCGGGGTGAGACTAATTTGAGCACCAACATCGGCTCCAAATCGGGGATGAGAACTCCCTGTGACTGCCACAAGAACTAAATAACGGACCAAGTGCAGAATCATCCATTGGGAAAAGGTGTCATCTTTCAAAGCAAAAAACTAGTACCATCTCCTAGAAACAAACCGAGAAACTAGCAAAACTAGGTCACCAAGGACCAGAATGAGAAAAAACACATAAGAGAGAAAGCAACTAACAAACTATACTCTATACAAATGATGCTCACCTTGATTCTAGGGAATCAATCAAGGAAATGTTTCAAATTCCTTCCATTAACAGGTAATTCGATCAATTCCCCATCCAAGTATTTCAAGAAGAAGGTATGTTCACCAATTTGAATGTCAATGGAGTAAGGGCCCATCCATAATGCATCAAATTTACCATGCTTGCCTTATCTTCATGCCTTCTATATCATAATAGCACAAGATCCCCAATCTTTGAAAGCTCGGGTGTCACCTTTTGTTAAATAACTTCTTCAAATTTTCTCTACGAACTTCACATGTCTTTGATGGGATTCCCTCCTTTCTTCATCAAGTTCAACAATCTAGTTAATGCGAGCATCATATGGAATAACTTCTTGATCTTCCAGTTGTTGAATGAACTGATATGAGGATAATTACATATGTAGGGGTAGAAGAGCTTGAGTTCCATACACCAATTCAAATGGAATTTTTCCAGTAGCTCTTTTAACAGTAATTCTATCAGCCCAAACAACAAACTTCAACTGCTCACCCCATTTCCTTTTGTTCAGCTCCAAGGTTCTCCTAATGATCTTTAATAGATTTTTATTGCTAGACTCTGCTTGTCCATTTCCTTGGGGGTTATAGTTAGAGGCATATGTCAAATTGATCCCATATTCTTTACACATTGCCACCAAAGGTTTAGCTCTGAAGCTCATGGCATTGTCAACAACAATTTTAACTGGCACTCCAAACCTATAGATGATATGGTTCAGCATGAAGTCCATGACAATTTGGTGTTTTTCTCTTGGTGGGGATTGCCTCCACCCACTTAGTGAAGTAATCAGTGGCTACAAGAATCCACTTATGGCCAACACTTGAAGGGTCTGAAATCTCACCAATGAAATCCATTCCCCATTGCTTGAATGAGGCTTCAATTGATACAAGTGTAAAGGAAGGGAGCCTAAAGATTTTCATATTCAAAAAACATCTTGTGCAACTCTCACATCTTCTAACCAACAAAGTTGTATCTTTGAAAAGAGTTGGCCACCAATAACTATCCCTCAAGATCTTGTGTGATGTGACTCCTCCAGAAAACTTCCCAACAAAAACTCCTCCATGGAGATCAACAATTATATTAGGGATTCATCTTTTGTAATGCACCTTAAGAGAACTCCCTTAGGGTTCTTCCAAGCTAACCCAAAATTAGTAATGACATATTTCTGGGAAGCCAACTTAAGAGCTCTTTTCTGATTTTTACTCAAATACTCAAGGTATTATAGATGTTTGAGATAAAAAATTATATCTTTGTACCATTCATAACTCATCAAATTTTCAAGGACATCCACCCTTCCTTCTTCTACTTCATTCACCTCAAAAAATTTCCAGTTGCTCTCAGACATAAGTTTAGCTAAGCCCAAACCTCTTACAAATTTCATGGTTTGGATATCCATGTCATATTCCTACAACTTGTTCACCCATCTACATCTTTTTCTTGAGACCTCCATCTCTGATAAGACATCTTTCACCATGGTGTGGGGAACATAAGCAAAAACTTTAGAGCTCAAAATGTAAGGTCTAAAAACCTTTGTTGCTTTTACCAAGGAAAATGCTTGCTTCTCCATAATGGTGTACTTCAACTCAACCCCTTGCAATGCCTTACTGAAAAAGGAAATTGGCCTCTCAGCCCCTTCATCATCCTTCTGCAACAAGACAGATGCAATAGTGTTCTCTGAAGCAAAAGAAAACATTTGAAAAGGCTTCTTATAATATGGAGCTACTAAAACAGGGGCATGCTTTAATGCTTCTTTGATCCCATTGAAATCCTAAATGGCAGCCTCTTCCCATTTGATAACTTGGTCCTTCTTCAACATGCAAGTAATTGGAATCGTCAACTCAGCAAAGTTTGATATGAATCTTCGATAAAGTTTGTTTACCCAAAGAAGGACTCAATTCCTTTCTTGGTTCTTGCGATTGGGACCTTCTTGATGGCCTCTACTCTCTTGGGATCAATCATGACACCATCCTTTGATACAATGTGACCAAGAAACTTGGCCTTTTACACTCGAATTGGCACTTCTTTGGATTGAGTGAAAAGCCATACTCTCCACATCTTATTAGCATTTTTTCCAAGTACTACAAATGATCACTTATCTTTCTATAAAAAGCAGTCACATCATGTTCCCAAGGAGTGGTAAAGGCTATCTTAATTCTTTTTATTCCTTCACAATAACTTGATTATAGCCAGAGAAACCATCCAAGGTAGAAAGTACCTCAGAACTAGTCACTAATTGCAAAAAAATTTCCATGTTTGGTAAAGGAAAATTATCCTTCATTGATGCTCTGTTTAGATTTCTAAAATCCATGCACAACCTGATATCACCATTCTTTTTTTTTTTACTAGCACTAAGTTTGCAACCCAAGAAGAATAACTTTTTGGATAAATAATCCCTCCATCCCTCAGTTTCTTCAATTATTCTTGCATCTTCACAGAGAGGAGTGGATTGATCAGCCTCTATCTCTTCATGAATGGCTTTGCATTAGATTCCAAAAGAATTCCATGTTGAAATAGATCCTCTTTGTATGCCTTCAACTCAAAATAAGACCAAGCCAAGCAGTCCTGATATTTCTTCAACAATTGGACATAGGACTATTTTTCCTCCTTATTCAGATTGCTTCCCAACCAGATCTTCCTTGGTTTCTCCTTTGTACCAAGGTCATGCTCCTCAACATCCCTTGAGGCTGCTATATATCTATTAATAATGCAATCAACATTATCAAAGTTTGATTCAAGAGTAACTAGTCCTCTAGGAATGGTATTAGTTTTCAGTTGGATGATTTCCTTGCAAAACAAATTTTCTTTACCCTCTGTTACACACACCATTGGCTCCCAATCAATACATTGATCAGCAAACTCCCCTTTTTTGTAGAAATATTTTGACCTGAGCATCATCATCAAAAATTTGCCAATGTTTAATGTTGTCAGGGATAGATGGCCTTGTTAACACTTCAACATCATATTCACAATATGGGGACATTGCACAATTATCAAACCGAGATCCCAATACTACAAGATTTTCTTCCATAACATTGAACTTCCTATCATGATGCACAATATTAAATGAATCAAACATCTCAATCAAGTCCCAGACTACATGCTTGTACTGTTTCATTCTCTAATTTTTAGTAGCAAGTTGTACCACCAAACCTTTCACACATCCCACCACAGATACCTCTCTGGAATCCATGGAAGTGCACTTCCCATATGTTGTTGTTAGTTTCATATCTAATTAATTCATGACTTCTAGAGGCATAACATTGCATGATGCTCATGAATCAAACATATAGTTGTGTAACAATTTGTCCTTTATGATCAAAGTAGTGAAGAATGGATCTACATTTAGTTGAGACTCCACCAAGGATGTTCCCAAATAAACCTCGGGTGGTTCACCTAGTTCTTCCAATCTTTGGTGGCGTTTCTAGCTCTTTAATGATTGAAGGAGTCTCCACAATGTTTACATATCTACCTAGGGTAGTCTTCTCCTCTTTCAATCCCAAATACTCAAATTCCCTCTTCTTATGCTCGGGAATCGTAAGAATCTCAAAAATTCAAATAGAGACTTTGATTTGACTCAAAACTTGGGCAATATCATAAGGAACATACTTTAGCAAGGCAACATTGGAAGGCGAGATTGATAAACTCATCGGATGGCACGGATTTTTGACATTTTGGGCATGGTGAGGAGTATGAATTTTGTGTGGGACAACAAGGCCTTTCGAAGGTGTATCTTTCTTAGGAGCCTCTTTAGGAATACTAATAAGCAATGGAGTTTTAGGTTTGGCTTGAGGACCTGCTCCTTTGACAACTCTACTCCTAGTATTATAATCCTTTTCTTGAGCAACAACAACGTTCATTAATAACTGTCTATCCTCCTCATATGGGATACCTCCATCATACTTATTTATCATTAAAGCTCTTAAATATTCAAAGTCATTATTGGGAAAATCAAAAGATTGTATAGTATCTATTTATAAAGTATGAGAAGGAGGAAGAATAGGTATCTGGTGAAGGCAATTCCAAAATTAGCAGCAGTTATAGCACTTATTACCTCAGTTGAAGTTGCTCCTTGCTATGAGCTTATAGAGCACTCCATCATACATGCATAATCATTAGTTTTATCATCATCAACTTCCTCTTCTACTTGTTGATCCACCTCACATGGAGCATGGGGCATGAAACATCTATCACACAAATCAATTACATATGTTTGTTTAATAATAACAACTCGACGGCTGACTAAAGGATCAGGCACCATTATGTTCTCCCTAGCTTGGGGATGTCTCTTTGTAGATCCCATTAGTCCCTTACCTCTATCATCAGATATCTTCTCATTTCTAGTATGATTTTCAAATATGTCTTGGCCTTGTTGCTTGTCTTTGACCTTGTAAACTCTGCTCAATTCCTTTCTCTATCTGGGCTAATTTGTATGAGATTTCTTTGACAACCCCTGCCAAATTTTTCAGAACCTCCTCCAAATCAGTAGCCTTACTTGCTTGAAGTTTTTCCGGGTTAACCAGTTTCACACCCTCCCTCTCAAGAGGTTTTCCAATTGCTTTAATGTTATTCTTAATTTACAGAGCCATGGTAAAGGCACTGCTTCAAATTGCTAGGGTTTTTATCCCTCAAATAGTAATAAAATTTCTTATCAAATGCATCTGAATACTTTATAAGACAAGATTCATCACATGGCCTTAAAATTACAAGAAATATCCTCAATGTCTTATTAAATCTAGTGTTGAAATCATGCACTGATTCATTAGGATTATTTTTAATATTTTCAAATTCTGACAAAAGAAACCTAGGGTCTATTTTATCACCATATTGCAATCTAAATGCATTATTCATTTCTATCCAAGAATCAATGGAATTATCTAGCAAAGATTTATACCAGTCCCTTGCATCTTCTTCCAAAGTATGGATAAACAATTTGATATATACATCTTCAAATTCAATCTCAAAGTCTTCCATCATGTTGATAAAAAGCTTTAAGTGTTGATCACCAGTTATAACATTATTTCCTTGGAACTTTGGTAGTCTATTTCTTACATCTTGGGGAACTACATTTGGATAACCAACCATCCCTCTAAAATTTATAGGACTAAAAGTATTTACAACAAATGGAGGTCTAGGTGGGGGATGGGCCATGTTGTTTTGAGGAGGTGACCTTGGAGGAGAATCAAAATGATAAGGGACAAGGGGTCTTTGAAACACAGGAGTATAACTTTCAAAATGGATATCCCCTAAAGGCTTTGTTTCTTGGAAAACCCTATCAACTTTTGAAAACACAGGGGCAGAATGAGAAGAAAACTTTTCAAATTAAAATGAAGGCCCCTCTCTAGATGGAGAATTCAATTCCAAAAAAAGACTACTTGATTCAAAAGTACTTGAATGGAAATATTCAATGATAAGCTGATCACTTTCATCAATGGAGATATCTTTTCCTTTACCTTATTTCCAACAACTCTCCAGTCTCTTCTTCCTTCGACTTTATTTTTCCTAGATTTGGAACTAGAAGGATCCTTAGTGAAGAAAGATCTTCTTCCTCTAAATTTGTAAAGATTAGTAAAAATCTCACTTGAAAAAGGTTAAGACAACTTGCTATTTATCAAAACATGAGATAAACATGGAGACACCACTAAGGATTTCCACCTTAGTTGTTCAAATGCACTAAAAATATGATCATCAAATGCTGTCAACATTAGAAACTGGAAATGGAATGATCTGACCTTCCTTTACCTAGATTTATTAATGAAACTTAGTGCAATAATTATAGAAACTGGAAATATTGCACACAACACTTGTAACTTTGAACACTTCTTACAGGCCTGAACACAGGATGATGTTGAAACAATGTACTAGCACTTAGAGCATGTAAGAAATGTTTACTAGGGTCTGAATATGAATTGAAACCACAATGTCCCCGGCAGCGGCGCCAGAACAGTGTTGGTACCCAAATTGATTCTCCCTTAGAAGTTGAGAAACATCACAGATTTGATAGGAAGCTTAGAGACAAGAAGATCATGTTGTGTGTCATTTTGTAGTTGGGGAAGAAATGCAACTTACTCTTTGTCACTCATATGTGGAGAAATGGATAGCACCCTCAAGAGGATTTGATCTATCCTCACTACTTTATGGTTGTGCCTTTCAACCAGAGTGAGAGGACCCTTTTGTAGCCTACTGTTTGTGGAGGAGATGAAGAATTCCTTCTTTGAAAAATTATTAACAAATACCTTGAAGAAAACGTGATCAATACAACATAAATCTAACTCTAACAAGTAGTTACCCTAGATAATGGAAATATTTTCTAAGAAAGCTTGAGGCTACTAAAGACAATGAAAAAATGATTTTCTACATGTTTTGGTAATAGAAATTATGCATTTATACACACATAAGACAAATAGGGGTAGTATGGGTAGGATTGGTTGTTTTTAAATGAATTTTGGTGGGAGGTGAGACAAAATGAACTTGATTCACCAGATCTTTGAGATATTTTACAAAAATGGAAGGCTTAATCAACATAATACTTTAGAACAACTAAAATGTTCCTTTAACTAGAAGGTGTGCTTCAATGGAGGCCCAAATCAGCACGTTTTCACACAAACTTTAAGAATATAGAATGAATGCTCAAATTCAAAACTTAATTAAACACTATCAACCTTTGTTTTATCACACCTAAGATATCCTCAAAGGCTAACAAACAATATTATCATCATGCTAGGAGTAAAGTGATTTTAAATTTGTTTATTTCACCATCAAATGAAAGCTCTTCTGATAAATGAAATTGCAAATGCCACCAAACTATCACAAGGATAAGATCTTGTGTGATTCACAAAGATTTCAATGTAAGATTGTAATGGGAACAAGAAAAAATATTTACAAACATTCGAAATGAAGTAGACACAATTTTGCTCAAAATCAACACAGATTAACTCAAATTTGATTAAATTCATCAGTAGGGGAAAGTTTCTAGAACAATCTCAGAGCTTGTCAATGGTTGTACACTTGCAACCACCTTGACATGATCAAATTTAACACAAAAGAAATAAATAGGTTCCTCAGATGGTTTCTCAGAAAGATGGGCTCTGTCAAACTTTTCTCTTAGGAATTAACTCGACCTCTAATACTCAACCATTTGCATGAAAAATTCATGCAATTTATAACATTTAATCTACAACAGAGTTTTCCCCAAAACAAAAAACATTCAAAGCACCATTGCTTGTTACGATTTTGATTGTGATTCCTAGAATCAGATTTACAAAAAGTTGTCAGGTGCTCAGAGGGAAAATATCTTCAAATATTTCCAGCATTCAATTCTTTCATCTGGTAAATCACTCTTCATTTCACACGCCAACTACTTCCTCCTCTAATCTATCAAATCTAGTTTCTTGCATGCCAAGGAAGGAAAGATTGGAAAATTAGATTGAATCCGATAGTCAGATCACATCTTAATGGTAAAATATGTTTTTATATCTTCCCCACCAAATCAAGATATCAAATTAATTCTCCTTTGTGCTTGGCGTGTATGAGACATCAAGAAATGATAAAAACCATAAAAATTTGCATCCCAGGGAGCTTTGGAGAAAAAATGGCAAAAATCATATACAAATGCACAGTTGCCATCGATTTCCCTTTTGAATTTGGACCATCCATGTGGGAGATCCAAGTTAAAATGGGCATGGGTGTTTCTTTTTACTTTTTACACCTTTTGGGAAAATATGCAGAATTTCTCATTTTGCTCCACCCCTCCGCCTTTGAAAAAGGGCTTGACACATGTCCCAATGTGGGTCCCAATGGAACCAAGGTTGGATTTTGCTATTTTACATTTTTTTGGAAAAAAGGAAAAAAATTCAAATTTTACCCACAACCCCGCCCTTCTTCCTCTAGCTTCGATGTGGGTCCCAGCGAAACGTGCTTCGTTTTTACAATTTAACCCCTTTTTCATACTAGGAAATTTTTCCAAATTTCCCTCGAAAGTATGCACCTCGCCATTGACTTTTCAAAGCAAACTCTAACTATTCTCTCTCTGTCGAGCTTCGGGTCATTTTGATGACTTTAATCTTTTTAACAATAAGGGGAAAAAAATCCAAGTTGCCTCCGATGGCCCACCTCCTCACCTTTTGAATTTTCAAATTGCCACATGTCTCAATGGCGCATTTTGAGATGGTCCCCAAAAGTAGAGACCCCAAACAAGCGCGGGCTCAACATGTGTCGAGTCCAACAGAGTCTGTAAAAATGTTTGGACGGTTCGCAGTGAAGGTGCCATGTGTCTAGGGTTCGAGAGGCAGGTCTCCTTCGTCCGTTTGAAAATTATGACCAAAAAGATAGAGTGATCGGAAGCCTCCAAGTGTCCTCCTAGTGCTTCTTCAAAATAAAACTCAGGGGCCGGTCCCCAAACATGCGTGGTCCCTCCACGTGTCTCAAGCCCTTTAGAAAGTTGCTTGAAAATTCTAAGGAAGGGAAGGCCTAGTGGAAACCTCCATGTGTCTTAATGGTGCAACTTCAAGATGGTCCCCAAGAGTGGATACCCTGAATTAGTGTGGGCTCACCACATGTCCCAAGCCTTAGAGAATTTCTTTAAAAGTTTAAGTACAAAGCGGAGCCAGCAGAAGCCTCCACCTGTCCCTCTGTCACAATTGTTAAGGTGGGACCCTGAGGCAAATCCTCAAATGAGCACCAGCCCACCACGTGTCCACGGCCCACCAAAACTGTACCAGCTGCATGAACAAATTTTCTAAGTTCGAGACAAAGCAGCGGAATCCTCCACGTGTCCCCCCAGTAGCAACTCTAAGGCTAAACCAAAAGGTGAGTCTTCAAACGAGCGTCGTTCCTCCACGTGGACAAGTTTTGGGTTGAAATGATCCACAAAGTTTTTAGAGTTCCCTTCCGAGCCACATCTAACCAAAAAGGAAACGTTTCCACTTATGAAAAGATGTAACTTTTACAAGAACAACACACCCGTCAAATCGTAAAAATGCAGGAAAACCACCATTTGAGACCGAAGATGAAATTTTCTTCAAGGACAGAGAATTTGGAAATGTTATAAGGTTCAAACATGATCCTCTCGAGCTACATCCATTCACGTTTCTTTAAGTATTTAGGACAAAAGGTGATACAGACAACAAGACATGACTGCGGAAAATGGAAGGAAAGGAACAACCTGAGCTTTACACCTAATTTTCATACACCTTCAGATGGATAGAGAAACAAAAAACAAATTATGGATCTTTAAGTGATCTTTGACCAAGGAAGGAACTGATCATGGCAATCAAATGGAGGATAGAGTCTTCAAGCACCAACACGGGGAGACAAAAACGTGACAAAGGGCACAAACTAAGGGATTTTAATGACAAATGGGGCAAGACTAATTTGAGCAGCACCACCTTCCTTGTTGCAACCAAGATAAATTACAAAACTAAACAAACATGCAACTTAGAAAATAACTCCTTAGAAAAAACACAAGTAGCCTCATGTGGGTACAAATGTTTTTATCAACAATCCAGGTACAACATTCTATTACAATAAGGGAAATAAGAAAAATTAGAGGGAGTCAATATAATTGAAATTTTAAGTAAAATAAAGATAATGTAGTCTACTTTAAAGAAGAATAAAGGAATGCATGACAAGTGATTTTCAAGTTAGTAAGGTCAATAATGAAATATGACTGAAATAAATATACAAACCAGAAAGTGATGTGTTATGATGTTTCCTATAGGGGAGTTTATACTACGGTGAATCATTATGTTATGATTTATTATTTGGGGAAAGGTGGCTTGCATGTTCATCATGTATTTTTCATGTTATCTATGTGCGATAGTGTTTGTGCAAGCGTCTCATGTGTTATGTGTTGTCCTAAGCAATCCCTTGTGTTATTATGTATCAAACAATATAAGTCCAAAAAAATTATTCCGTTATTTTTACAATTGTATTTGTGTGTCAAATTTGTGGGCGTGATAGATTCAAGTTGTTCTTGTGAATGGATGTATTGGAGAGGTCAAATATATTATATACCCTATCAGATTAGAACCCCAATAATTTCCCTTCGTACATCATTTTTATATTCGATTACTACAATGGTCAAGTGTGGGGATCAAACATGCCCAAAAAACTATACCAAGTAACATAGGGGACCCACGAGAAAAATAACGTTCAAAATGGAAATGTCCTTACACTAAATAAAGATACAATCGATATTAATAGAAATAAAATGCAAGGGCTAAAATTTATGTCTTGAAAAGAATTAAATTTATAGTTGGCCTTGATATAGAACTTGAATTCATTGTAAAGCACTACTCTAAAATGAAATAGAATTCCTACAACATAATTAGAAAGAAAGAGAGGCTTGCCGACAATTTCTCTATTGTAGAAACATAGGTATATAAATTTTGTTGCACAAAATGTATGTAATGATTTCATGCATGTTTTGATCCTCCATTATAACTTCCCTACGAATATAGACAAAACATATTTACTCTTGTATCTGTTTTCCCATATTGAAAGAAGTTCGAACCAAACAAATTGATAACATGTTACTTTACTTCAAGGAACAAGAATATCTAATTCACATAGGTATTTTTATCAATGAAGATTCGTATAAAAAAATCGTGATGCCTCTACAAAGCCGAAACAAATAAAAATTCTTTGTTCCTCCCATAATTTACACTTATATGTGAATCAAATTATAAAAATGTATCATAGTCAAAAACATTTATTTCAAATCTCATTAAAAATCATGTTATTTTTAATATTCATTATTAAAACTTGTATTTCCTTCTAGTATGAAATCAATGCCTCCGTCCTAAATCCAATTTTATGTCTACGTCCATCTCTACATGCATTTACATAACATGAAATTTGTATAGGGTTTCTCTTTCTAAATATATCTCGTATGCTTGTTTCTTGTAATTCTTAAACCATTCACATCAACTTGTATTTACATAATATGCAATTTTATGTCGGCTCTCACTTCAAAATATTTTTAAATTGAAGTGAGAGAAAAACCAAAACATTTATACTTTTATTATTTCTTATACTTTAACATTTATTTTAGTAAATATTCCCCTTCCACCTCCCAATATTCAAAATATTATAAATGCATGCACATTTTATAACACTAGAAATGAATATGCATTATAACATAAACAAGTTTTAATGCATACCAGGCTTGGAAATTATAAGACCTGAAAACAAATAATGTGTACACATTGTTTTAAAACTTGTACACGTTTTAGATAATTTCAATTTTTGTCAACTTTTTAGCTCCCCATTTTGATATATTAATTATCCAAGTGTGGGATGTAGGATTAATGGAGAATATTGAAGAACTAGTAGTAAGAGCTACAAAGGAGGCCGGTTATGTGAATCATGAATCAAATGGGCTGATCCCAAATGAAAAATATTTTAAAGAAAAGCGACGGGAAGAATATTTAGATGAAGATATTTTTGCTAAAGGGAAATTGGAGGGTTTATTGGTTTTGAAGAACATGATTTTGGACAATTTGTTAAGATGTCGAGAATGTCATCTCCCTCTCCACTTGATCCTAATTCCTTGAAGATATTAAAGTTCTGGAAAGGTCCTCGGTATAATTATTATATTATTAATACTTTTGGCATACGAGAGGACCATTGTGACCGTGATAACGATGATGGATGGAATATGGTTTGTAATAGACAATATAAAGCCAAGTAGTTTTACAGCCTATTGTCGTTTACTTTCGTTGTTGGGAACTTTTCTCTCTTTTTTGCTGGTTGTTTTTATGGTTTTATCTGGAATTTCAGGCCTTCTTATGTTCATGGGTAAATTCCCATCCAAAAAACTCTCTTTACACTTTATCTAAAAAATAATAATGTCTCACCATAAATAATAAAAGTGGGACACTATAAATACTAATACAATTATTTAAACACTAATTTGACACCGTAAACACTAGCAAGAACACCTAAAGATTACTAGAAATCCCTAAACACTAATCATACACATAAAACACTAATGTGCCACCATAAATAATGTAATTACAACACTCAGTAAACACTAATGTGACACCCTTCTATACTTCGATGGATCACCGTAATCATTAATATGATTCGATAAATAATAATATGACATCCTAAACACTAGTTTTAACATGTTGGACACTCATATGAACACATAAACATGAATGGAAATGGAGGATTTGAAATCTAGAGCATTACCTATCATGTGAGTTCACGAATGGGTTTTAAATAAAAGTCAAAATGGAGGATATATATTGCCCCATATTAAATTGTGGGTCAAATGAAGAGGCCATAAATTTAGTTATGAGTCAAATGAAAAATCCATGAAAATGATCTAAATGAATGAGATACTCTAAATAAAAAGAATACGCCAATGATCAAGAACAATCAAAATCATAGGGACCATTACCTATTACTTTAACATAGGTATGATGACTTGGCCCAAAAATGTATATCTCTCATGGCTTGTAAATTTAAATCTTTTATTATTATTTTCAGATTAATCCTATGCATATAACTTTTCTTTCATCCTAGATGAGTACTCGAACCCAAGGTTTTGGCGCATTAGGTGCGGGAGAAATATCCATATAGTGTTATTTATTTCAAAATTTAATGTTTACCTTGTGTTAAATATACATTATAAGAGGTTTAGAATGGTGAAAATATAAAACAAAGACAATTAAGGATCTACCTATCATCTCTTTCAAAAAGAGGAAGGAAAAACTTAGGCAAAGACTGATATTTTCTTGAATTAAAAAGAAAGGAAATAATAGTTGCTTGTACCATTGGCCATTTCTCATGTATGAATATAAAAGGAGAGATGATTGAAGAAAATAATTCTAGTGATGAACAATTTATTGAAAATGAAGAGTGGTTGGAAGAGAATAGTTATAGGAGGATATATAAGATGGAGTATAAATTCCCACCTTGGAATGATAAAAATAGTATTAATGGTGGTACTTAGGATGATTAGATATTTTGATCATCTTGAAATTGGTTATTACATAAATTTATCCATGTATGTAATGACTGATGTTATATGTCCTTAAGAATTTCGTAATTCAATAGTTATATTAAATGTTGTTTGTTTATTTTTTTCATTTTTCAAAAAAAAAAAAGATTGTTGTATTTTTATAATTTTTTTGTATTTATGAATGAAATGAGATATATTTATTGATTATTTGGTATCAATAATTCTTCTAGTGATATTCCTATGTCATGTGATGTGTATGACATAAGGGAGAAATGAAGTTTTGATATCCCATCGAATCTTGAAAAAATAATATTGTTATTTATTTTTATGGCAGCAGCATGAGATTTTTATGTGAGTTGTAAAGGCGGGGATTTTAATGACAAACAAGGCAAGACTAATTTGAGTAAGAACACCTTCCTTGTTGCAGAATCTGAGATAAATTGCAAAACTAAACAAACATGAAACTTAGAAAATAACTCCTTAGAAAAAACACCAATAGCCTCATGTGGGTATCATCAATCTAGCTACAACATTCTATTACGATAAGGGAAATAAGAAAAATTAGAGGGAGTCATTATAATTAAAATGTTAAGTAAAATAAACATAATGTAGTCTAGTTTAAAGAAGAATAAAGGAATGCATGACAAGTGATTATCAAGTTAGTAAGGCCAATAATGAAATATGATTGAAATAAATATACGAACAAGGAAAGTGACGTCTTTATGATAGTGCCTATAAGGGAGTTTATACTACGGTTGAATCATTATGTTGTGCTTTATCATTTGGGGAAAGGTGGCCTACATGTGCAACATGTATTTTTCATGTTGTCTATGTGGGATAGTGTTTTGCAAGCGTCTCATGTGTTATGTGTTGTCCTAAGCAATCCCTTGTGTTATTATGTATCAAACAATGTAAGTCAAAAACAATTATTCGTTATTTTTACTATTGTATTTGTGTGTCAAATTTGTTGGCATGACAAATTCAAGTTGTTCTTGTGAATGGATATATTGGAGAGGTCAAATATATTGTATACCCTATACGGTTAGAACCCCAATAATTTCCCTTCGTACATCATTTTTATATTCAATTATTACACCTTTGGTCAAGTGTGGGATCAAACAGCCCAAAAAACTATACCGGTAACATAGGGGACCCACGAGAAAAATAACGTTCGAGAATGGAAATGTCCTTACACTAAATAAAGATACAATTAATATTAATAGAAATAAAATGCAAGGGCTAAAATTTATGGTTTGAATAGAATGAAATATATAGTTGGCCTTGATATAGAACTTGAATTCATTGTAAAGCACTACTCTAAAATATAATGAATTCCTACAACATAATTAGAAAGAAAGAGAGGCTTGCCGACAATTTCTCTATTGTAGCAAACATAGGTATTTACATTTTGTTGCACAAAATGTATATAATGATTTCATGCATGTTTTGATCCTCCATTATAACTTCCTCCGAATATAGACAAAACATATTTGCTGTTGTATCATCTTTTCCCATTGAAAGAAGTTCGAACCAAACAAATTGATATATATATATTATTAACTAAAAGTGTCGTATCCTCCTTTATAGTATTATGATAACATGTTACTTTACTTCAAGGAACATGAATATGTAATTCACATAGGTCTTTTTATCAATGAAGATTCATATAACAACAAAATTGTGATGCCTCTACAAAGCCAAAAACAAATAAAAATGCTTTGTTCCTCCTGTAATTGACACTTATATGTAAATCGAATTATAAAAATGTATCATAGTCAAAAACATTTATTTCAAATATCATTAAAAATCATGTTATTTTTAATATCCATTATTAAAACTTGTGTTTCCTTCAGTATGAAATCAATGCTTGCTGTCCTAAATCCAATTTTATGTCTACTTCCATATATATGTATACATGCATTTAATAATTGTTATAGCAGTCACGTCTACATGTATTTACGTAACATTAAATTTCTATAGGGTTTCTGTTTCTAAATATATCTGTATGCTTGTTTCTTGTAATTCTTATACCATTCACATCAACATGTATTTACATAATATGAAATTTTTATGTCTGGCTCTCATTTCAAAATACCTCTGCATAGTGAGAATTATTGAAGTTTTTGTATTGCTTTGCAAGCTCGAAAATTACTTTCTCCTAGGTTTGACATTTTAGTAAACAATACTGGAATTTCTGTGCAAGATAAGCACATAAATCATTTATTACTAGTTATCCCCGCAACGCAAGTGAAGGCGGGCAAAGTTGTGAGAGCAGAATATGATCATTGGATCCTGTTGAGCAGAAGAAGAGTATGTAATTAGTTTGGAGTATTAATGGAATTAGAGTAGAGTAGAGTAGAGGAGATGAATAATAATTACTTGGAGCAGTCGACAGAAGGGCTGACGGGAACGCCGATGTTGACATTGCAGAGTTTGGGCAATGCAGCAGCTTTGGCGTCGTCAATGGGGAAGCGAGTGACTAATGACTTTATGCAGCTGCACGCGCCTCTCCTGTCCGCGCTGCTTTTGACGCCTTCATTCAGCGACTTCACACCATTACAGCAAAACTTCGACGGCTTAACCGCGTTCCCTGCAACATACGGAGCGCACGGAGCTAAATCATTCGTAACAGTAGCGCAAGAAATAGCGGCATACGACCCGCCGCTCATCATCACTACCGCCGCAACCACAACGTAAACCACCTTCCACACGCTCTTCATTTCCATTGCCATTTCTTATCAATCTCAATAATTCAACTTCTTTGCAATCTTTGGATGTCCGAGCAGAATATATAGAGAGAAAACACAATTTGTTTACAGTCACTAATGACCACTTTATGAGTTGATTTGGATTGCTAACTGTTTCTTTCATTATCATCGCCGACTGCTAACTGTAAATCTTGACGAAAAGGAGCTTCTCATATATATTATCCGCGGTACATATGACCGTTGGACTGGGTTGCACCCGTGCATTCTACGGGCTCTAGTTTTATTTGTAAATCTTCACGAAAGCGAGGTTGTGATATGGCAGTTGTTGGAGTAGTACACTAATTTATGCATTTGGATGAGGACCTCTCGTACAAACATATGGTATTGAAGTACATCATTCAACGCTTACCTTATCATATGGCTTCATTGAGAAAATGTGGGAGTTTTTCTAGAATTAATGGAAGTTTTCTAAGGTGGAAAATCATATCAGTGAATCTGATTAGTAATGCCTTGTTCAAATTTTCCTACACGATATCATTTCTACTCTTGATAGATTAATCAATTAATAAAAAATTATGGATCTTTGGAAGATATGAAATATGAGTGGTAAATGTATATTTGGAGAGAGGCACATTATTGAATAGAATGGGAATTTGTGGTGTCGCATTCCCCATATATAAAAATGGTGTTTTTGGTAGGTATACCAAAGGAGACTAGAGGTCCCTCTTTGTAATCGGTGTAAGATGGTCTACCCATTTCTTTAATGGCTGGCATGTTTGGTAGAGATATGCTAACATAATGGAGTTTTACTCCCGACACCAATAAGTTGGGTGTCATTAGTCATAGGAGTTTTATTGTGGTCATGTGATATTTAAGTGGATGTAGGTTTTCTACAAAAAGAAAGGATTTTGATTTTGATAGTAGTGAATATTATGAGGACGGTCAAGTGAAAGGAAGTGTCATTACTCGAGAGTGATGATAATCGATTCTCATAAGATGATAATGATGAAGAGGATGGATCTTGTGGTTTTAAAGGGTTAAAAATGTTAATATGAATTAGATGTCTCTATCACATTAGGTATATGAGTTGAAGTATTAGATATATATGTGGGAATTTGATAAATCGGCATAACTTGAGGAGATAGTACTACCCTACCAAATGAAAATGTGATATTTTTACAATATCCGAATGGTTAAAAGGATGTTATATTGTAGTTCTTGTTTCGTAACGTTTAGAAGAGTATAGACAATTTTGATCCAACATTCAATGGAAAGATAATGGTTCACAAGGAAAATAACGAACATCATTAAATACTCATAATTGAATTACTGAGAGGAATAAATATGGGAAAATTGTATGTTGATATGACATACAACCATAGATAATATAATGTTTATGTTAGAGTCATTGACAATCATAACACGTTCAAATGTTTTGGCTTCAACGCGTCAATAATGATAAGTAATGGTGGATTTTCTATTTCAATCCCCCTTATGTTATAAAAATTTAAAGCATCTAACTGTGTCCCACTTGGTGCCCAAAAATAATTTTCAAAACTAACTATTAAATAAATCTTTAAAATACTATTTTAAATTTTTAGGAACATTTTTGGCGCCTACGTCTTGGTATATTTAAGATCTTAAAAATACATGTTTTTCAGTTTGCATAGATTTGGTCATGTTTTTGTTGTGTGAACTATATTTTTAAAGCTATAAGAACTATAAAAAGTGAGACACAATTATATGCTTTGACAATATAGGGGATTGTAATAGATGAGTATGTTAAGGTCTAAAGGTTTCCCATTTTTTTTTAAAAATGATTGGGATTATGGGTCTACAACTCAATTGATTTTAAGGGTTTGGTAAGAGCCTCATGATTGTTTTTAGATTGAATGATAAGGTTATACAATGATATTTTTATTGGTATGGTATTTAATTTCTTAATCGAGTTATTTTAGCATGACAACTAGATGTATGTAGGAATTTATGTTTGGTGATGACTTTTGTATAGGTATGGGTTCATACCTTGGGTTGGACCTTTTTGTTGGTTGATTAATTTCTTGGGTAATTGTGGATCATGCCAAAAAATATTATGAGATGACGATGTTGTGTCATCAATAAAATAATTATCAAAATCCATGCCCGATAGTAGTGAATTCTTGAATACATATAGGTTATTTTATTACAAGGTTATAATATTTTCAACAAGAATAAATCTGGAATTGAGGAGATATTGGATAATATTCCAAATTTAGAAGCATTTTTCAATTATATGACTCTACAATTATGTTATAGGAACACTTATAAGTTGATAGTTTTTTCCAAATTGGTTTTCGTGCATTGGGATCATCTTGTTGTATGGGATGAATTATGATGAGTTGAGCACCATAAAGTTTTTGTAAATATGATGGGGATTGATTCAATTAGAGGAGTGTATTATTCATACATTTGAGTTGGGTCACGTGTGGTACTTTTTCAAGTATCATAATTGTTGGTTGTTAGGGGATGTGAAAGATATATTTTAGAATCATGTGATGAGGAATTTTGATTATCGTGGAGTGGATAACCACATGATTGACTTGTAATGATTTTTAGAAAATTTGGAAAATTTTTCTTTTCGTGAATATTGAATTCAAAGATACTAACATGAAATCCACTATTTGTTTTTCCATTAGTATATCTTCCTGGAACGAATATATTTGTTATATTTCCAAAGTCTCGTGATATGTGTTCATAAATGTTTTTAGTAAAATCTTAAGTGAGTTATTGTTGAGAAATGGGAAATGTGAGTTCATGGAATACAAATATTTAATTTGACACATAGTTAGTAGAAGGCCCGTGTTTTGGTGTAATAATATTACATTTTTTCGATACTTGCACCTGACTCATGACTTCTACCTCCTTGTTTTCTTGTTAGTTTCAACATCCTCTAAGTATTATGCATAAATAGACATTTTTGAATTGAATATGCATTGAATCATTTATTCCAATATTCTCTACTCTTATTCACAAACATTAGTATAAGAGATTCAATTTATTATCACATCAGTAGGCCTCAATTGGATCCACACATCTATTTCTATCATCTCCATGGATCATTTACATCTAAAATTCATTCACAATAATCAATTCATTTATATCACTAGTGTGCCTCCATCTACTCTATGGTCGTAATACCCTCTTGTGGTTGCTAATGCATCACTTCATCCATCTAATAAGCCACGCCATGACCTATAGAAATTAAATCACAATATGCTCATATCTCACCTACTTGCACACAACATACGTTGTCTCATCACACTAATAGTCCAGTACATTAGTCTAGGCCCATTTTTAGGAACACTCCTACATATAGACACAAGTCACCTCCTTTTTGTATTCCATGTAAGTGTCCATCAAAACCACATTCTTCTTCACATAGGTTTCCATCGCCTACACATTTTTTTTACCAAGATTCCCACAATATACTCATCAGTCACATGTATATAGAATTTACTCACCCGCACAATGTCTATCTCATATATGTTGGCATGTAGTCCTATATGTCTTTTTATTGATGCAAAAAAAAATTAATGAAAAAGTGGATGATGTCTTAGGGTCATATGATGATTGAAATATTGGTTCAAATGTGTTTATGGTGATGCAGAGAGATTCAATTGGAATTCCTTGTTGTTGTAAGCTTATTCAGGTGCATAGGTGATGTTGCATGGAGGTAGGATCTTCTTGGATGCTTAAGAAGCATGTTGGCATGATGGATAGAAGGTTTGGAGAGTTTCTATGCACTCACAGAAAGTGCATAATGCAGATAGATGTGATTCACTGTGTTACATGTGCTTATTTGGAGTAGGTATGATAGTCAAGAGGTGTGAGATTGATTTTTGGAGCTATATGAGCTCATAAATGCATGTCTTCATGTTTATAATGTTATATCAGGTATTTTTAAATCATTTTTAGTTATTTCATGATGATTTATATCACTCTTTTAGTAGACCCTAGCTTCTACGGTGGAAACCTTAAGGAGTTTCTATGCAACTCTCAAGTATATGGAGTATTTTAGGTATGGTGATGAATAATTTATGATTGGATATGTTAGAAGGGTGTGTCCTTGTCTTTGTGGAAAACTTCCGTGTTTCCATGATGAGTATTTTGTATGTTAAGAATTTTTGTAAAATAAGGTAGAAAACAAGGCAACTTCCAGCTCAAGTTTAAAGTTCTAATGTTCACCATGAATTTTAGGGATGGTTATAAATTGAGTCTCAGTAAAGTTTTAAAAAATAATTAGGCCAGTTCATCATCACAATTTTATGAACAAAGGTTAAGAAGATAAAGTTCTCTATAACCCTAGTTAAACCCTATTTGGGACCAACTTGTAAAATAAGAGGTATAGTGTAATGCCCACTAAACAACCCACTTGAGACTCAAGAGAAACCTAGATTAGTTAGAAAAATTATGGAATAATTTTTTTGTTTAAAAGTGTCTACAACCAAGATACAAGACAACGGTTGTCGAGAAACAAGTTTAAAGGCCAATTATAGTTAATAGCTTATAGTTTTCCCATTACAACAATTATTAAAATTCTCAAGGTCAAAACTTAGGGTTAAAGTAACCATTTAGATTAAGAGGGTAATTTTCTCACTATACCTCTCTACTGGCTTTAAAGATTCAACATGATTTTTCTCAAAATTAACACACTCAAAACTTCCCAAAAACATTCCCATTAGATAGGAAATTTCCTCACCTTTCCAGTGATATAAAGAAGTCCTCCTAACTCCTCATATTTCTCAAGTTATGGGCCGATAGACCTTGGGAGGAAAATTTTCCCAAGAGTAGGCTTGCGGGCCTGGGGAAGAAAATTTTCCCCAACTCGAGTCTATGGACTTCAGAGAGAAATTTTTCCCAGAGGAGAAATGTGGACTGGGGGGTGTGGAGAAGAACTTTAGCACTTTTTCCCTTTTGGGAAAAAAATGTGATTTTCCTCCATGTGCATGCCGGCCAGAAAGGACACTTGTCGGCATTTCCAAGCTCGCGAAAAGTTGAGCCGCCGGAGAAATATAAGACTTTGATCCTTTTTACCGAAGAGTGCTAAGAGATCGAAACTATCCATGCCTCCACCGACGCCAAAGGTGCCACGTGTCAAGCTTTGATTTGCTACAACCCATTAGGCCGTCGAAGCAATTTAGAAAATTTTGATTTTTAAAAGAAAAAATGTTTAAAGGTTTGAAACTCTCCGTGCCTCTTCCAACGTGTCGTGAAGATGCATGTCAGCCATCCATTGGCTACGGGTCGGTGGGAGAACTTAGGAAAATTTTCCTAAAAATTTCTGAAGCGCTAAGTTTTCTAAAGGATCCACTCCTCGACAACGCCTAGTGGCGCCACGTGGAAGCCCCCGATTGGTTGTGGGCCGAGACGAGACTCTTTGAGAAAAATTAGAAAATTTTCCCAATTTTAATTTTGAAAACACTAAGGTTTAAACGAGTTCCGCGCCTCTGTCATTGCCTTGTGAGGCCATGTAGCAAAATCTGATTTGTTGTGGGCAGGTGGGGAAAATTAGAAAAAAATTCCCAATATTTTTTAAAGGTTAAGTTAAATGTTGTAGGCCTGTACAAGCATGAAAGACAACCAGAAAGAAAAAAGTGGGGTGGCGGGTCCGCTGGGGAAATTTTTCCCAAAATTTCTTTTTCGAACTGAGACAATTTTTGACAAAAATAAAGGCTTGTGGGTTAGCGGAGCGGCAGGATTTTGTTCCTTTTGCATTTTTGACCAAAAAGTGCAAAAGGAAAATTCAGCCCACGGGTCCACCAAGGAAATTTTTCCTATAAGTTGTTTTTGTGACAGATAGAATGTTTTTTTTTTACGCCAAAATGAAGTAAAACTTCAGAAGGCCATAACTTTTGATTGGGATCTTGGTTTTGGGAAAATAAGGACTTTTGATGCGGGGGTCATTTAGATGATCTTTCTCGAAACTACTCAAGCACGTGAACTTGCTCTATTACTCCATCCACCCTTGCTAGAGGATCATCAATTGATGTCCATGCAACATCATCTCTTGTATTTCTTATCACCTTGAGATCCAATGAGACCTAGTACCTGCTAATTCTTGAAGACAACAACCTGGAGGAGGGTTAACTTGATGAGCAAAGGTGATCACCTTGTGATCATCGAAACAATATATAAAAGATGTAAATAATCGCTATGATTGTCCCAAGCTACAAAATCCGTTCATAAAGTCTCTAGCATTCATACCTTCTTGAGTTCTCGAAAATACACCTTTTCACCCAAATGGAGCTCTTCTTACGTATAGTCACAAGCTCTTTTCTACTTGATTGAACATGACCAAGGCAACAAACCAATGTTTCAAGTTCCTTTATGAATGCTCAAGCATCTCTCTACTAGTGTGCAATCTCAACACTCTGCCCTCAAGACTGAACTTAGTCTAAAAGCATCCAACTCAAACTCTTAATACATAATTAGTTGGTTCCCAGGGCATACCAACAGCTCAACAGACCTCCCTTCACAATGGTTGAGGTATTCATGAGCTCCATATACTGTCCTAGATCTAGGTTTTTCCTTTATCACCTCCCTTGTATGTTTTTGAAGTGACTTATACAGTCCTAGAACCCCTACACAGTCTACATTTACTCCAAATCACTGGTAGATTTCTCTCTAGAATCATGGAACACATTAATAGTACTAGGATAGTCATCATCCAACATCCATGCACAGGTACTTAACTCTAATTCTCCTTGACATTAGCCCTTTGAACATCTTATTGTGGACTAACACAAACCCTGACCACTTTATGCTGATCGATTATAGCTAGAGGGAAGGAATTTCCCTTATACCTATATGCCCAATGTCATTCATATTCAACAAATATACCTGGATAAGTACCCTCCCATTCCTTATCAGTGTATTTTCATCATATTGTATCTATCTCCTTCATGTTTACAGTCCTCTTTTCTTGCCAAATACAGTCTAATCCTGTGCAATCATCTTTTATATACTAATAAGGTGATAACTTCATGCATTCAAACCTGAGATCATGCAAATACATCCCATATATCCCTATTTTGTCCATCATATCAATCTATCATCATGATTAGTCATGCTATAATGCAAAAACTGTGTATGTTCTTTATTTGATTTTAACTATACATCACTGTTGTATCTTGAATACACAGTCACCTATATAAATTCAGAGACACAAGATCATTCTTCACCAAATTTGGATGATCTTTAGATCATATCAATGCAGAGATATTGTAAAAGTTTCAAGTGATTCTATCCATGGAATAAAAAGATATACGAAGCCCTAGTTCAGGCCCGAGAGGCAATAATTTGCTATAAAATCCAAATTATGCATTTTCAAAACATGCAAAAATTACCAATGTGATGCACATCATCTGTAGAACCTTTTCATGCTGATAATCAAGAGATTTACATCATTTGCATGTCATGGAGGGTTTCTATCTTGCTGTCCTGCCAGGGTCCTTGTGCACAGTCCATTGAAAACAAGTTGTTTCATGCAAAGCAGAGTATATTTATTCTTTCAAACATCATACACCTGTTGTTATTCATTGTTCCATCCTTTCAAAAATTGAGAACCCCTTTCGCTTCATCTCCATCGAATCACCTATGAAATAGGTATTCATTAGCTAAGAATAGACCCTCTAAAGCTCCTAAACTGACTCCTAAGCCAACTCACACTCCTAGGAAGACTCAACCATCTTCTCAACATAGAAATCCTATGTATATCACCTTGATACTCTCCTGTAATCCATACAAGGAAGCTATTACATGATGTCAAGGCTTAAAAAGACCTTAATTAGCCTATATTACTCCTTAAATGCCAAGTCAAGTCACCTTATCATCTTCTTACAAGCATATATTCACTTCTACAACATACTTAACTCTAACATTCATTTATTCACACCTAAAAACATGTATCATGGTCTTATATGACCTTATTATGTGTTGTTCCTTGATGCTCCGCATCAAGTTTTGGAAAGATCTCGACGTCCTATTTGCACAGAATCATAAAAAGATAATTTTGATAAATTTTAAAGGGTCTATTTCACAAAAATGATGTGAAGGCTTTCAAAGTGAAAACTGGTAAATTTTGACTTATAAAATTTTACTCAATTTGATCTTCTTCCTCTCTCAACATGTCAAATAGGAATGGAGGATTGTTCTTAGAGGCATTTAGGATGGATTTAGAAGGTAAATTTGTTTGATTGAGTTCCAATTTGAAAATTTACAACTTTGATAGCAAAATGATAGTAAAACGGTTTGAGCCTAATTTTGCTAAGTTTTCTAAGAAATTTCTTAAGTATTAATGTCTAGATGAATTCGTTTGGATCTTATTATGTCCAATTTAATGTTTCATTTTTATTTCTTTGTTGTAGGTTTGATCATGTGCATTTTGGATTAAATATTTTCCAGTTTGAAAACATAAAACAGAGATCAATTTTGAATAGATCTATTTTCCATTTTTCATCTTCTAAGTATTAGAATACATTCCAATTCAAATCTAATACATCAATTTGATTCAAATAAAAGTATTCAAAGACAAAACACAACTCTGATTTCCAAGTTCACTCCTTTCAAAAGACAGAGTATTACATTTTCTTCATACACATTTTTTCTTTCAAACAGAGATTTCAAATACATTTAAATGATCAGATTCAATACAACAATGCAATTTGAGAAAGGTAATACAATAATTTATTGATTTCAAAAGACAACTTACAACTTCTTTCTTTCATTCTTCAAATTCATCATATAAAATACAATTATTTCTTTCAAAAATAGAAACAAAGTATATCTCTTTCACATTTCAATTTACAACTTTCATAATCAATACAAAACATTTTTCCATTACAAAATATACAAGTTCATCCACTTCAAGTGGGAAAGGTTACAATAAGATTTATCTCAACAAGGGACTATCACATGTTGTCATTTTTTCCTTGCTCCAGAACAAAGCAACATGCAGATTTATCATTCTTCCAAATTTTGATCACAACAAGAGTAGGGGAAAGGAAACACTCTCCACCCAACCAAGACATCCAATGAAAAGGAGAATCCATCCTTCTTCATTGGCCCATGAGCCCCAACCACGAAGCAATAGAAGATGTGATTCAACTCATGGCAACAAAGGATTCCATGATACACAAGCAATAATTTCACATATAAAACACAATCCAAAATAGAATGTAGTTTACAACTACATTAAAGCATGAAAAAAAAACACTAAGGCTTCAACAAGCAAGGAAAAGGAGAAAGAAACTATGGGAGATGTTACTTATGCCTCCCAAAGGGGAAATGGGTATAACCACCGATTTCAAACCACCGAAATATAGTATATCAAATCCCCGACATGCCCTTATGCCTACCCCAAGTACCCCTTATTCCTCAAATTTCCTTATGCCTTCCCAACCTCTTATGGCAACCCATAATGAGTAAAGAAATGTAAACTATTTCTTTATAAGGTGGAACCCAAATCCCAACTCCCTACACACTTATACCTCCTGAAACACTTGTGCCTCCCACAAAATAAACCCATTAGTCTTCTCCTACACCATTCCTAGGACATCTACCCAACATCCCACAAACATGCAAAAACATTCACAAGAATAACAATTTCATAAACAAAAATAAGCATTACAAGAGCCAAGTTCCTACCTCTACATGATGGAGTTGTTCCAAGTTCCAAAACAATAAGCTTTAACCCAATGCAAGCAATCCAAATCAACCAAGCACAAGCATGCAACAATCTTCCAAAAAATTCTCCAAAGCAAGAGATCCAAAATAGAAAAAGAATTTGCCCCCAAAAGGAGTTTCCAAAAGTGAAGCCGACTAAAACAATGGCAAGCAATTAAAATTTTATAGAAGAGGGAAGAGAAGAGGATGAGGTGGATCCATGTAGGATGCCACATCACACATCCTCAACCCCAACCCAAAAGTCAACTTCAATCTCCAAGACACAATAAATAAGTAGGTGAATAATATGACAGTCTTACTTACACACTCAAATCAAGCCCATATCCCAAAGGACTGAAATTAATTTCAAGCAAGAAGTGCAATTAAAACATTCAGCTAGGCTTACAAAAATGCATAATGAAAGCTAGATTTAAACTCTCCAACCATAGGTAAGGTTGGTATGCAAATTTAAGAGGTATGGGACAAGTTTAACTTGTCCCACAAGCCTCCAAAATCAGTCTCCAAGGACAATTTTGAATTCCAAAGAAGATGAAGTGTTTCATACTCCAAATTTTACTTACATATCTCTTACACAAATCTTACAACATTTAATACAAGAGTCAACCACTCCAATAATTACTTTCTTATGTCCCAATTTGATTAATTTATTTTAACAATATGATTACTCACATTATATACCATAATTTATTTAAATAAAATGGATAAACACATCACTTAATCAACACATACAAACATCAATAAAAAATAATCTAATAAATAAATACGCATAACCCTTGGTCATGTTTAAAGGTGATCCCCCCCACGGGAATCCCTAACAAAATCAAACACACAAACAAATACAAGTTGCCATGGTGACCTTGTTGAATTCGTCTAGAATTCCAATGTGGTTGGTCTCCAATCCCCCGATGTTTGCTGTGATATTTTAACCTGTAAAACACAAACACTTCCTTTGGCCTTGTGGCCATATTAGAACATCCAAAATAATATAACTAAAATTCCAAAATCATCTAGGTATATGAATCACAACAACATACAAGCAACCAACAAGATCATTTGCAATTTTACTCAACAACTATATCATCATCAAATAATTTCCATTTCTAGGTCTACTCATAATATCCAAATATCACATGTCCGAACAACATCCATAATATAACCATGTCAAACAGCATATCATCATCAGTATATAAAAATGTCTCTAATAATCATCATGCATCATAACTGAATCAAGGTCAACAATAATTCATGATCTAACATCTAACATCATACTATAATAAGGTCCATAATCATGTCCATAATATGATCAACAATATCATGATCAGTATCAAAAGGTGTCAAAGGGAAGTGGGCACTACATATAGTGAGATAGTTTTTATTTTTTATAAAAAAATTATGATTGGATGATGTATATTATTCTCTTATATTTTCAAAAATATTTATTTGTGGTCATGGTGATGATTGGGCCCCACTAGAACAATTCAATTTATGAAGAAGAATTTTTTAGGATATAGTTTTCCAAATGAGGTATGATCTAAATTGATGTTATGGAATTTATGATAGCTTATCTTGATGTCAATCTATGTTTTTGGACATTTTCATTTAAGTACATGGTCAATTGAGGTCCATTTAGGTTGATTGGTCAAAGGACAATTTTGAGGCCTCAAAAAGTAGTGCTAAGTAAAATGGTAATAACAAGAGCTACAAGTGGAGTTTTAAGATAGTTAAAAATGTTTAAAAATAATATTAAGATATATTTACAATGATATGAGGTTTTTCTTGTGATAAGGTGTTTTTATGTGGTTTCTAAGTCATTCTTTGGACATGAAGGTTTTTGCCGTGCATGACATGATATGTTTTGCTTGAGTTTTGAATTTGTTGGATCATGAGATGGATTAGGTGATGATTTCTATCACCTGGAATTTGAAGAAGGATGAAATATTCATCCAGTGAGTCATTTTTAGGTCTTGAATGTTCACATAAAGTTTTTCATGAGCTAACCTTTGGAAATAAATTATTTGGTAGGTTGATTTGGTGAAGACAAAAGTGGTTATGGTTTGAGAAGGTGATTGATTAAATACTTGTAACTTTCTTAGAAGTGTTCTACAAGTTTTGAAAATTCCATAAAGTTGTCAAATGGTATCATTTGGTTGAGTAGATGTGATTTGGTGGCAAAATTAAGTTTTCTAGGTGATGAAAGGTGTGGGAAACAACAATTTTAACAAGTATAAAGAGTATTGGGTCCATTAAATGAAATAATTTGATTGGTTGAGATAAATTACGACCATTTATGAATTTTAAATGTTATTTTAATCATACATGATGGTTTTGGGTAATGACTAAGCATTGTCTTGTAATGAGGGGATGTTTGTCATTCCAATGCAAAGGTTTTTGGTTTTTGGTGCTTAGATAACGTGTTTTTACTACGATGACCTGTATGAGTCAATTTTGAATGTTCTAGTGATTCTTATGGAATGTTTTTAGGCTAGTATGGTCATTAAAGTCAAGGGAAATTGACCTATTTTGAATTTGAATCAAGGAGAGGCTATAAAAATGAAGTTTTGTGTATAATAATTCTCATTGTTTGGAACCCATTTTATCTTATTATGAAGACCCTTTGGGCCTAGCCAAATTTTTTTAATTTTATTCAGGATTGTAGTTGGTTGAGTTATCATGAGGTGTATTTTAGAAAAACAAAGTTGTTTTTGTTTCTTTGAGAGTGAGTTGAAGAAGGAAGGCATATTTTGAGACTTGTTCTTGGATGTTATCTTCATATCATATTAATGTTATTTACAGGTTTCAAGCTTTAACATATATGATATTGAGTTTAAGACATTTCAAAAATTGCTTATCTTCATATGTGCAATACCCCCAAAATTAACCCACGAAACCCAAGACAAATAAAGGTTATAATAGAAAAATTATGGAATAATTTTTGTTTTGTTAAAGGAAAAATGCAACGTTTAGCTATACCTCGGTTAAAAAGACGATCGTCAAAAAATTAATTAAATATTAATATTTCATCTTTATTTAATTTTTTAAAAAAATCAATCCTATAATCTTAAATTACTTTAATAATTTGGTGCCTAAAGTCATTTAAAATTTTTATTCCAATGTTATGTTTAATCTGTCCTTCCATTTAAATAGAACTATTAAATTTAAGTGACCATTATAAATATTATCTATTTACTAAGAGAATGAATTTACTTTCATTTATCACAAGGTCATGGCTTTTATTTTTAAAAGTCATTAAAATAAATCATTTTGAAATACCAAAATAGAGTTAACTTCAACACCACTTAAATGGCCGCATTCAAACTTGACCCATGTGATCCAATGATGATCACACCTAACACCCACCTAACATTTGTAGGGAACAATATTGACCATTGTGTGAAACCAATCTAGACCATGGGATGGAGAATTTTCAAAACAACCTAATCTATATGGAGAGTTTCTTTTATTCTTTCATTTGACTTATTTGGTCATTTTGTTTTGCGGAGTTAAGGGAAGGAGGAAGAGAAGGAAGCCATGGAAGAGGGAGAGAAAACTTGGGATGGATACACACATCCCCAATATTATTTGTTTTAATTTGTTTACTATTCCTATTCTACTCTCTCCTAGGGTTTGATAGGAAAACTTCTATTTTTTGTAAATTTATTTCAATGAAAATACCCATTTGGGTATATGGGCATTTTTCCAATAGATGTATATATATTTTGTAATATTTACATTTCTTTCTCATTTAAATATATATACATAGGTGTAAAAATATTCATATCAATATATATATATATATATATATATATATATTTACATCTATATACGATTGTGTGTGTATATATATAAATGTATATATAATTAAATTTATTATTTGAGAAGACCCAAAATAAATAAATAAATAAATACACACACAAACATATAATCAACCATTATCAACAAAATCCATGGATAGGGTTTTACAAGTCGCGTTAACAAATTAGGTCGTTGTTTTTATTTACAAAGGAAATGATTTAATTTGGTGGGGACTTGGCCCCACCCAAGTTTTTATTTTTATTTAAGTTTGTAGGTTGAGGGAGGGGGCATCGCCCCCACCCCAACCCATATTAATATGGATTGGGGTGGTGGTAATATGGGTTGGGGTGGAGGCGGTACCCTATCCCCCAACCCACTACCCACATACTCGGCCAGTTTGAGCCGAGTCGGCTATAACACAAGGCACTAAAACAATAAAACTTGGCCAATACAAGTTTCTTTTTTAATTACTTTTTTTTATAAGTTTTATTTAATATATATCTTTATTAATAATAATATTTAATAATAATTTATATATATAGTTATATATTATCATTAATATTCAGATTTCATCATTATTATAAAATGCAATTATATTAATATGTTAGTAATATTAATAATTTTTTATATTAAGGTAACCGAATTTATTTCAATTTCTCTTTCTTTTCGATAAGAAAACTACATTAGCTCATGATTTATAAGGGCAAAAAATCATTCATATATAATTTCACAAACATAGTTATATTTCAAGTAGTAAAAATAAATATGCTTTTGTTCTCTTATAATAACAAATGTCAATTTTTTTTTGTTTATTTTTATACAAGGCTAAGTTGAGATATTGACAAGATCTCTTACCCAACTCATTCTAACTATTTTTAACAACTTTTTCCTTCCTAGAACTTAACAATGAATATAAATATAAATTTTACCATTTTCAAATTATATTTCTTTCAATAAAACAAATAACCATCTACTTTCATTCACCGAACTAAATTTCAATCATTCCAAACAACAAGGGGAAATTCCCAAGACTTTCAAGGATTGTAAAATGATAAGAATCACACTTTTGAGGAAATGAAAAAAACTTTATAGGAAGAGATATATTGCTATTTCCACCCATTAAATTTTTTTTATTTTATTTAACTAATGCAACAAATTTTGTAGTTTCCATTCACAGATCTAACATATTTGAAAATATAAATTCCTCATACAAACACTCTAAAAGGAGTTCACAATTTATGGAGGTTTCCAAGAAGAATTAAAAGTTTTCTTTCAAAATTACAAATTTACAATCATCCACTCAAGTGGGAATAATAAAATGAACAATTTACACCAAGACAAAATATATCGGTCTCAATTTTCATGTCTTCTCCCAATGGTAGAAGAAAATCTTACATTCTTCAACTTTCACAAAAGGGTCAAAATACAAAGGAAGGGGTAACAGGCCATGCTCTCCGCCTCACCTTTAATCCATCAAGAGGATAATCCATCCCCTTAATTTCCCCGAGCTCTAACAAAAGAACCATGAGGGGTCTTGAGAAACAATTGCCAAATTTAAACATAAAGGCTTCACAAACAACATACATTCAAGACATTCAACATAACCAAAATGACATATTAATCAAGTTGACAACTTCTCAACAACACAAAGGTTTGATTTCAAACCAAATGGAGCAAGGACTATGAGAAACCACCTCGTTATGCCTCCCAAGTGAAGTGGGAGTTTCACCCTAAGCCTCCAAGTGCACAAAACAATCAACACCAAATCCTTGTATCTCACTTGCAAGTATGCAACACAATAGGCATGATTTCCTTTTCCATCCCCATAGGTGAAACTCCCAAACACATTCCCACCAAATGCATTCCTCACAAAACTCCCTTTTCCCTCCCCAATGGTCCCATAAGCCCTTCTCCCACACCCAACTTAAGGCCTACTACCCAACCACACACAAGCACATCCACAAAGCTTAAACAATTATAACAAACATAACATTTCATATAAACAAGAATAATAACAAGTTAACAAGGATGAAGATCCTACCTCTCCATCAAGCTCCAATAAAACTTCACAAGCCTCTTTCAATTCCAAGCCAAGAAATTTCCCAAAAGCACTCCAACAAGCTCCAAATCCAAAAGTGCACAAGAAGAAAAATGAACAAGTAACCCCCATTCCAACCAAAACCAAAAATAAATAGAAATGGAATGTGAGGATGATGAGGTGGCTCCATGTAGGATGCCACTTCATCATTCATCCATTCACACACTCAAGTCAACACACCAAGTCCAAGACACTAAATTCCATTGTAAGAACTATGAAAAACCCACATGGCTCACAAACTTGCACACCATGCTTTCAAAGGACACAATTAATTGAGGTAGAAGGAAAGTGAAATTATTTTCTCTTTTTACACTCAAAAAGGGATAAAAAAGTGGAAAATGAACTATGTGGTGCCACTGGTGCCATGGTGCTCTACCAGCGGTTCTTGATAGCAGCATAAATATTATGACTTAATGTCATGTCACCAATTGTAGGCTCATAAATAGGTCCCTTACCCTTGTTATTGGGGTTCTTTGGACACTCTCTCCTATTTTTCCAACTACACTATAACCATAACAAGTACCAGGCTCCCTCTAATGATAAATGGATCCTCGGTGCTTTGATGGTCTATGTTGTGTGGACCCCATTGATCCCGATATGGACTATTATGGCGAGCTCTACCGAATGATATCTCGGTGTTGTCTATGTCCTTACGGTTCCTCTAGGAGGAGGCCCCATATTCTACCCTCTTTGAGCATCATATCTATGTGGAGGCCTAAATGGTGGGCGGGTTTGCTGCTGCTCATGTTGATGTGGTTGTTGTGGGAGCTTGAAGGAAGACTGTGTTGAACCATGTATGCCACAAGGAGGAGTGGGTGTCCCCCTCTACTGACTATCCTACATCATCAGAATGTGGCTACTCACTTTATCTATAACATAATGTGTCTTACCCTTGTTCTCCTCCACAATATAGGCCTTCTTAGCAGCCTCAGCTGAGGTCTGTGGACAATGCATGCACACTTCCCTCCCAAATCTAAATTCAAGCCCCTTATGAACCTGTGAATCCTGACATGCTCATCCTACATGTATTTGATATATGAAGCACATCCAAAACCAACTCTCATACTCAACTACTATCATATATGCATGTCCCAGTCATATAACTCATCGATCCTCTCGCTAAATGAATCGCCTAGATAAGTATCAGCTCCTTAATCATTCCTCAAAGATCTCCCATGTCACGGTCTCTCGAATATACATGGAGATTTTGTTCTCTCATTCTCCACCAAACTCTTGCCCATTCTTGAGAAAATAAATCGTGACCAAGCCTTCATGTTGCTTGAACACGAGATATAGATTAAAACATTCACTTAAGATAACTAACTGAACCACTCCCTAAAATCCTCCTATATCTCTAGCAAATTGAGATGGATGAAGCTTCAATATCTCTTAGATATGATCAGCCGCTATCGTTTGTCTACCTCTAGGTCTCTCCTCATGACCATCTCTCTATCTAGGGCTCCTATATCTCTCTCTCAACCTCATAGCCCTATATTTTTAGTCTCTTGGTGTTAAATCTAGTCTAATTGGCTCCACATGGGATTTTATGCCCTATAATCCTCGTTGTGTCATGGAGGGGCATGAAAATTCATTGATGGCTCTCTATCTTGCCGACTAGGTCATCCCCCTACTGAACCTTTGCATATAGTGGCATTGACCTCCTGTAAGGTCTGCAAAATATAAAGCAATATAGTCATAACTACCTGCTCTAGGGGTGGTATATCTAACTCAATGTGCACGATAATTCATCATCTAGTCCACACCTTTGACATAGACCAAGGCAAGAGTAAATTCATCATTGTGTAGGTTTGGTTTAGTTTTCTAAGTTCTTGCATTTTCAGTTATCAACAAAGTAGTGTGTCCTAGATGTAAAGTTGTGCTAGGTTTACTTACGAGTGTTGAACCCACGAATCGATACCAAGTGTAACACCTACACTTTTGACGCACCAAAACCATGTCAACCTCATTACTTAGGAAAATCGGGAAACAATTTTTCTAAAAATTTGAAAGGCCAATAACATTAACTCGCATTGAATTGCTTCTCATTTAATAATTTCTACACATTCATAAGGTAGTCGGAATTAAATTAATAATTAAATATTATTAATTAATTCCCAAAAATCATTTCAGGATTTAATCCTCTTCTAAGGTTTCTCTCAAAATTAATCTTGTTACTCTACCTATTTAAAAAATCCTCTTAAGTTTATCAAAAATCGTTTCCTAAGTTCCTTTAAATTCATTTCCTATGATAAATTAACATCCATGCCCATCATGTAATTATTTAACCATACATTTTACTTTTAATTAATTTAATCCCCTTTAGATCATTTCTAGAATACCATGCACAATAGCGTTTATTTAACCCCTAAAATCAAATGTCATTTATTTAGTTATTGATTCATAATGAAAAGGGTTACAACTCATTCTAACCCACTAAGTTGTTGAGTTGTGGAGCTCAATTACTTCAGTTTAGCATGCAATAGAAACTTCTTTGGAAAATACGATGAATCGTCACCGGTTAGGGGTGAACCGTAATCAGTCACCCAGACCGACATTGGTCGTAAAGGAGGAACCGGTAGTGGTTAGGTTTAACTAGCATCAGTTATCTGTGAGAAGATGTTTTAATTAACTCTCAGGAATTAGATCTATTTTTAGCATTAAAGTATTTCTATTGATTGTAATTACATGGCTAAGTGCCCTAAGTCTATAAACAACTATATGAGCATAAAATCTAGGGTTTAGAAGTAAGAATTATTAACAAGAATTAGAATGAATTTGAAAAAGGTTGGTGAGAGAGAGTTATTGAGGGAAAGAAAGTCTTGAACATCCGAGAGGTGTGGAAGATTGTAAATATTCATTGTATATCTTGTCAAAGCTTTGGATAATAGATTGGCTTGTTTCTATGTGGATGTATCCCACACTTTGGGTGAACTAAGTTAAATATGGTGTTGATTTATGTCTCTTGTTTTGTATATTTCTTCTAGTAGAATATCCACTTTTATTTGCATATATGCTTAGATTTGATATATTGTTTGTGCAACGGTGTGCTAACCTCAAAAACCGGTATCGAGATCTTTACTTAAGGTTTTTGTGTGTTGATGCAGATTTACTCACGAGAGGTTTTTGATTGAGTGAGAGCTACAAAAATGGAAGAAGAAAATAAATACAAGGTAGAGAAATTTGACAGCTGAAATTATCAATTATGGAAGATGCAGATTGAGGATTATCTGTATCAAAGAGATTTGTATTTACCATTGGATGAAAAGTTGAGACCTACGAAGATGACTAATGAAGAATGGAAGATTATTGACAGAAAGGATTTGGGATCTATAAGATTGAGCCTGGCAGCATCCGTGGCTTCCAATATTATAGAAGCGGCTTCTACGATAGACTTAATGAAATATCTTGCTAATTTATATGGAAAACCTAGTGCTTCAAATAAAGTTTATTTGATGAAGAAACTATTTAGTTATAAGATGCATGAAGGTGGATCTGCATCTAGTCATTTGAATTATTTCTGATCTATTATAAATTAGTTAAAATCGGTTTCTATACCATTTGATGATGAAGTAAAAGAACTTTTATTCTTATGTTCTTTGCCTGATAGTTGGGATAACTTGGTAATGGTTGTTAGTAATACAACATCTGCTAATAATATTTTGAAGTTTGATGATGTGGTTAGTATAATATTGAATGAAGAAATTCGTAGGAAGAGTACAGAGGAATCATCATTTGGAAATGCTTTGAATGTAGAAAGTAGGGGTAGGAAGAAGGAAAGATCCAAGAGTAAGAGTAATGGGAAATAAAAGTCAAGGGATAGCAGATCTAAATCCAAAAGTAAGGGAATTACTTGTTAGAAATGTGGAAAGAAAGGACATGCAAAGAAAGATTGTTGGTCAAAGGACAAAGAGAACCAACACCCAGACAAAAAGATAAAGAAGCAAATCTTGTTGCATTAGAGGTAATGTAAGATTCTCTTATTCTTTCTTTAGATAGTAGAATTGAATCATGGGTTTTAGATTCATGAGCTTCTTTCCATGCAACCCCTAATAAGGGTTATTTCAAAAATTATGTTCAGGGCAATTTTGGGCATGTTTATTTGGGTGATGATGAACCTTGCAGTATTACTAGTAAAGGGGATTTTCATCTAAAATTTCAGAATGGAAATGCATGGGTATTGAAAGATGTGAGACATGTGCTAAGACTCGGGAGGAATCATATTTCTGCAAGGTAACTACGTGAATTTGGTGCATGGTTACTTTTACAGAAGACTCTTGGAAAGTCACCAAGGGTGCTTTTATTGTGGTAAGAGGTAAGAAGGTAGGAATTTTATATTTATCTACCTATATTACTGATTCCTTTTCTACATTATCTACCTTAGATTATGATACATGCATGTGGCATAACCGGTTGGGTCATATGAGTAAAAAGGAATGCATATCTTAAAGGCTAAGGGTAAGTTATCGATTTGAAAGATTTAGATCTTGATTTTCGTGAGCATTGTATGTTTGGAAAGCAAAATAGAATGAGATTTCTCAAATTTGGGGAAACTAAGAAGGAGCAAAAATTAGAGCTTATACACTTAGATGTGTGGGGACCAACTCAAGGTAGCTTCTCATGGAGGATCCCAAAGATGTTACTTTCATTAATGATGCTACAAGAAAGGTATGGGTTTATTGTATTAAACGTAAATATGATGTTTTTGATACTTTTAAAAGATGGAAATCCCTTATTATGAATGAATCAAATTCTAAAATAAAGTGCCTTAGATCTGAAAATGGTGGTGAATACTTGTGGCAAGGCTTAATGGTTATTGTTCAGTGAATGGGATACGTAGAGAAAGAACAGTTCCAAGAACACCATAGGAGAATGGTGTTGCAGAAAGAATGAACATGACAATCATGGAACATGCTAGAAGTATGACGATACATTATGGACTACCCTTGCAGTTTTGGGTAGAAGCAGTTGATACAACAATTTATTTGATTAACCGTGGCCCTTCAAGTTCACTAGATGGAGGAATACCAGAGGAAGCTTGGACCGAAAAAGAGGTAGATATTTCTTTTCTTAAAGTTTTTGGTTTACAATCTTTTTGAATGTTGATAGGGAAAATAGAAATAACTTTGATGACAAAATATAAGAGGTTCACTTTCATTGGTTATGGATCTGGTGATTTTTGTTTTTGTTTTGGGATTTAGAGAATTCTAAAATTATTAGGAGTTGTGATGTTGAATGGAATGAAAAGAGAATGTACAGGGATAAAATTTTGGTACCCAAGGATGAACTGGTTGAGAAATTTGTTAATGAAAATGAACTCTCGGATTTAAAATAATTACCGACATGGTTACACAGTAACCGATGTCGGTTGACCCCTAACCGACACCGGTCAGATGAACCGGTATTAGTTACAGAGGATCCAAACCAGCATTGGTTAGTAGAACCAACGTCGGTTAGAGGTGAGCAGCATTAGTCACTATCAGATTTGGATAGGAGTCTCTAAGAGGTCCAGATTGAGCCTCCGGTACCCCAAACTCCTATGAGAAGGTCACAAAGGGTAAGTAAACTTCTAGAAAGATTTACACCTTCTCTATTTTATTTATTGTTGACTGATAATGGTGAAATAGAGAGCTTTGAAGAAGTAATGCAAAGTATAAGACTCACGTTCAGTTGAAGCATGACATGGATGAGGAGATGGAATCCTTGGAACAGAAACCAGACTTGGGATTTGGTTAAATTGCTAGTAGGTAAGAGAATATTGTAGAATGAGTGGGTTTACGGGATTACGGAAGAAGAGGGTGGATAGAAAAGGTACAAGGCAAGACTTGTAAAGGGATTTTCACATAAAGAAGGTATTGACTTTGGTGAAATATTTTCTCTGTTGTTAAGATGGCTTATATTCCTATTGTTTTAAGTTTAGCTGCAAAGATAGAAGATTTGCATTTAGAGAAACTAGATGTGAAGGCGGCTTTCCTTCATGGTGATTTGGATGAAGATATTTATATGTGTAAAGCATCTTAGGTATGAAGTCAAGGGTAAGGAGAAATTAGTGTGCATGTTGAAAAAGATCATATATGGGATCAAGCAAGCTCCAAGGCAATGGTACATGAGGTTTGATAGTTTTATGCAAGAGCATGGTTACTTGAGATGTGAATCGACTATTTTGTTTATTTCAAAAATCTTGAAAATGGGAGCTATATAATTTTGTCATTGTATGTGGATGATATGCTTGTTGCAGGATCTAGTATGTAGGACATTCGTGAGCTTAAGAGAGATCTATCTCACACATTTCTTTGTGAAGGATTTAGGAGTTGTAAAAAGAATCCTTGGCATGTAAATACATAGAGACAGGAAAAACAAGAAATTGTATTTGTCTCTGTGGATTATATCTATAAGGTGTTAAAAGGTCAATATGCATAATGCAAAATCAAGTTAGCACACCTATGGTGGACACTTCAAATTGAGAAAATATTAGTGTCCTTCATCACACGTGGAGGTCAAATACATGGCACGAGTACCATATACTTCAGCAGTTGGAATTCTCATCTATGTTATGGTTTTTACTAGACTAGACATTGCACGGGCAAAGTGGGAGATGTGAGTAGATATATGGACAATCCAGGTAAAGAGAATTAGAAAGTAGTCCAATGGATACTCGGGTATTTGAAAGGGAAATCTAGCATGTAATTATGATATGGGGGTTCGGATATTTCATTACATGGCTATGTTGATTTGGATATGGCTGGAGATCTAGATGGTAGGAGGAGCATTCTTGGATATATTTTCACAAAGTAGATGGAATGACAGGTTAGCTGGATTTCACGATTGCGAGAAGGTTGTGACTTTGTCTACTATAGAAGTAGAGTATGTTGCAGCTACTGAGAGGCTAGCAAGGAGATGATATGGATGAGTAGGTTCATGGAAGTGTTGAGAAAGGAGCAAGGTGATTGTAAACCTGCTCGGACGAGAGTTAGAGTGCAATTTATTTGGCAAAGAACTTAGTTATTCATTAGAGAATGAAACACATTCAGTTGAGGTATCACTTCATATGAAAGGTATTTGAGGATAGAAAATTGAATATGGAAAAGATTCATACGAGAAATAACCTGTAGATATGCTAACAAAGCCATTAGAAAAGGAGAAGTTGGAGCTACACTCCACTTCTATTGGTCTTTGAGTTTGAGACTTTAAGAGGAAAAAAAAATATAAGCATCCAAGAATGACATTGTACATGTATGGTACATTAATTAATGTCCAAGTGGGAGATTGTTGAGTTGTGGAGCTCAATTACTTCAGTTTAGCATGTAATATAAACTTGCTAGAAAATACAAAGAACCATCATCGCTAGGGGGAACCGACATCAGTCACCTAGGAATGGCATCGGTCGTGTATGACTGGAATCAAACAATCAAAGGAGGAACCGAAGCGGTTAGGTCTAACCAGCAATGGTTAGGTCTAACTGGTGTCGGTTACCTATGCGAGGATGTTTTAACTATCTCTCAGAATTAGATCTATTTTTAGGATTAAAGTATTTCTATTGATTGTAATTACATGGCTAAGTGCCCTAAGTCTATAAATGACTATATAAGCATAAAATATAGGGATTAGAAGTAACAATTATTAACAAGAATTAGAAAGAACTTGAAAAAGGTTAGTTAGAGATAATTCTTGGTGATGAAGAAAAAGCTTGAGGAAAGAAAGTACTTGAACATATGAGAGGTGTGGAATATTGTAAATATTCATTGTATATCTTGTCAAAGCTTTGGATAATAGATTGGCTTGTTTCTTGGTGGATGTAGCCCAACGCTAGGTCAACCACATTAAATTTTGTGTTGATTCATGTCTCTTATTTTATATATTTCTTCCGGTAGAATATCCACTTTTATTTGCATGTATGCTTAGATATGATATATATGTCGCATACAACCTATGTGTTAACCCCAACATAAGTGGACCCATTAACTTAATACCTATAATTTAAAAATCCTTCTTGGTTTTATAGCATTATGGGATTTATAACCCTCCTTAAAAAAATCCATAATTCTGATCTAAACAAGAAGTTTACCACTCCTCCTTACAAGATCTTTTAAAAGTAATACTAGTTAACATAATCAAAACCACTCTTCCAATGTATTTCAATGAGTCACAAAATCCATTATTCTAAAAATAAACCCCATCATACTTGTCAACATATCTAATTAATATAAAGGAAAAGTAACCCCAAATGTCCTTAATAATTTTTAACAATTTTTGACATAGGCCAACAAGTGTATTTATATAAATATATTCAATTCGTAACCTCATGACTATCCTCATAACATATCATCAAATTTCATGAGTTAGCAAGTGTCCTATATCAATAATGACTATAATCATCCCAAACACATTTTGAAATCTAAAACCAACACAAAGGTTTGGTAATAAACTTATGACCATTAATAATACATTCACTAACAATTCACATATTATCAATAACCTCTCCACAAGGAATAATTCAAACAAGTTAAGATAAGAGTAATTATAACAGGGCCAGGGTTATGAGGCTTCCCTTCTAAAGACATCAAACCACTCTAACCAAGGAGACCACTCAAAGCAGAGGAAACCCAAGTACCGGTCGATCCAGTCATAATTCCCAAAAGAAAATGACATCACATTCAAGATTATAAACTTAGAAAAGTTCTAGAATGAAAATATTAATTGATCCAAGAGGCCACAATATTCATATAGGTTACATGATCTAAATTATAATGTACCTACACTAGTTGAGAGATTCAGGTATGCAAGCATATGATAGATCTTCCGAATGATTATGGATTTGAGATCATAGTAACTATCTCCGGGGTAGAAAGATAAGGGTACATAAATGTCCCCAAAAATATAATAAATGAGAACTCAGGGCTAAAAACAAAAGCCACGACATGAAACAGGAAAATACCTTATAGGAATACGAACATAATGAGGTGCAATTTCATGGATAAATTACTCTATTCCTGTTGACCAATTTTTCCCCTTAGGAAAAATGAATCAAACACAACCCCGCATAGAAGAAAATTGAAGAGTAAATTCATTCATATGAGTCCACATTTCAAAACTAGCAATCATGTTACAAAAAGGCTTAGTAATGGAAACCCAAAATGATTCAACCCTAAGCAAAATAGTGGACTTCTTGCGAAAGCACTATGTGTCGGCTCAGGCACAATTCCAAGAGTGATAGGGAACAATGAAACTCAAAACCCTGTGGGACTTCCATATGGAGTCAACAATGAGGGACCTACCATGGAAGTGCATATAATTTATTCACTTGAGGCCAAAATCGGTTAAGTATAATAGCACCGGTGAAAGGAGTCACGTGTCAACTCAACATAACTTCGGGGGTGAAATACAAAGTGGATCTCAAAATGTGTGCAAGCCCGTCATGTCACCAGAGCCCGAAAGATTGAATCGAATGTTGAAAATTCTAAAGACTTGCAGAGGATTCCATGTGTCTTTTTGTTTAACTTAAAAGGTAAAATCTAGAGCGACTTCCCAACGAGTGCTAGCCCTCCACGTGTCTCGAGTCCTAAAAAGGTTTCACTAGTCGTTGAAAAGTCCAAACTCGAGACAGAGACCAACGAGATGGCTCCACGTGTATCATCGGTGTACCCTCAAGGGTCGAATCCAAAGGTGGTCCCCAAACGAGCACCAACCCACCATGTAGTTAGGGACCGAGAAAGGGAGTAGGCTTGAATCGGCTAAGTATAAAAAGGTAAGCAGAAGCCTCTATGTTTCTCAATGATGAAACATAAAAGGTGCGAGACGACGAGGAGACCCCAAACAAGCACATGCTCTCTATGTGTCCATGGCCCAAGGAAGTGGTATTGGTCATTGAAAAATTCCAACCATTGGTGGAAGCCTCCACGTGTCTAGGGTCGGACGTAGTACCTTCACCAAATAGAAGGGACTTAGGCAAAAAATGAAGAAAATAGAGCAGAGCCACGAAGGAGCCATGTGTCTCGGTGCAACATCAAAGGTAGAATCATAAGCATGTTCCCAACCGAGCCCCAACCTTCCACATGGTCAAATTCGGAAAAGGGCGAGAGCATTTGTTGAATCGGCTAAGTATGGAAGAGCTAATGGAAGGCTCCACATGCCTCATCAACACAATTTCAAAGGGCACAATGAGACCAAACAGAGCCCCGAACTAGCACTAGCCCTCCATGTATCTGAGGTCCAAAAAGGGGACACTAGCCGTTGAAAAGTCCAAAATCCTATAGAGGCATTATCGACATTAAAATTTTCCTCCGTAATTTCTATTTCATTAATGTACGTATTAGAATAGGATGTTGTTAAGTATAATTAGTAGTAGCGTCCGATAGAAGATAACGGGTACCAAAGACGCGCCGCCAATAATGTATAGTATGGTAACAGCAGTCGAAAAAGTACAATAGGAATGTTGTGGTAAAAAGTAAATATTTGTCGTAAGTGGTTAAGATCTTGTTAAAATGTCAAAGTTTGGGTAAGTAGAGAAGTAGGGTCTACATGATTAGGAATTAGAAATATTATATTGGTAATAAAGACAAGGAGTGAGGTCATAAATATTTTGTGTATTTTATTTGTAAAAAGTCTAAAAATGTGGAACCCATGTAAAATGATAAGGTTTATCTTATCTTAAAAGATAAGCTTACATGTACAGATAAGAGTTAAGGTATGGAATATGATTCATCAGAGTGGATTTCTTATCCTATCTTAGAGATAAGATGGATAAGCCTGGAAGTTCTATAAATAGAGAGGCCACCCCCCTCATTTAGCATAGAAGGAAGTAGTGAGAAATATTGTAGGAAGTGTGCAAAGGAAGCCATCAGTTTAAAGGTGTGTTAAAGAAGCCATTAAGAGGTGTAATTGTAAAGTTTCTCCCATAGTTTTGGTGAAAGGCAAGTGAAGTCAATAACACTTGAAGTACCTCATAGGTGAGATTGTAACAATTTCATGTTAATATTATAATTTACTTTGATATTTTAGATTTGTCATTATTCCGTCTTATCATAGTCAATGGTATTATTGTGTTATGTTTGTTGTTGTGTTTCAGATTACATCCACCAAACTAAAGGCTGTGCATTAGTAAATAATCAAAGCACGAGGAGTTCTGGTGAAGAATTATCATAGTGCGGGATTGGTGATGACATTTTGGTTCCGTTGTCGGGACCATTCCTCGTTGGTAAATTTTCTCGGAGAGATATTCCTACTTAGTCAAAAATCAATTAGAGGGTAACCTTGTTTTTACTATGCATAGTAGTTACCATGGTAAAGTCATTTTTGCCATGAATAGTAGTTACCATGGTAAATTCATTTTTTTGGGAATAGTATTTACCGCAGAAAGTCACTTTTTACCATGAATAGTATTTACTGCAAAGAACTTCACTTTTACCGTGAATAGTGTTTACCACAAGAAAGTTAGTTCTAACCGCAAAGAAGTCAAGTTTTACCATAGTTTACCATGGTCATTTCTATTTTACTGTAGAAAGGTGTAAAGTCACTTTCTAGTATAGTGATTCCAATTATTTGTGCACATAAGTCTTGTTGATTGTACTTGTGGGTTGGTATTTCACATGTGGTTACTTTTGAAAATGGGAAAGATTCCTATTTTTTCAGCTCAATCTAATGAAGATGCTTCTTCTTTCATTCAATAGTTTAAACGATCTTGTATTTGTAATGGCCTTATAAGAAGGGAACAATGGACTGAATTTTTCCTATCTTTTTGGATGGTTCAAGACTTAGGTGGTTTGAAACACTAGGTGATAATGCGAAAAATTCATGGGATTTATTAAGCTCGAAAGTTTTCTTGAAGAATTTGGTGAACAACGAAATATGCAGATCTCATGATCGAGATCACAAAGCTATCCCAAGGAGAGAAGGAGAAGATAAGGGATTATCATGCTTGTGTTCTAGAGCCGAGGAGGAAGATCGAGGCCTAGATCCGAGAAGGAAGGATTAGCGGATGGGTTGATGAACGGCGTGGATAATCTCCTATGTAAACACTTCATTCTTGGGATGAAGCCGTGAGATCGACAACAGTGAAGTATGACCACCAAACTACCATTGAACAAGCAAAGGAGATTGCAAGAAGGCAAGAAGAAAGCATGGAAGAGGAGCCCAAAGAAATTGTTGCTAAAGTAGAGCCTACACTAGCACCTTTGGTCCAGAATCCACAACCACTCTGGTGAGCACAAATATTTCTCCTAGTACATCTACTGAGTATGAAGATCTGCTCAAAAAGATGGGTCAGTTAACTATTAATCTTCTTCAAGGAAAATAATTTAGTTCTCAGGGAGGAGATAGAGGTCCAAAAAGAAATATTTCTGAAGTTGTATGTTATGGTTGTTATAAAAAGGGTCATTATAAGTATAATTGTCCAGATAGAGATTCTACATCTGGTAAAGGAGATAATGATAAAGGAAAAGCACCTGTGAATTCTTTTGATGTAGTAGATAAGAGCAGAAATAATGAAGTAGATGTGTTTGTAACAAAAAGAAAGAAAGAAAAAGATAATCAAGATGGAAATGATCCTAAGAAGATGAAAGGAGAAACTAGTAAGAAACATAGGAGAAGAAAGTTGGGTGTGCAGGATTTTCTGATTTCACAGGGGCAAGGACCATACTCCATCTTGGAAGATCTGTCCAAAAGGCCTGCAAATATTACATATGGTCAACTCTTGGCTATGTCTTCTAAGAAGAGGCGAGAGTTGCGAAGTGGAATCAATGCTCGACGAAGGAAGGAGGTTCAGGTCCCTGTTTTGGAGGCAGAGGCGGATCCCTATGCTCCACAAGTTGAGGTATTATGTAATGGTATTTAAATTCATGATGTCTTAGTTGATGGAGGTGTTGCAGTTAATGTAATGACCGAGTCTGTAATGAATATGTTGGGTTTAAAAATTGATCGCCCTTCAACACTTATGTTAAGGTCATTAAATAAAGGAAAAATTAAGCCGAGAAGGTGTAGTTTCAAATGTGGCAATATCTGTTATTGGTGTTGTATGTGTGGTAGACTTTGGTGATGAAAAATGGTATTGTTGCGTGCACTCCAATGTCTTGTTGGGAAGACCATGGCTAAGGAGAGTTCATGTAAGAAACTACTGGAATGAAGGTTTCATGACACTTGGACATGGTAGAGAGAGGGTGAAGATAAACGTGATCCTCGACATCATAAGGTAGAACCTGTGGATTCAAGTGATGAAACCGATTATTGGACATTCTCTCGATTACTCTAGTACCGGTGAAGTGGACACTTTCGAAGATGAAGAAAGTGAGGTTGATGTTTCAGTCATGGATATCCTTCCCAGTCACACCAACTCATGACCCCATAAAATTATCGAAGAAGAAGTTGATAATCATCTCCAACAAATAAAGATTGGTGATGCTTTGTGATGGAGAGTGAGAAAGAATCCTACCTCCAGCTCTTTCTTTCAAGGTACATACACATATTCACTTTTGATTACAAGGAACTCCATCAAGTAAGTTGGGTAGAACATTCTATTGAGTGGTAGATGGTGTTAAGCCCATAAAGCAAATGCCATATAGAATGAATCCTAATTTTTGTAAGACCTGTAAAAGAAGAAATAGATAAGTTGCTTGATGTAGGATTCATATTTGCTATGGAGAATTCAGAATGGGAAGCTACGTATTTGTGTTGATTACAGGAAGCTCAATAAGGCAACAAAGAAGGATCATTACCCTCTTCCATTTTCAGATCAGATCTTGGACGAAGTAGCTGGCCAGGAGTGCTATAGTTTTGCTGATGGATATAGCGGCTACAACCAAGTTCGTATAGCAGAGAAAGATCAGCTGAAGACCATGTTCACCACTCCTTGGGGAACATTTGCTTATAGAGTTATGCCTTTTGGGTTGTGTAATGCTCTGGCAACATTCCAGCGTTTGATGAATAGGGTGTTCGAACCCTACATTGGGACCTTCATCAGAGTATTTATGGATGATTTTTGCATCTATGGGAGTAAGTTGGACCACCTGCACCAAATGGAGACAACATTTCAAAGGTTAGATGAAGCACAAGCCTCACTAAACCCTACAAAGTGTGTCTTTGGATGTTCTAAAGGTGTTTTGTTAGGGCATGTTGTATCCGGGGATGGTATTGTGTCGATCCGATAAAGTTTCAAAATCAAAGAGTTACCATTTCCTATGAATAGAAGTAAGTTGAGATCATTTTTAGGCCATGTGGGTTACTATAGAAGGTTCATCAAGAATTTCTCAAAGATTGCATAGCCACTAACCCAGTTCTTGAAGAAGGATGTTACTTATGAACCAGGAAATAAGGCGCATGAAGCTTTTGGACAACTAAAGGAAGCCCTGGTGTCTTCACCTATTTTAAAGAATCCAGATTGGAGCAAACCATTCATTTTGTACATTGATGCCTCAGATGTAGCACTAGGAAGTACTTTGAGCCAAAAGGATGAAAATGGGAATGAACATCCAATTTACTTTGGGAGCAGACAAATGAGCAGTGCTGAGGTAAATTATACTGTAACTGAAAAAGAGGCTTTGGCTATCATTTTTGTTGTAAAGAAGTTTAGAAATTACTTGCTAGGGTAAAATTTCTAGTTGTAACAGATCATCAGGCTCTAAAATATATTGTAAATAAGCCTAACCCATCAGGGAGGATAGCAAGATGGATAATTTTGCTACAAGAATTTGAATTTGATATTATAGATAGGCCAGGAAAGAAGCATGTCAATGCAGATGCACTCTCTTGAGCCTATGATGGTTTAGGATCATCTTGTGATGATGATGATTTCCCGATGCAACATTGTTATCCCTTGACACAATCCCTAGTGAATACATAGATATTTAGAATTATCTGAATGAATTCAAGTTTCCTGATGGTGCCAATGCAAAGACTAAGAGAAAGATTACTCAAGCCAGTCGTCCATATTCTATTCTGCATGGAGTATTATTTCGAATAGGACCTGATGGACAGTACAAGAGGGCAGTTGGACGTGATCAAGGGAAGGAACTGCTAGAAGAATTCCACAATGGTACATGTGGAGGGCACTTCTCTGGACAACTTACAGCAAGAAGGATCTTGGATGCAGGTTATCACTGGCCCACTCTTTTTAAAGATTGTTATAATTATTGTAAGACATGTGATATTTGTCAAACACATGGTAACCGTAAGACTTCATCAGCTCCATTATGCCCTATTCTTCCACTTGGTCCCTTTGAAAAGTGGGGAATAGAAATTGTAGGTCCACTTCCAACTACCTCACGCCAAAATAAGTATATTGTAGTTACCACAGATTATTTAACCAAGTGGGTTGAAGCTAGGCCATTAAAAACAGCTTCCATGGATGAGGTGGCAAGGTTCATATATGAACGCATTGTCACTAGATTTGGTTGTCCATTAGAAATTGTAACAGATCAAGGAAGCCACTTCATTAATGAGGTAGTAGAAGCCCTAGTCAATAAATTTTCTATTAAGCACATGAAGGCAACAACATACAAGCCAAGTACAAATGGACAGTGGAGCGAACCAATTTTGTGTTGTGTCAAATTCTAGCAAAAGATCCACCTTGCAGTACATAAGTGGGATAAAAGGATTCATGCAGAATTGTGGGCATATAGGGCAACATCAAAGTCAGCAACAGGATACTCCCCATTTCAGTTGGCTTATGGCATTGATCCAGTTCTTCCTATTGAGTTTGATATTCCCACAGTCAGAGTAATGGAAAATGAAAGAATGGATGAAAGTGATTCAGTAAAAGAAAGGTTGGTACATCTTCATTTGCTAGAGGAAATGAGGGAAATAGCTAAGGATACAAGCTATAAGAAGAAAATGAAGCGAGAAGAAATACTTTGATCAAAAGATCTGGTGGTCCCCATTTCATGTGAATGACTTGGTTCTAGTATATGATTCCAGATACAAAAAAAGAAGACAGAGAAAATTTCTTCCAAAATGGATGGGGCCCTACAAAATAGCAGCTATGCATGAAAATGGTACGTATCGACTGGAGGAATTGGATGGCACTCCCATTACGAAATGGGTCAACCACGACAAGTTGAATATTTTCCAAGCACTAGAATAGTCTACTCCGAGGACGGAGTAGAAGCTAGGAAGGGGGAAGATGTCGACACTAAAATTTTCCTCCGTAATTTCTATTTCATTAATGTATGTATTAGGAATAGGATGTTGTTAAGTATAATTAGTAGTAGCGTCTAATAGAAGATAACGGCTATACTGCCAAGATTCACACCGCCAATAATGTATAGTATGGTAACAATCAAAGTACAATAGGAATGTTGTGGTAAAAGTAAATATTTGTCATAAGTGGTCCAAGTAATGTTAAAATGTCAAAATTTGGGTAAGTAGAGAAGTAGGGTCTACATGATTAGGAATTAGAAATATTATATTGGTAATAAGGACAAGGAGTGAGGTCATAAATATTTTGTGTATTTTATTTGCAAAAAGTCTAAAAATGTGGAACCCATGTAAAATGATAAGGTTTATCTTATCTTAAAAGATAAGCTTACATGTACGAGATAAGAGTTAAGGTATGGAATATGATTCATCGAGTGGATTTCTTATCCTATCTTAGAGATAAGATGGATAAACTGGAAGTTCTATAAATAGAGAGGCCACCCCCCTCATTTAGCATAGAAGGAAGTAGTGAGAAATATTGTAGGAAGTGTGCAAAGGAAGCCATTAGTTTAAAGGTGTGTTGAAGAAGCCATTAAGAGGTGTAATTGTAAATTTTCTCCCATAGTCTTGGTGAAAGGCAAGTGAAGTCAATAACACTTGAAGTACCTCATGGGTGAGATTGTAACAATTTCATGTTAATGCTATAATTTACTTTGATATTTCAGATTTGTCATTATTCCATCTTATCATAGTCGATGGTATTATTGTGTTATGTTTGTTGTTGTGTTTCCAGATTACATCCACCAAACTAAAGGCTGTGCATTAGTAAATAATCATAGCACGAGGAGTTCCCGGTGAAGAATTATCATAGTGCCGGATTGGTGATGACAGGTCCACGTGCCTCGTCTCGCACAAATTCAAAGTTAGAATCAAAATGGTAGATCCAAAATGAGCGCAAAGCCTCCATGTGGTTTAAGACCCAAAAAAATTGAACCGACTATTGAAAAGGTCTAAGATTCGTGGAAGCCTCCACACTTCATCTCGATGTAACTTCAAATATCAACTTTGGAGGTATGTCCCGAAAAAAATTGTAATCCCTCCACGTGTGTAGGGTCAAACATATTTTCTTAGCCGATCAAAGGGGACTATCCAAAACACAAAGAAATAGATCTAGCCGTGGGTGAGACCAAGTTTCGAACCATCACAACTTCAGGAGTGGAAAAGGGGTAAGCGAAAGCTTAAAAACATGTGGGTCTCCATGCAGATCTCAAGGGGTAGACTCCAAATCCAAAGTATTTTTGGAAAATATTTGGCGAATCATGAATCCCACCATGATTTTTAAATGGTTAGATCTTAAAATATTGTGAGATCCCACGTTAAGCGCCTAGTCCCGATCTTTAGATGACTTGACTACGACTGGAGTAAATACAAGCCACCATTCTTGAGGTTGTCACGTTTCTCACCCACCACCGTAATGAGGTATTTCTTGCCCAACAAGAAATGACAATAGAGGCATGGATTTTGTCATGAGACCCATTAATTTCGTAGGTGTATTAAATTCATCTAGGGTGGTTGAATAGGAGTTGATTTATTCTACCTCCTCTCATTCTTCCTATATATTATAAGGAGGTGCATTTTTCTAAGGGTTGGACATTTCTACTCTACACCCTCCCTTCTTCCCTTGTCTGCAAGTGAACTTATGGAGTTTCCAAGCCTCCCATTCAAATTGTAATGCAAATTCGTGCCTCTTGGCCTTTGTAATGCACTATATCAAATTTTGGAGCTATAATCAATGTCTGTAGATGATTTTCAACCCTCTCTTACATTCATTGTCTCCTTTCGATCTCTCATTTTAGTCCACGGTTATTTGTGGATGGTGATCGTATTGCACTTTTATGTTTTGTTTTTGTTGCAAGCGGTGTTTCAAAGCATTCCTTTGGTGCATCACCCTTGTTAGTTTAGGCTTTATTTCTTGCATCTCTTTAACTATGTCTCCTTGGATAAATAAAATAGAATTTAGGATAAACCCTCTGCATTATGAATGTGTGCACTGAAAAGAGGAATAAGAGCTGACCTTCATCCGAGAGATCTCTCTCGATTCGCAAAGTCCCACACTTTGAGATATTCTCCATGTTATGCAATCACACCTGTGAATCTTAACCCATTGAGTTTTGGACTCTAGAGGTGTTGTGACTCCACATCAATAGTTTTGACACACTCGGTGGTACCGAGAAGTCTTCATTTTATTACAACAAGATTGACGTGCACTTGTTGTAGAAGTTCCCAACTTGTAAGATTCTTTTAAATTGCAAATCTGTTGACTCCAAAAAAGGGAGAATCCACTTATTTTAGCATTCCATGCCCGGTAGATTCATGAGAAGAATCTGGCCAAGGTCAAGAACTAGAGAAGAGGGGATATTTGTATATCTACATTTATCCCAAGATAGTAAAAGGAGGGGAAGAAGATCTCAAAGGTCTTCATCTCCACCAAACAGGACATTATCAACACCTCCGCCTAATAGGCCTTTCATTCAATCGACTAGAATCCTTCGACCAATCAGGATGGCGCAACCCAACCCTTATGTCAACCTCACCGACAACAACTGCACGCCCTCAATACACAAAATCCGAGTTCAGATTACAACATTGAAGAATGTTCCATATTTCACTAGAGAGAACCAAAAACTCCATTTGAACACATCTAAGACATTACAAATTTCGTGTCATTCATGAAATAACCGAAATGGACATCGGTGTTAAGTTATTGGCATCCTCCTTAAAGGTAAAGCCCGTAATGGTTTAGGATTCTAACAGTAGGGTCTATCCATAATTGGGATCATCTATGCACAACCCTTCATAACTAATTTGGAGAAAAGGGGGACAATCTATCCTTGTTAGAACAACTTACAACCATCAAGAGAGATCCTAATGAGCAGCTGACCAAATTCAACTTCAGATTTCAGAGGACATGGGATAGGATTCCACTGGCTATGAGACCAACAGTTGAAGGTGCTTTTCTATACTTACTCAAATATTTAAATTCTGATATTTCCATGATGATTCAATCAATGGGAGGTATAACTATACCCACAACCTATAACATTGCTATTAGGTCTGAAAACTACTTGATTCAAGATGGTAAGCTAGTACCTAGGCCACCTATGCCTCTATATATAGAGCTAGGAGCTCATACAACTAACAAAATGCCGAGTTGAATCTCATCCCACCCTAGGAATCAAAGCAATAATGAGGATTCTACTTATTCAAGCACCTCAAAAGAGCTACAAGAGGTTATGAAAACCTGCAGAACCTAAGAAATGAGCTAGTGACTATCAAGAGACAACAAGATCAAAATTCTTAGCCGTATCAACCTCCAAATCAAGAACAAGTTAGACCCACATACCAGAAAAATAGACCACCATCTTAGGCTGGAAATCAAAATCAGAGCCAAGGATAACCTCAAGCATCTAGGCCACTACGACCATATGATCTAAACTCGATTCAACATCGAGGGCATTGGCTCCAACACAAAACAACATGGCTCAAGAATATGACTAGTGTTTCCCATGCAATCAACCTCATAATCATTCAATGTGTTTTATTAGTGCCTTGAATCAGGCTTTGATGGTACAAACCATTGGTGTAGAACACGAACCAATCCAAAAAGGAAATAAGCAAGAGGAATCAACCTAGCAAGAAGTACCTTTGAATGAGACCACACTTGTCAATTGGAAGGCTGAAAATTTTTGTGGTATGAGCCAAGCACCTTCTCAAAGTATCTTGACCAACAACCGGTCTAAGAAAAGGAATATTAGAGAGGGACACTCATCATATTCGAATGATCCACAACCCTCTATCACTCAACAAGGTGTTAGCAATCAAAGTGTAGCTCTTAATGTGTAGGGTCATCCTAAGCCACTTTCTAGACTGACTCGAATGCCGGTTGTAACAGCCCATGTGCAAGAGAAAAGTGTGCAAGGAAAGGGGTAAAAAGAGATAACTCATCTCCTTTCAACATCATTGATTAGATGAAGAAAACACATGTGAACATTTCCATGTGGGAGTAACTAGCAATCCTAGGACAACGAGATTTGTTGCAAGCTACAATGGCTAATTGGTCTACCTCAAATAGATCAGACTAGAGTCAGGAGAAAGTTCTCACTAATGCATTACAACAGGGTGAAAGTATACCAAGCAAGAATTTGAAGCCTCCACCATTCTATGTGTCATTGATTGTTGGGAACAACTTGGTACATAACTACATGATCAATTCAGGGGCAAGTAGCTCTATGATGCTAAAGCAAATAGCAAATCAATTGGGTCTCAAGTATGATCCAGTGCTTAAAGTAGTATTAACTAGATGGAACAACAATAGGAATGGTTGGGGTCATCAAGGGGTTAAGCATTACATTGCATGCATGTCCAAATGTCACAGTCTTGTAAGATGTGTCTATAATTGACCTCCCACCACTCTTTGCACTATGTTTATCAAGGGATTTCATGGCCAAAATTGGTAGGTACCTATCTATAGATTGGTCACACATGCTTTTCAAGATGAGGTATGGAGCCAAAGAAACCATCAGGTCAGAACCGATTTCCAATTTCCACATTGAGCCTTACATTCCGAGCCCAATCAATGTAAATTTCTCAGCCTTTGATTAGGAAGAATGTTCAAATGATTTAGAAAAAGGTACCAAGGTTGAGGGTATCCCATATTTGACTCTGGATGAATGGGAAAACAAGACATGAATTTGACCCTTACAAAGAAATGGAATAATCGATCTAGGAGTCTATTGTTTGCATGAAGAGAATCATCCTCTCCCTAGCATCACCAAGCCATATCACAAAGATGATAACAAAGTATGGCAGATATTCTTTGATGGATCAAGGAGTAGAGAAGGCGTAGGAGGAGGGGATATGCTCATTTCGCCACAAGGTATGAAATACTACTGCTGCGTTCTATTTCCGGTTTGCTTGTTCAAATAATGCATCTAAGTATGAAACCTTAATTCACATATTACATTGGGGAAGAAAGAGAGGCATTAAAAATTTACAAGTATTTGGTGATAGTGAGCTGATTATGAATCAAGTCAGAGGACAAAATGCTGCAAAGAATGACCTACTCAAGAGATACAAGAATAGGGTATGGGACCTAATTGAATACTTTCAAGCTTTCAACATTGTGTCCATACCCAGGAAAAAGAATGAATATGCGAGATAGGATTGTAAAGTTTGGAGCAACATTTGATGTGGTTGATAGTATCAAAAGAGGAAAAACACAACCACATATCCATGTGATTTTAATGCCAACAGTTCCAGATAATAACATAAGCTGGAAGGTGTTTTAAAATGATCAACATATCATAAATTTCCTACAAGAAGAGGTTGAATTCTCAGCTAGGAATAAAGATATATTAGAGTAGAAAGAGACAGAGATCAAGTAGTGCAAATCTGCGGACCGATAAGTTTCCTAGAGGTTTGGTGATACTGGAGGCAATATTCAATCCTAATGACCAGGTTTTGTAAAGAGAAATCGAACATTAAGGTCAAGGGAGATGATTCGAGAACCTTTTTTTTTTGGGAAAGGAAAGACACTCCAAATTGGCATGGTGACCACTGAGCAAGAGAGATATGAATTCATATAACTTTGCCAAGAATTTCCAAACGTTTTCTCTTGGAGTTATGAAGACCTGCGAGGATTCAATCCAAATTTGGCACAACATACAATAGAACTGGATCCAGAGGCTAAGCCCATCAGGAAGAAACAAAGACTAGTCAACCCACACATTGAGCCTCTAATGAAGAAAGAGATGAACAAACTGATAGAGGTAAGCATTATATTCCCAATCAAGAATTCAAGCTGGGTTGCAAACTTGGTACCAGTTAGGAAGAAGAATGGAGAAATTCGGTTATGTGTGGACTTTCGAGACTTGAACAAAGCATCTCTCAAATACTACTACCCACTCCCTTCAATGGAACAAATATTACAAGTAGTATCCATCTCAGAAAGATTTTCTCTCTTGGATGGATACTCAGGGTATAATCAGATAATGGTGAAATAAGATGACCAGTTCAAGATGGCTTTCACCACTAAGTGGGGCACCTATGCCTACAAGAAGATGTCATTTGGATTGTCTAATGTCGGGGCCACCTTCCAGAGGGTGATGGACATGGAATTCAAGGGGTTGATCAACAAAATAGTACTGATATATCTTGACGATATCACTGTGTTCTCCAAAAATGTAGTGGATCACCTTTTCCATCTAAGACATGTATTTCAGAGATGTAGGAGATTTGGGGTATCATTGAATCCCAAAAAATGCACTTTCTAGACTCACGAAGGAAAACTCCTAGGCCATATTGTTTCAAAGGAAGGATTGACAATCGACCCAGAAAGAGTTGAAGAAATTCAAGCATTTCCCTTGCCAATTCATAAGAAGGATCTTCAGAGTTTTCTAGGAAGAATCAATTTTGTCTGCAAGTTTGTGCCAAATTTTGCTGCTCTTGTGAAGCCAATAACACTGATGTTGAAGAAGAGCATGGAATTTAGGTGGATATCTGAGGGAAAGGAAAGTTTTGAAGCCATCAAAGAAGCCATATCCCAAGCTCTAACTCTCGTCAATCCAGACTTCTCCAAGGACTTCATGCTTTATGCCTTTAGTGGTGAGGACACAATTTTTGCAATCCTAGTGCAAAAAAACAAAGGGGGATCTAAAAAAATAGTTTCCTTCTTTAGTCAAGGCTTGGAGGACTATGAAGTGAGGTACTATTTCATCGAGAAGCATGTCCTTGTAGTGATCAGGAGCTTAAAGAAGTTCAAACACCTAGTCTCAAACAACAGGATCCAGCTGTTAGTTTCTCATGCGAGAGTCAGGACTTCCTTTTGAATAAGGATGTGAATGAGAAATATGCAGATGGATCACTCGTGTCATGGAGTATGACATTGAAATTAAGGTCACTAAGCTAGTTCGTGGAAAGGGGCTATGTGAACAGCTAGCCTTGAGTCAACAAGTTGACACAAATGATGAAAAGGAGGTTGTCTTGGTACTATAAGATTGTCAAGAACAAGTAAATGATAATGTGTCTATTCCTTGTTGGACTCAGAATATGATGCACTTCCTGCAAACATGTTTATGCCCTCTTGAAATGAGCAAAGCAAAAAAGGAGATACTTCAAATTACAAGCCATTCTATATGTACTTGTTGATGGTGTTTTGTTCAAAAGGGACATCAATAGTGTTATACCTTGAGATGCATCAAAGTAGGTCAAATTGAGAAGGTGCTAGAAGAGTTTCACGATGGAGAAGTCGAGGTAATTTTACTCTGTGAGTAATAGATCTCAAAATAATGAAGGTGTGATATTATTGGCCCACGGTGTTCAAATGACTATTACACTTGGATCACGAAGTGTAAAAAATTGCATTCTTCACATGCAAGGAAAGATTGGTAGCACTTCCATTGCAGCCAATTTCATTTGACCAGCCATTCATGCAATGGGGATTGGACTTCATTGGGAACATCAATCCAAACTCTAGCAAAGGCAACAAATGGATCCTCAAAGCAATAGACTATTTCACCAAGTGGAACAAGGCGGTAGCACTCAAAGAAGAAAACAAGTCTAGCATAGTAGAATTTTATGAAGGGATAGTGACTAGGTTCAGACACGCCACTATCTAATCCGACAATGCCTTAACATTCCTAGGCTCCAAGATCACATAATGGGCTGTTAAGAATGGGATCTACTTGAGCACCTCTTCGAATTATTACCCACAGGGTAATGGACAGCCAGAGTCCACGAACAAAATTTTCTAAGAATCATTAGAAGGACTCTAGATGAAAATCAAAAGATATGGCATACAAAGCTAAAATCAGCATTATGGTCGACAATATCACACCAAGATCTCTGGGCTTGCCGGGTGAGCAGATCTATGGATAGATGAGCCAACAGTGTGCAAGGCTTAGCCCCTCTTTGAGACAACAAAGCGAAACTAGTTTATTGTTATTCTACCAGCAAGAATCTATGCAAGTCTCACAATATTCTACCTTCGGGGGTTTGGGATCTTATCCCAGTAGAGGTACTTCCGAATGTGAAAAGAAAGGAAAGAAGGGAAAGACGAAGATAAGATAGATCCAAAGGGAGAAAAGAAATGAATTCCAAAGCAAAAAGATCAGAAGGTCTATGTTTTGGGATTGGTAATAAATGGAGCCAAACCTACTTGCATAGCGAACAAATCAATCTTGATGAACAAATGACAAAAAAGTAGAAGAAGATTCAACAGAATAAACATACAAATCTAACATAAGAAAGCTCGAAGCATAACACATGTATTCAACACAAAGTCTCAATATTGTATGAATATTTTCTTCTGTTACAAAAAGTACAAAGCCTTTTCTCCTCACTTCTATTTTTCATCTAAAAAGTGTCCACCACTTGAATACAACAAGTATTCAAGTATTTATAGAAGGAAGAGAAGAGAGAAGGAAAAAGAAACCACTAATTACAAAATATCTACAAAATATCTAAAAGTCAGCATTTGTTGACTTTGGGCAACTTGGTGGATGACAACATCCCATGGTGCAACATGGATGATGTCATCATTTGCGCCAACATACTTTTAGATATTTACAAAATGAAAGCCAAGAGGAAGAAGGCTATTCGTCATCATCTCGTAGCTGAAAGGGAGTATCTTGCTTACGTTCAAGAGAGATAATGTGGAATTGAGCCCGGTATTCCATGAATTTACTCGACCATCGATTTGCAGTTGATCCGGGAGGACCCTTAGTATGATCACGAGATGACCTCACAAGTCTCCCATTCATCTATGAGTTTTTGGGAAGCTTGAAATATTCATTACCTACTTCCATCAGGTACCCTAACAAAATCGTGGCAAGCCAGAAGGTTATTAATGGATTCAATGTCAAAAGTGACTTCTGGCCCTATCCCACGAGAGACGATCTCCTTGAAGATCCGAATGGTTTCATATGCCTTCCTCAAGGTGAATGAAGGGGTGAGCAAGCCCGAAGAAATTCTTAGGAAAATTTTCTCCTTTTGATGCATTGCATCGAGGGCTTCCTCCTTGACCTTGTCTATCTTCTCAAGACAAATTCCATCCGATCGACCTAGTAATCTAAAGTAGCAAGAATTTTGATGGGTACCTTGGGGTGTTCAAAGATACCAAATTTAACTAAATCATCAATTGAGAAGTTGAGAATCTTGGAATGTCTCATGTTATAACCTAGCATGGTCAACTCTTGAGAGATAGGTCCTGCAATCGCCTTTGTAATTTCTTGTTCACCCGACTAATGTTACGATATAATTCGGTGAACTTGACAATTACTTCCTCTTGTCTTTGAGAATCTAGTCTCTCCGGTGGATCTTTGCTATGCCTTTTTCACCAATCTTGGCATATTCATTTATCTTATCCTGACTAAGGACCTCGGGAGTTTTAGTGGCGGTTGTAGGAAGTGCACTACCCATTTTTTGCGGGCGTGGAGAAGATGCTTATTCTGCTCTTTTAGTAGCCTCTTCTCTTTCTTTACTTATTGAAGCTTCTTGCAAAGGGCATCCACCACGAGATAGGGCTTCTCCTTGAAGGCTCTCAAATGACGTTCCCATTATGACTGCGTGTCACCTATATAATCTGTAGGGGAAAGTTCCTTTTTATCCTTTCAGAGGATAGGGATACGTAATCTCCATCACTCTTTCTCCGATGCACTCGAGAGAAGCAAGTTATAGGATTTTTCTTCTTATCCCCTTTTTGGGATGATGAGAAAAGTCCATTGGTGCAATGGGGAATTTCCTCTTCGCTTTAGCTCGAGATCTTTGGGAGATCCATGCTGGACTTAAGGGAGTGGGACCAGAGGTGGAAAAGGAAGCAGCTGCAGTGGATGAGGGGAAATGGGTCGAGACACTTGGTGGTGGCATCGAGAGAGAGGCAAATAAAGTGCTCATGGGAGGAAGAGACATTAGGTGAGGTATTCATGGGAGTGGAAGGGAGCTGAGAGATGAGAGAAGAAATGGTGGGGGACAGCTCCGTGAGGGAAGAGAAAATGGAGGAAGAGGAAGGGGGAATAGTAAAAGATGGGGAGAGGATATGACCAAAGGAATGGTCACTTATGTCACATGAGGAGGGGGAGGAGGGATGGTGGGAACCTCCATGGTTGTAGCAAAGTGGCAACATCGAGTGGATGTGCCCATTGGAACACTCTCTGCCACTTCTTTCTCCAGGGATGCCAGAGTTACAACCTGTTCTTGTGCGGCGGAAGGAGGCTCTCGAAAGCTTCTTCTTGAGCGGAGCTTGATTCACCCTCTTTATCTTTGCCTTTACCTTTTGGTAGATGCTTTGACCTTTGCAGTGCATTGCCCAAAGGGGACGTGGTGAAATCTACTCCAAGGTAGATAAGGCCGTTCATTCCGCACCAATGCTTTGTTCACTGCAAGTGTGTCCTTAACCCTCTACCTCGATGGTCCGAGGTGCCTTTGTCTGTTGATTGCGAAAACAACCAGTTGTCCCCATCCATGTCTAGATACATCCGATCAACTTCTTGATCAGTTATTTGGTAACCTTTTGGAACAATGGCCACGCCATATTGAATAATCTCTGCTAGGGCTAGGTGGGAGTGATCCTTTCTCCTGAGTTTGACCTCGTGATACAGGTCGATGTAGATGTCCTCGATCTATGGAACGTGGATTGGATCGAGTTTTGACTTTGGGAGGCAATTTCTTTGATCAAAGGTGGGCCTTGCCGGGAAATTGTGTTTCAAGTTAAGCAGCTCGAGTTCTGTAAACATTTCCCGTGCTTTGGTGTGAGAAGTGCAGGTATACTTGCCCAATGTGAGGGGAAAGGAGTTCCACCCTTCTTCCTTTTTAGACACTTCTCATGATATGTTATGAGCTATCTGGATAGCTCCAATAGGATCAGCTTAGGGCCAGAAAACCTTGGTAATTTGGTGGGCTCCCCCAAGAAGTTAGCTGCTCGAGATAGGTGAAGGTGGGGAATTGGGTAAATAATGCCCCCATTCTCGATTCTTTTGTGACTATGCTCTTGGTCATCCAACCATGAGTCATATTTAGCCTCAAAAGGTAGATGACGCCTTAGAAGAAATCATCATTGATCTTGGTAAACTGTGAGATGTTGTTATCTAGCTTCAACTCTGGGTAGTATTCGTATATTTTCACCTGAGGCCAAACCCTGCATCGACTCAATGCTGGATAATCCCTCTTTGAGGCTGCAACGTAGACTACGTAGGAGTTCATGTAGAACCTCCCCATTGTGGTGAGTTGTTGGAGCTGCTCAGAGATGGTGCTACTTATGATCTCTGCCCACTCAAAGCGCTGATCAGGAACATTCGTATTCATAGTTTCCAGGTACACGAGAATCCATTTGAAAGTAATGGGCATAAGAAAGCCCAAAAAAATTACTTAGGAATGTGATGGTATCGCTCACTTCCTCAGAGAAGTCACTGCGGTGAATAACCTATGGCCACCTGGTTATTACCTTCTTATTCTTCAAATACACTTCATTCATCAGTTACATGCATTTGTCTTCGTTATCCTCCCACGCCTTGATGCAGTGTTCTTGGCTTACTGCTACAAAATGTCGGTGGTGGGGAATGCCTAGCTTGATCTCAAAGTGCCAGGTAGTGAGGTTGATTATGACCTCACCCTTTTCATTTTCGACACACCTTGTGTCTTTGTTATAATAGTGGGCCACCACCATCATAAACTCGTTATTCACTGCACTGACGGGGATTCCCCTAGCAAAATGCAGACCACTACCCACCAGTTTGTCCATCCAAGGACTGCCTGTGACCCTCCTGGTTCTGGCCCAAAATCTTCCATGTCAATGTGGCCAAGTTCGGAATCTTTGATATCTAGGTCACATTCTACTGGGACTTGGGCATTCTGACCCTCTAATATTTGTATTTCATCTCTTCCTCTATGAGTTTAGCCTTACCCTTTGACTTGGTTGGTCTTTTCTTGATGTAGACATATGTGGATCGAGTTCAGTTGCTTATCTGCAAGAAGAAGGAGTGAAGTCCAATGCAGAAGAGCCATGTTAGTTGTCAGATCTTAGATCAAAACTTTATAGAATGAGGAATTATCAATTGAAAAGCCCTGCGGGTGCGGGCGCAGGAAATTTTTAGGCTGCAGGGTCAAAAGTATGGCACACTGAAGCGGAGTGTTACAAGGAAGAAATCAGCGCCAAAGGGCGCAGGGCGTAGGAAATTTGCATATAACATCTTTGTTGTTGTAGAAAGATGTGCACCCGCGCCATTACATGAAGTTTTATACTAGGCACAATTAAGTTTGGTGTTGCATGGGAGTAGGATGTGCCAATGGTGTAGGTATGTAACATGTAACATGGAATTTTGGTGTGCCGAAGGGCATAGGATCAATGCGTGTAGCACTAACTTTATGTGCGCAAAGGGGGCCTTTGGCACGGTGCAGGAAAAGCTTGCGTGGCACTTTTGTTGTTGTAAGTGGGATTGTGTAAGTGCCTGAGAAAGGTTTACTTGGTTTTGTATGGTGCAAGAAAGGCATGTGCTGCAATCAAGGTCTGTGCACCTTTGGCGTGACTGTGTTTTTTGTAACAGGAATGGCGTTTGCGCCAAAGGAAAACTGTGGGTGGAAATGATAACTTTTTAGGTTTTCTCTCCTCTTGAGTTTGTGATTTTTAGGTTTTATCGACATGATTCGACAGAGAGAGGAACACAACAAAGAGGTCTGGGTTCATTTTTGAGACAGAGCCCTGTTGGCCAGCAGATCTGGAAAGAGGGTGAAAACGGATTGGGAGGGAAGATTTACAAAAATGAGTAGGAGGGGTTTATGGTTTACTTAGATTCATTTGATCCTACTTCACAAACAACCAGCAAAAACAAAAAACACAAGAGAAGCAAGGACCACATACCCAGAATATATAGAATGAGAGAAATGAAGTGGGGTCCACAAACGTGACACGAGGATGATGGGTGTCTTTGAGGTGTAAAGAAATAAAGTTTTTCACATGTTTTTGATTGTGAAAGTGACAGGGTGGATGCGCCTATATATAGCCAAAAGTGTAATAAATGCACCAACCACTTTTTAGAGGGCACACCAATTAATGTGTCGACATGAAAAACTTTACGCCCTTTGGCGTGGATATGTGTTTGTCAGCATGGAATTATCTACGCCTTCAACACAAATTTAGTACTGTCAACATTCGATTTTGAGCGCCTTGGCGCACCAATTAATGGTGCAAAATTTTTGTTGTTGACAGGATGGCGTATGCACCTTGGTGCAAGTAAGACAAGCACATCATGGGGAGGCACAACAATCATTATGTCAACACTCTAAAGGGTGCGCTAAAGGAATTAAAGGGGGCACAAATTTATCCTGTGTTGCATAGGTAAAAGGTGCGCCAAGCCAAAAAGGACCAAAATGACTAAGCTCGAGAAAACTAGATTTCTTGGTAAGGGATTTTACAACTTTCGAACACCGAGGGAGCCCGACGAGGAACGAACAAAATTTTGGTAAGGCTACTGCAAAATTGCCCTTGTCGATTTTGCGGGATAACAACCGGCTCTTTTTGGGGACTATCTTTAAGTGAAGCTTAAGGGTAGAGAATCCCAGATCAACATGTCCCTATGCATTGGGTTATAGAGTCAAAAACAAGGGCGACGACGAAAGAAAACACATGACGAAAGCAAACACACAACATAAATCAAACTGTACAAAGAAGAGAGGAAACTCTACTTCCTGAATATTTTGAGATGTTGCCCACTATAGGGAAGTGGGAGATCAGTTCCATCTAGATACGAGAGATAGAAGCTATTCTCTCCATTGAGCTGCTTGATCTTGAAAGGCCCTCTCCATAGAGAATCAAATTTCCTGTGCATTCCCTTTAGCTCTCTTCGTTTGTCCCACAAAAGGATGAGATATCCCATCTAGAAATCTCTTTGCTTTGATTTTTTATCGAACAATATCTTAACTTGATTATGATGTTCGGTGATCCCGTCGACCACTCTTACTCTTTTTTCTTTGAGCTCTACTAGATACATGATCCTATTTTCAAGAGAATTTTGGAAAGTCTCATCTTTAATTGCTCGTGCCAAGCACAGAGCAGGAAGTTCTATAGAAATGGGAAGCTCGGCGTCGATTCCATATAACACTTGAAAAGGTGACATGCCAAGAGACCTCTTGGGAGTAATGCGGTCCGCCCACAAAGCGTCATACAATGACTTGTGCCACGTTCACCGATTCTCATCAACTAGCTTTGAAATGATGGTCACTAAGTTTTTATTACTAGATTTTGCTTGACCATTTCCCTAGAGGTAATAATCTGATGTGTGGGCCAAGATTATCCCGTATTCATAGAAAAAACCAATAACTTCTCGTGAGGAAAGATTGGAAGCATTATCAACAACGATTTTGTGTGGAATGCCCAATATCACGATGATATTCTCTTTGATGAAATTGTAAATAATCTCAGAAGTGGCATGTTAGATAGGTAAGGCCTCTACCCATTTGGTGAAGTAATTTGTTGTTGTTAGGACATAACTATGTATAGCAATCGATTGGGGATTGAGTGCTCTGATAAAGTAAATTCCCCTTTGCATGAATGGTTCATCAATAATGACCGGCTGAGGGGAAAAGCGGCCAATTTTGGTTTGCCAACAAATTGTTGCGTAGAGCTCACACTTCGCTACCTAGTTGGTTGTATCTTGAAATAGTGTTGGCCAATGGTACTTGGCCTGGATGATCTTGTGTGTTTATAGAAGAGGAGAAATGACAACCATAGGCTAAATCGTGAAAACTCTTGAGTAACTTTATCTGATGTGGCTTGTTAACACATTCGCAAGAATATGCCATCTATTCCACATTTGTATAAACCATCATCCCTGATTACATATCTGGCTGCTCGAGCTTTATAGCATGCTTATCCTTTGAAGTCATATGAGTGGGCACTCTTCGTAAGTGAGAAAGAAAATGATATCAGAATACCATTCGCCATTATCGTGACAAATAGAACCATGGGTAGAGAATCGGCTTTCTCCGGTGACCTTGTATTCCATTGATGCGCTTATCTTTTTCTTTAGAGGCCTCTAAATATTTGTTTTCGGCCATAAGCTGGTAGAGGCCCTTGTCTCTTACTAGCTTGGTTGGTTTTATATCTAGATCATACTCTTGGACCTTTGCGATCCAATTTCCCTCGCAAACTCCCTAACTCTGTTGAGTTAAAATTGACTTGACTGCCGTGTCGGGACTAGCACCACCTGTATGAGAGTTTAGACTATAATACGAAGTTCTTGACTGCTTTGACAATGGCGAAGGCATGTTTTTCCAACTTAGACATCTTCAATTCATGATGTTTGAGGGAGAGCTCATGAACGGATTGGGGATTCAACACTTTCAAAATTATTTTGCATTAAGATGGCCGATACAATATGCTTAGATGCATAGCTATACATGATAAAATCCTTGGAGAAATCGGGACATACCAGGACTGGTGCGTGAGTGACCGAGGCTTTTATATCCTTGAATGACACCTTTCCTTCTTCTCTCCACTAGAAAGTTGGTGACCCTTTCATCATGTTTGATATGTGGTGGGTCTTTTCAACAAATTCGAGAACGAAGCACTCGAGAAAGTTTACTTTTATGAAGAAAGAGTGAACATCGGTCTTGCTTGTGGGTAAAGTAAGGCTCTGAATAGCCCTAACCCTTTTGGCATCTATCTTTGTCCCTTCTTTGCTAACTACGTGTCCCAACAACTTTACTTTAGTGACCCCAAAAATAGACTTTTTTGGATTTAAGGAGATCACGTGTTCTCGACATCTATTCAATACTTGTTCCAAATGATCACAATGATCATTTCATTGTTTAGAGAACACAGTTAAGTCATCCAAATAAACTACGATGACCTTCCCCATCATACCTTTGAACGTGAAGTCCATCGCCCACTGGTAGGTGGCGCCAACATTGGTTAAGCCAAAGGGCATCTTGTTGTAGGCGAATGTACCCCAGGGCATAGTGAATGTTGTTTTGAATTGGTCTTCAAGTGAGACTTCAATCGATTATAACCGAAAAACCATCAAGCATGGACAACATTTCGAATAAGTTACTTCCCTGCTGTAAACTGGTCCATTATGGGAGGTAGGTAGTTATCTTTCAGAACGCCTAATTAAGGTTTCAAAATCTACGCAGATGCGTATCTCACCATTTTCTTGCGTCTTGTACACAATGTTTGCGACGAACCAGTATCTTGTGATGGATAGGAGAAATGATCCTTGCATCCAAGCATCTTCTATATTTCAGCTTGGAATGGTACACGAGATCTTGGGATTAGAGTGCCTCTATTTCTAGTGAAAGGGTTTGATACCTTCTTTCAATGGGATGTCATTTGGACATCCTTTGGCTTGAAAGACTTTAGATTGGCATAGGACCATTCCAATACATCCATATATTTCTTCAGCAATTTGACAAAATTTCACTTTTCTTCGGGGTGTGCAACATTTTAGATGTTCACAAATTGCGGATGTTCCACCGAACCTAGATTGACCGGCTCAGTCTCTGGAGAGGAGTTAGGATTATCTTGCCTGTTCTTCCTGAAAAAATGATCATGTCTGTCGAACAAACATTCTAAAGAAACCAAATCTTTTAGAATTTTATTTCCTTTGAGCTGACATATGCCATCACTTCCTTTTGATTCATAGTCTTGATCGATAATATATTCACTTTGCATGTAGAAGTAGATCCTTCAAAATTAAGCTCACTAAAATTTTCTACCTTTTCTAGAAAGGTAATAAGTTGATTGTCATCGTTAAATACTTGCCAGTGCTGAGAATTGTCTGGCACGCTTGGGCGGAAAACTACCTCAATGGTATATGTGTCTGTTTTCAAACCTGGGTGGGGGAGCATGAGGGATGCTGAGACGGCTAATGAATTGGCCATGTCATTCTGAGCTCTTGGAATGGATTTTATTGAAAAATCATCAAACTCCTCAATGTTTTCCCATACTGCATTGCGGTAATGCTTGATCCTATCATTTTTTACTTGGTATATCATTTTTACTTGATTTAAGACCAACTCTGCATCACCTCTCACTTTCAGGTTCTTGATTCCTCTTTCTTTCATGGCTTGCATGCCAAGTAGTAAGGACTCATACTCAGCAGTATTATTTGTGTTGAAAAACTACAACTTGAAAGAAAGAGGAATAATCTCTTCCTCTAGGGAAATTAACATAGCTCTGGCACCGCATTCACTAGTTGCACAACTTCCATCAAACTGCAACATCCATATCTTATTAAGATCCTCTTCTTGGATGGGAACATCCATTTTATCAGACTCTGTAGATAAGAAATAATTTCCCATCCCTGATGATTTGAAGAGAATTTGGGCTTTGGGGTCATCAGAGTTAGTAACCAAATACTTCTTTTGTGATTCCGGCTCTAATGTTTGCATTACACCTTTGATGGGGATTCTAGCCTTAGACCAGTCCATATGAATCTCTCCACCAACTTCACTGCAAAAGCTCCTTCCTAGTAGAATTCCATATGCTGCCGAAATATCGGCAACGAGGACGGTCATCTTTACTCTTTTCTCTGGGAACACTGCAAATGCGAACTGCACGTCTTTGATTCGACCAATCAATCAATGAAACTTCTTAGTTTCAAAGGAGTAACATCTACCGAAAGGCTTGGTAAGGGTGAGGCCCAGAGCATGGGTGACCTTTGCCGGCATGACATTATCGGAAGCCCCAGAATCAATTATGTAGTTACTTAGCTTGTGACCATTGATTAGGAGGGAGAGATAGAAAGGTTCTATTTTGCTTGACGCAGAAGTCGAGGCAACATTTATGCGAGATGCAAGAGGAGTAGAAAGAATTCCTTTTGGGGAGGTTTGAGAAGTTATGATAGCTTGGCTTTGGATATATTTGGTCAATCTTACAAGCTGCTTAGGGTTAGATTGAAGATATTCGGCTTCAGACATTTGATCTTGGTCTTTTTAGCATGATCGATTATGTCAACGCGCGACCAAGGGTTGCGTTGATGAAGGAATGAGTCCATCATTTCATGATGATAGGGTAGGATTATTGGTCTTGATAGGAATATGAGAGGCTGATTCGGAGGGGAGATAGGGGAAAAATATTTCTTCAAAAAAGACTTAATAATAGGTTGACCAGGAAGGGGATTACCTCTTTTGCAATGGTTGGAGGTGTGTTTAACACGGCCCTCTCTTTTGTATCCGGCAGCAACTTCTGCCTCTTTTCCTTGAGAGTAGGTGAAAATAGCATAAGACCTTTGCTCATATATCATTGGGTACCCTCTTCTTCATCATATTCCTCCTTATCAAATTCCATATACCCGATAGTAGAGTTTCGGTTGGTTTCGAAATCTTAGTCACCTTCACTGGTGATGAAGGATCTTCATAATTTTCTCCTCTTCTTGATCTCGACCGGGGCATTGACCGGAGGGGCCTCAAGTGCCAACCGTGGAGTAGTTACTGGAAAACACGGCCTTAGAGGGACGTTGTTGGAAATGAAATTTCTTTGTGGGATATCCTGGTACGAAGAGCTAGAGGAAGCTTGAGCTAGCTGCTTCTTTAATGTGAGCAAGTTTTCACCATCTTCGGAATCCCGGATCCGATGAAGTGGCTTGAGAAGGAGTTGAAACTTTAGGCTTGGATGGTTGTCACATTTTAATTCACCGGATGTTAGCAAGTTATCTTCAATTTGAATGGTAGCAGCAGGCGAGAACCAAAGTAGTGACTTGTTCTTGCAAGAGTAAGAAACTCACTTTTGAGCTCATGGCGTTTGAAGAAACACTTTTGATTTTTTGGTGTTGGCAGGATGGCAAGCAGAACACGATTAATTAGTGAATTGAAACGGGTGATGAAATCATGCATGGTTTCGTTAACCTCCTTCTTCAGGTGGGTGATCTTTGACAGTAATGAAAATGCATCTTATAAAGGCTTATACCTTTCTTCAAATGCAGTCCATAGGGTGGCCCAACTAGTGATAGATTTGGCCGGCAAATGCTGAAACCATTCCGCTGTGGGTCCTTGCAAGGTTTCTAGGAAGAGGCGAACTGACACATCCTCATGGGTCACATCCAGGATACTGCATGACATGATGAATGCAGATATGTGTGAATCCGTACTTTGGTTTTCACTTCCATCAAATTTGGGGAAATTCTTTCAGTTTCCATGAGGGAGCACGTGAACAGGATGTGGCAAAGCGAGTGGGCCCATAGCATTTCCCCATGGTACTGCCATTTGAACAGCTGGAAAAAGGATGTGAGTTGGAAGCATGGTTCCACCGAGTAGAAAAGCACTGCAAAGAGATGAGGATGTTCCTTATGAAAAATGCTTCCTTCGTGGAGGTGAGACACTTACGGATGATCGTCGAGTTGAACTTAGCGATGAGAAGCGTCTTTGGTGTAACACTTTGAATTTGTGCCTTTGAATTAGATTGAAAGTAGGATCAACTTCTCCACTAGATTTCTGCTATAAGTAAATGGTTCACCCGCTAGTGTATCTCTCAAATCTGTAATATTTTGGAGTAGATTTAAAAACTCTTTTTAGTTGTACTTGCTGATTTTCTGATTTTTCTAATAAAAATCAGCAGCATGTACCTTTTCTAAATATTTAATTTTATCCCTTTTTGAAAACCGATTGCGGTTAAATGACAAATATTAACGAGGATAAAATAATGGCCAACTTAGTAAGCTGATTTTCAGATCTTAGAGTTGACTTTTGCAAGGGTTTGAAATTTTGTAAAACTCAGATCTATGGAAAAATATGGGTTTTTATAAAAACTCAGTGAACTAAAGATCTCTAACTAGCCCAGATCTATGGATCTCTGAAGAAAATTTTCAGTTTGGATCACTTTTGCAAAAAATTTGGATTTTGAAAAAAAGTTAAAATTTGCAAACAGGTAGTGATTTTTACAGTTTTATCAAATAGATCTGTTCGATCCCTAGTAGAGTCACCAAAAACTATTGGTCCAAAATCTTTCGGGTGGGTAGATCTATGGATAGATGAGCCAACAGTGTGTGGGCTTAGCCCCTCTTTGAGACCACAAAGCGAAACTAGTTTATTGCTATTCTACTAGCAGGAATCTGTGCAAGTCTCACAATATTCTGCCTTCGGGGGTTTGGGATCTTATCCCAGTAGAGGTGCTTCCAAATGTGAAAAGAAAGGAAAGAAGGGAAAGACGAAGATAAGATAGATCCGAAGGGAGAAAAGAAATGAATTCCAAAGTAGAAAGATCAGAAGGTCTATGTTTTGGGATTGGTAATAAATGGAGCCAAACCTACTTGCATAGATGAAAAAAGCAATACTGATGAACAAATGACAAAAAAAAAGTAGAAGTAGATTCAATAGAATAAACATACAGATCTAACATAAGAAAGCTCTGATGCATAACACAGGTATTCAGCACAAAGTCTCAATATTGTATTAATATTTTCTTCTATTACAAAAAGTACAAAGCCTTTTCTCCTCACTTCTATTTTTCATCTAAAAAGTGTCCACCACCGAATACAACAAGTATTCAAGTATTTATAGAAGGAGGAGAAGAGAGAAGGCAAAAAGAAACCAACAACTAATTACAAAATATCTACAAAATATCTAAAAGTCAACTATTGACTTTGGGCAACTTGGTGGATGACAACATCCCATGGTGCAACATGGATGATGTCATCATTTTATGCCAACATACTTTTTGATATTTAAAAAGAAAGCCAAGAGGAGGAAGGCTATTCGTCATCATCATGGCTGAAAAGGAGTATCTTGCTTGCTTTTCGCTCAGAGAGACAATGTGGAATTGAGCCCGATATTCCATGAATTTACTGACCATCGGTTGAAGTTGATCCTGGGCAGGACCCTTGGTATGATCGCCGATGACCTCGCAAGTCTCCCACTCATCTCTGAGTTTTTTGGGAGCTTGAAATATTCATTACTTGCCTCCATCAGGTACCCCACAAAATCATGGTAGGCTAGAAGGTTATTGATGGATTCAGTGTCGAAAGTGACTTCTGGCCCTAGCCCTTGAGAGATGATCTCCTTGAAGATCCGAATGGTTTCATCTGCCTTCCTCAAGGTGAATGAAGGAGTGAGCAAGCCCAGAGACATTCTTAGGACAATTTGCTCCATTTGATGCATTGCATCCAGGGCTTCCTCCTTGACCTTGTCTATCTTCTCCAGGACAAATTCCATCTGATCGACCGGTAGTCCAAAGCAGCAAGGATTTTGTTGGGTACCCTGGGGTGATCAAAGATGCCGAATTTAACTAAATCATCGGCTGAGTAGTTGAGCATCTTCTGGAATGTCTCATGTTGTAACCTAGCATGGTCCAACTCTTCGGAGATAGGTCTCGTAATCACCCTGGAGTTCCTTGTTTACCCGACCAATGTTCTGATATAATTCGGTGAACTTGACAATTACTTCCTCGTTGTCTTTGAGGATCTGGTCTCTCCAGGTGGATACTGCCATGCCTTGTTCACCAATCTTGGTGTATTCATTTATCTTATCCTGACTAAGGACCTCAGGAGTTTCAGTGGTAGTTGTAGGAGGTGCACTACCCATTTTCTGCAGGGCGTGGAGAAGATGTTTATTCTACTCTTTTAGTAGCCTCTTCTCTTCCTTTGCTTCTTGAAGCTTCTTGCAAAGGGCATCCACCGCAGATAGGGCCTCTCCTTGAAGGCTCTCGGATGATGTTCCCATTGTGACCTATGTCACTGTATAATCTGTAGGGGACAGATCCTTTTTATCTTTTGAGGATCGGGATACGCGATCTCCATTACACTTTCTCCTGATGCACTGAGAGAAGCGGGTTATAGGATTTTTCTTCTTAGCCCCTTTTGCTGGGATAAGGAAAAGTCCATTGGTGCAATGGGGACTTTCCTCTTATGCTGGCTCAGGTGTTGGGAGATCCATGTTGGACTTAAGGGAGTGGGACCAGAGGTGGAAGAGGGAGCAGCTGCAGTGGATGAGGGGAAATGGGTAGAGACACTTGGTGGTGGCATCGAGAGAGAGGCCAAGAAAGTGCTCATCAGGAGGAAGAGACACTACAGGGGAGGTAGTCATGGGAGTGGAAGGGAGCTGAGAGATGAGAGAAGAAATGGTGGGGGATAGCTCCGCGAGGGAAGAGAAGATGGAGGAAGAGGAAGGGGGAACAGTAGAAGATGGGGGAGAGGAAACAACCAAAGGAATGGTCATTGAGTCACGTGAGGAGGGGAAGGAGGAGAGGGAGAAGGGATAGAAGGGAACCTCATGGTTGTAGCAGTGGCAACATCCTGAGTGGATGTGCCCATTGGAACACTCTCTGCCACTTCTTTCTTGGAGGATACCAGAGTTACAACCTATTCTTGTATGTGGTGGAGGAGGACTCTCAAGAGCTTCTTCTTGAGTGGAGCTTGATTCTCCCTCTTTATCTTTGCCTTTTCCCTTTGGTAGATGTTTTTTTTGCACAGACAGTGCGTTGCCCAAAGGGGACGTGGTGAAATCTACTCCAAGGTAGATAAGGCCATTCATTCTGCACCAATGCTCTATTCACCGCATGTGTCTCCTTAACCCTTACCTCAATGGTCGAGGTGCCTTTTGTCTATCGATTTTGGCAAAAATGGCCAGTTGTCCCCATCCGTGTCTAGATACACCTGATCAACTTCTTGATCAGTTGTTTGGTAACCTTTTGGAACAATGGCCACGCCATATTGAATAATCTCTGCTAGGGCTAGGTAGAGTGATCCTTTCTCCGAGTTGACCTCATGATACAGGTCGATGTAGATGTCCTCGATCTGTGGAACGTGGATCGGATCGAGTTTTTCCTTTGGGAGGCAATTTCTTGGATCAAAGGTGGGCCTTGCTGGGAAATTGTGCTTTAGGTTAAATCAGCTCTAGTTCTGCAAACATTTCCCGGGCTTTGGTGTGAGAAGTGCAAGTATACCTACCCACTGTGAGGGGGAAAGGAGTTCCACCCTTCTTCTTTTAGGCACTTCTCATGATATGTTATGAGCTGTCTGGATAGCTCCAACAGGATCAGCTTAGGGCCAGCATACCTTGGCAATTTGGTGGGCTCCCCCAAGAAGTTAGCTGCTCTGAGATAGGTGAAGGTGGGGAATTGGGTAAATAATGCCCCCACTTCTCAGTTGTTGTGACTATGCTCTTGGTCATCCGACCATGAGTCATATTTGGCCTCAAAAGGTAGATGATGCCGTAGAAGAAAGCATCATTGATCTTGGTAAACTATGAGATGTTGTTCTCCAGCTTCAACTCGGGTAGTATTCATATATTTTCACCTGAGGCCAAACCCACATCGGCTCAGTGCTGGATAATCCCTCTCTGAGGCTGCAGTGTAGACTACGTAGGAGTTCATGTAGAACCTCCCCATTGTGGTGAGTTGTTGGAGCTGCTCAGAGATGGTGCTGCTTATGATCTCTGCCCACTCAAAGTGCTGATCAGGCACATTCTTATTCATGGTTTCTAGGTACCTGAGCATCCATTTGTGAAAGTAATGGGCATCAGAAAGCCCAAAAACTCTACTTAGGAATGTGATGGTATCGCTCAGTTCCTCGGAGAAGTCACTGCGGTGAATAACCTGTGGCCACCTGGTTATCACCTTCTTATTCTTCAAATACACTTCGTTCATCAGCTGCATGCATTTGTCTTCATTATCCTCCCATGCCTTGATGCAGTCTTCTTGGCTTACAGCCACAAAATGTCGGTGGTGGGGAATGCCTAGCATGATCTCGAAGTGCCAGGGTCAGTGAGGTTGATTATGACCTCACCCTTTTCATTTTCGACACACCTTGTGTCTTTGTTATAACAGTGGGCCACCACCATCATAAACTCATTATTCACTGCACTAATGGGGATTCCCCCCAGCAAAATGCAGACCACTGCCCACCAGTTTGTCCATCCAAGGACTGCCTGTGACCCTCCTGGTTCTGGCCCAAAAATCTTCCATGTCAATGTGGCCAAGTTGGAATCTCTGATATCTAGGTCACATTCTACCTGGGACTCGGGCATTCTGACCCTCTGATATTTGTATTTCATCTCTTCCTCTGTGAGTTTAGCCTTACCCTTTGACTTGGTTGGCCTTTTGCTTGATGTAGACATATGTGGATCTGAGTTCAGTTGCTTGATCTATAAGAAGAAGGAGCGAAGTCCAACGTAGAAGAGCCATGTTAGCTGTCAGATCTTCCATCAAAACTTTATAGAATGAGGAGTTAGCAATTTAAAAGCCTCTGGGCGGGGCGCAGGAAATTGTAGGCTGCAGGGTCAAAAGTATGGTGCACTAAAGTGAGTGTTACAAGGAAGAAATCAGTGCCAAAGGGCGCAGGGCGCAGAAATTTGCATATAACATATTTGTTGTTGTAGACAGATGTGCTGCGCCATTACATGAAGTTTTATACTGGGCACAAATAAGTTTGGTGTTGCATGGGAGCAGGATGCCAATGGTGCAGGTATGTAACATGTAACATGGAATTTTGGTGCGCCGAAGGGCAGGATCAATGCGTGTAGCACTAACTTTATGTGTGCAAAGGGGGCCTTTGGCGCGGTGCAGGAAAATCTTGCATGGCACTTTTTTTGTTGTAAGCGGGATTGCGCCATGCTGAGAAAGGTTTACTTGGTTTTGTATGGCGCAAGAAAGGGTGTGTGTGTCAATCAGGGTCAGTGCGCCTTTGGTGCGACTGTGTTTTTTGTAACAGGAATGGCATTTTGCCAAAGGAAAACCGTGGGTGGAAATGATAACTTTTTAGGTTTTTCTCCTCTTGAGTTTGTGATTTTTAGGTTTTCTCGACATGATTCGACAGAGAGGGGAACACAACAAAGAGTCTGGGTTCATTTTTTGAGACAGAGCCCTCTTGGCCAACAGATCTGGAAAGAGGGTGAAAATGGCTTGGGAGGGAAGATTTGTAAAAATGGGCAGGAGGGGTTTATGGTTTCCTCAGATTCATTTCATCCTACACAAACAACAACAAAAAAAAAAAAAACACAAGAGAAGCAAGGACCACTTACCTAGAATATATAGAATGAGAGAAATGAAGTGGGGTCCACGAACGTGACACGAGGATGACGGGTGTGCTGACAGGTGCAGAGGAATAAAGTTTTTCACGTGTTTTTGATTGTGAAAGTGACAGGGCGGATGCACCTATATATAGCCAAAAGTGTAATAAATGCCAACCACTTTTTAAAGGGTGCACCAATTAATGTGTCGACATGAAAACTTTGCGCCCTTTGGCGCGGATATGTTTTGTCAACATGGAATTATCTGTGCCTTTAGCGCAAATTTAGTACTATCAACACTAGATTTTGAGTGCCTTGGCGCACCAATTAATGGTGCAACATTTTTGTTGTTGACAGGATGGGCACATGTGCCTTGGCGCAGGCAAGAAAGGCATCATGGGGAGGCGCAACAATTGTTGTGTCAACACTTCAAAAGGTGTGCCAAAGGAAATAAAGGGGGCACAAATTTATCTGTGTTGCATAGATAAAAGGTGCGCCCAGCCAAAAAAGGACCAAAATGACTAAGCTCGAGAAAACTAGATTTCCCGAGAAAGGGATTTTACAACATTCGAACGCTGAGGGACCCGACGAGGAACCAGAACAAAATTTTGGTAAGGTTACCTGCAAAATTGCCCTTGTCAATTTTACAAGATAACAATTGGCTCTTTCTGGGGACTATCTTTGAGTGAAGCTTAAGGGTAGAGAACCCCAGATCAACATGTGCCTATCCATTGGGCTACAGAGTCAAAAACAAGGGGGCGACGATGAAAGAAAACACATGAAAAAAAACACACAAATAAAGCAAACTATACAAAGAAGAGAGAAACTCTACTTCCTGAATATTTTGAGATGTTGCCCGCTATAGGGAAGTGGGAGATTAGTTCCATCTAGATACGAGAGATAGAAGCTATTCTCTCCATTGAGCTTGCTTGATCTTGAAAGGCCCTCTCCATAGAGAATCAAATTTCCCGTGCATGCCCTTTGGCTCTCTTTGTTTGTCCCACAAAAGGATGAGATCTCCCATCTGGAAATCTCTTTGCTTAGATTTTTTATCGAACAATCTCTTAACTTGATTCTGATGTTCGGTGATCCTGTCGACCACTCTTACTCTTTTTTCTTTGAGCTCTGCTAGATACATGATCCTCTTTTCAAGAGAATTTTGGAAAGTCTCATCTTCAATTGCTCGTGCCAAGCGCAGAGCAGGAAGTTCTGCAGAAATGGGAAGCTCGGCGTCGATTCCATATAACACTTGAAAAGGTGACATACCGAGAGACCTCTTGGGAGTAATGCGGTCCGCCCACAAAGCGTCATACAATGACTTGTGCCACGTTTGCTGATTCTCATCAACTAGCTTCCGTATGATGGTCACTAAGTTTTTATTACTGGATTCTACCTGACCATTTCCCTGGGGGTAATAATCCGAGGCGTGGGCCAAGATTATCCCGTATTCATAGCAAAAACCAATAACTTCTCGTGAGGAAAGATTGGAAGCATTATCAGCAACGATTTTGTTGGAATGCCAAACCTTATGATGATATTCTCTTTGATGAAATTACAAACAACTTCAGAGGTGGCATTCTTGACAGGTATGGCCTCCACCCATTTGGTGAAGTAATCTGTTGCTGTTAGGACATAACTATGTCCGCACTCGATTGGGGATGGAGTGCTCGATAAAGTCAATTCCCCACCTGAATGGTTCATCAATAATGACCGGCCTGAGGGGAAAAGCAGCCAATTTTGGTTTGCCAACAAATTGTTGGCAGAGCTCACATTTTGCTACCCAGGTGGTTGTATCTTGAAATAGTGTTGGCCAATAGTACCTGGCCCGGATGATCTTGTGTGTTGTCATGGAAGAGGAGAAATGACCACCACAGGTTGAATCATGAAAATTCTTGAGTAACTTTATCTATTGTGGCTTGTCAACACATCGCAAGAAGATGCCATCTATTCCATGTTTGTATAAACCATCATCCCAGATGACATATCTGGCTGCTCTGAGCTTTATAGCATGCTTCTCCTTTGAAGTTAGATGAGCTGGGCACTCACCATAAGTGAGAAAGAAAGTGATATCAGAATACCATTCATCGCTAGTGCATGACAAATAGAACCATGGGTAGAGAATCAGCTTTCTCCCTGGCTGCCGAGTGTTCCATCGATGCGATCATCCTTTTCCTTAGGGTCTCTGAATCTTGGTTTTCAGCCATGAGCTGACATAGGCCCTTGCCTCTTACTAGCTTGGTTGGTTTTATATCTAGATCATACTCCTGGACCTTTGCGATCAATTCCTCACAAACTCCCTAACTCCTGTTGAGTTAAGATTGACTTGACTGCCGTGTCAGGGACCAACACCACTGTATGAGAGTTTAGAATATAATACCTAAAGTTCTTGACTACTTTGACAATGGTGAAGGCATGCTTTTCCAACTGAGACATCTTTAATTCATGAGGCTTGAGGGGAGAGCTCATGAACGCGATTGGGGATTCAACATCTTCAGAATTCTTTTGCATTAAGATGGCCGATACAGTATGCTCAGATGCATAGCTATACATGATAAAATCCTTGGAGAAATCGGGACATACCAGGACTGGTGCATGAGCGATGGAGGCTTTTATATCCTCGAATGAATTCTTTCCTTCTTCGCTCCATTGGAAAGAAATTTGGTGACCCTTTCATCATGTTTGATATGTGGTGAGTCTTTTCAGCAAAGTCGGGAACAAAGCACCTGAGAAAGTTCACTTTTCTGAAGAAAGAGTGAACGCCGGTCTTGCTTGTGGGTAAAGTAAGGCTCTGAATAGCCCTAACCCTTTCGGCATCTATCTTTGTCCCTTCTTTTTCTGACCACGTGTCCCAAGCAACTTTCCTTCGTGACCCCAAAAATAGAATTTTTTGGATTTAGGGAGATCCCGTGTTCTCGGCATCTATTCAATACTTGCTCCAAATGATCACAATGATCATTTCACTATTTAGAGAACATAGTTAAGTCATCCAAATAAACTACGATGACCTTCCCCATCATACCTTTGAACGTGAAGTCCATCACCCGCTGGAAGGTGGCGCCAGCGTTGGTTAAGCCAAAGGGCATCCTGCTATAGGTGAATGTACCCTAGGGGGTAGTGAATGTTGTTTTGAATTGGTCTTCAGGTGAGACTTCAATCTGATTATAGCCCGAAAAACCATCAAGCATGGACAACATTTTTGATCCAGTTACTCCTGTAGAACCTGATCCATTATGGGAAGCGGGTAGTTTTTCCTTCAAGGACGCTTGATTCAAGTTACGAAAATCTACACGCAGATGCGTATTCACCATTTTTTGTATCGGCACAATATTTTGTGACCTAGTGTACTGTGGTGGATAGGAAAGATGATTCTCGCATCCACATCTTTTGTATTTCAGCCTGGATGGTGCCTGAGATCTTAGGATTATAGTGCCTCTATTTCTGGTGAAAGGGTTTGACATCTTCCTTCAATGGGATGTCATGTTGGACATCCTTTGGCTTGAAAGACTTTAGATCGGCATAAGACCATGCCAATACATCCATATATTTCTTCAGAAATTTGACAAACTTTCACTTTTCTTCGGGTGTGCAACATTTTCGATGTTCACAAACTACGGATGTTCCATAGAACCTAGATTGACCAGCTCGGTCTCTGGAGAGGAGTTAGGATTATCTTGCCTTTTCTTCTTGACAAAATGATCATGTCTATCAAAAAAATTCTAGAGAAACCAAACCTTTTGGAATTTTATTTCCTTTGAGCTGACATATGCCATCACTTCCTTTTGATTCATCATCTTGATCAATAATAGATTCACGACATGTAGAAGTAGATCCTTCAAAATGAAGCTCACTAAAATTTTACCTTTTCCAGAAAGGCAATAAGTTGATTGTCATCATTGAATATACTGCCGAGTCTTGAGAGTTATCTCGACACACACTTGGGCGGAAAACTACCTCAATGGTATATGTGTCTATTTTCAAACCTGGGTGGGGAGCATGAGGGATGTTGAGATGGCTAATGAATCGGCCATGTCATTCTGAGCTCTTGGAATGGATTTTATTGAAAAAGCATCAAACTCTTCAATGTTGTCCCATACCGCATTGTGGTAATGCCTGAGCCTTTCATTTTTTACTTGGTATATCCTTTTCACTTGATTTATGACCAGCTCTGCATCACCTTGTACTTTTAGGTTCTTGATTCCCTTTCCTTTCGGCTACATGCCAAGTAGTAAGGATTCATACTCAAGCAAGTATTATTTCATGTTGAAAAACTACAACTTGAAAGAGAGAGGAATAATCTCTTCCTCGGGGAAATTAACATAGCTCCGCACCGCATCCACTAGTTGCACAAGCTGCCATCAAACTGTAATGTCCATATCTTGTTAAGATCCTCTTCTGGATGGAACATCCATTTTATAGACTCGTAGATAAGAAATAATTTCCCATCCCCGATGATTGAAGAGAATTTGGGCTTTGGGGTCATCGGAATTAGTAACCAAGTACTTCTTTTGTGATTTCGGCTCCAATGTTTGCATTACACCTTTGATGGGGATTCTAGCCTTAGACCAGTCCATATGAATCTCTCCACCAACTTCACTGCAAAAGCTCCTTCCTAGTAGAATTCCATATGCTGCTGGAATATCAAATGAGGACGGTCATCTTTACTCTTTTCTCTGGGAACGCTGCAAATGCAAACTGTGCGTCTTTGATTTGACCGATCAACGAAACCTGTTTGGTTTCCAAGGAGTAACATCTACCAAAAGGCTTGGTAAGGGTGAGGCCCAGAGCATGGGTGACTTTTGCTGGCATGACATTATCGGAAGCCCCAGAATCAATTATGCAGTTGCTTAGCTTGTGACCATTGATTAGGAGGGAGAGATAGAAAGGTTCTATTTTTCCTGACGCAGAAGTCGAGGCAACATTTATGTGAGATGCAGGAGGAGTAGAAAGAATTCCTTTTGGGGAGGTCTGAGAAGTTATGACAACTTGGCTTTGAATATATTCGGTCAACCTTACAAGTTGTTCGGGGTTTGACTGAAGATACTCAGCTTCAGACATTTGGATCTTGGTCTTTTTAGCATGATCAATTATGTCAAATGCGGCCAAGGGTTGCGTTGATGAAGGAATGAGTCCCTCATTTCATGATGGTAGGGTAGGATTACTGGTCTTGATAGGAATATGAGAGGGCTGATTCGGAGGGGAGATAGGGAAAAATATTTCTTCGAAAAAGACTTAATAACGGGTTGAGCAGGAAGGGGATTACCTCTTTTAGCGATGGTTGGAGGTGTGTTTGACATGGCCTTCTCTTTTTGTATCCTGCAAAGCAACTTCTACTTCTTTTCCTTGAGAGCGGGTGAAAACAACATAAGACTGTCCACTCGCATATCCTTGGGTACCCTCTTCTTCATCAGATTCCTCCTCATCAAATTCCATATACCCGATAGTAGAGTCACCAGTCGGTTCACCGACATCTTGGTCACCTTCACCTTGAGATGAAGGTTCTTCATAATTTTGCTCCTCTTCTTCGATTTCGGCTAAAGCATTGACCGGAGGGGCCTCAAGTGCCAACCGTGGAGCAGTTGTAGGAAAACGTGGCCTTTGTGGGGCGTTGTTGGAAGTGAAATTTCTTCGTGGGATATCCGTATGAAGAGTTAGAGAAGCTTGAGCTAGCTGCTTCTTTAATGCGAGCAAGTCATTCGCCATCTTTTGAAATGCCGGATCGATGAAGTGGCTTGAGAAGGAGTTGAAACTTTCAGGCTTGGATGGCTCTCACTTTAATTCACCAGATATTAGCAAGTTATCTTCAATCCGAATGGCAGCAGCTTGGGTGAGAACCAGAGTAGTGACTTGTTCTTGCAAGAGTAAGAAACTTACTTTTGAGCTCATGGCGTTTATGAAGAAACACTTCTGATTTTCTAGTGTTGGCAGCATGGCGTAGTGGAACACGATTGATTAGTGAATTGAAATGGGTGATGAAATCATGCATGGTTTCATTGACCTCCTTCTTCAGGTGAGTGATCTTTGACAGTAACACAAACATGTCTTCTGAAGGCTTATACCTTTCTTCAAATGTAGTCCGTAAGGTGGCCCAACTAGTGATAGATCCGGCCGGCAAATGTTGAAACCATTCCGCTGCGGGTCCTTGCAAGGTCTCTAGAAAGAGGTGAACTGACACATCTTCATGGGTCACATCAGGATACTACATGACATGATGAATGCGGATATGTGTGAATCCATACTTTGGTTTCGCTCCCATCAAATTTGGGGAAATTCTTCGGTTTCCATGAGGGAGCGCGTGAACAGGATGTGGCAAAGCAAGAGGGCCCATAGCATTTCCCCATGGTACTACCATTTGAAAAGCTGGAAAAAGGACGTGAGCTGGAAGCACGGTTCCACTGAGCAACAAAGCACTGCAAAGAGATGAGGATGTTCCTTGTGAAAAATGCTTCCTTCGTGGAGGTGAGACACTTCTGGATGACCGATCGGTACTGAACTTAGCGATGAGAAGTGCATTGGTGTAACACTGAAGTTGTGCCTTTGAAGTAGATCAAAAGTAGGATCAACTTCTCCATGAGCTTTCTGCTATGAGTAAATGGTTCACCCGCCAGTGTACCCTTCAGATCTGCAATATTTTGGAGTAGATTAAAGAACTCTTTTTATTGTACTTGCTGATTTTCTGATTTTATTGACAAAAATCAGCAGCATGTACTTTTCTAGATATTTAATTTTATCCCCTTTTGAAAACCGATTGCATGGTTTAATGACAAATATAACGAGGATAAAATAATGGCCAACTTAGTAAGCTGATTTTGGATCTTAGAGTTGACTTTTTGCAAGGGTTTGAAATTTTGTAAAATAGTCAAAAACTCAGATCTACGGAAAAATATGGGTTTTTATAAAAACTCAGTGAACTAAAGATCTCTAACTAGCCTAGATCTATGGATCTCCTGAAGAAAATTTTTAGTTTGGATCACTTTTGCAAAAATTTTGGATTTTGAAAAAAGTTAAAATTTGCAAACAGGTAGTGATTTTTACAGTTTTATCAAATAGATCTGTTTGATCCCCAAAGAGAGTCACCAAAAATGTTGGTCCGAAAATCATGGGTGGGAAGATCTATGGATAGAGATGAGCCAAAGCAGTGTGCAGGGCTTAGCCCCTCTTTGAGACAACAAAGTGAAACTGGTTTATTGTTATTCTACCAAGCAGAGGAATCTATGCAAGTCTCACAATATTCTACCTTTGGGGGTTTGGGATCTTATCCCAAGTAGAGGGTCAAATGTGAAAAGAAAGGAAAGAAGGGAAAGACGAAGATAAGATAGATCCAAGGGAGAAAAGAAATGAATTCCAAAGCAGAAAGATCAGAAGGTCTATGTTTTGGGATTGGTAATAAATGGAGCCAAACCTACTTGCATAGATGAACAAAGCAATACTGATGAACAAATGACAAAAAAGTAGAAGTAGATTCAACAGAATAAACATACAGATCTAACATAAGAAAGTTCTGATGCATAACACAGGTATTCAACACAAAGTCTCAATATTGTATTAATATTTTCTTCTATTACAAAAAGTACAAAGCCTTTTCTCCTCACTTCTATTTTTCATCTAAAAAGTGTCCACCACCGAATACAACAAGTATTCAAGTATTTATAGAAGGAGGAGAAGAGAGAAGGCAAAAAGAAACCAACAACTAATTACAAAATATCTACAAAATATCTAAAAGTCAACTGTTGACTTTGGGCAACTTGGTGGATGACAACATCCCATGGTGCAACATGGATGATGTCATCATTTGTGCCAACATACTTTTAGATATTTACAAAAAGAAAGCCAAGAGGAAGAAGGCTATTCATCATCATCTATGCGGCTGAAAGGGAGTATCTTGCTTTCTTCTCAAGAGAGACAATGTGGAATTGAGCCCGGTATTCCATGAATTTACCGACCATCATCTGAAGTTGATCTGGGCAGGACCCCTTGGTGATGATCGATGACCTCGCAAGTCTCCCGCTCATCTCTGAGTTTTTTGGGGAGCTTGAAATATTCATTACCTACTCCATCAGGTACCCCACAAAATCGCAGGAGGCTAGAAGGTTATTGATGGATTCAGTGTCAAAAGTGACTTCTGGCCCTAGCCCTTGAGAGACGATCTCTTGAAGATCCGAATGGTTTCATCTGCCTTCCTCAAGGTGAATGAAGGAGTGAGCAAGCCCGAGAGACATTCTTAGGAAATTTTCTCCATTTGATGCATTGCATCGAGGGCTTCCTCCTTGACCTTGTCTATCTTCTCTCAGGACAAATTCCATCCGATCGACCCGAGTAGTCCAAAGCAAGCAAGGATTTTTTTGGGTACCTGGGGTGATCGAAGATGCGAATTTAACTAAATCATCGATCGAAAGCAAGTCAAGCATCTTCTGGAATGTCTCATGTTGCAACCTAGCATGGTCCAACTCTTCGGAGATAGGTCCTGTAATCACCTGGAGTTCCTTGTTCACCTAACCAATGTTCTGATATAATTCGGTGAACTTGACAATTACTTCCTCACTATCTTTGAGGATCTGGTCTCTCCAGGTGGATACTGCCATGCCTTGTTTGCCAATCTTGGCGTATTCATTTATCTTATCCTGACTAAGGACCTCAAGAGTTTCAGTGGTAGTTGTAGGAGGTGCACTACCCATTTTCTGCAGGGCATGGAGAAGATGCTTATTCTACTCTTTTAGTAGCCTCTTCTCTTCCTTTGCTTCTTGAAGCTTCTTGCAAAGGGCATCCACCACAGATAGGGCCTCTCCTTGAAGGCTCTCGGATGACGTTCCCATTGTGACTTGTGTCACCATATAATCTGTAGGGGACAGATCCTTTTTATCCTTTGAGGGATCGGGATACGTGATCTCCATTACTCTTTCTCCTGATGCACTCTGAGAGAAGCGGGTTATAGGCTTTTGCTTCTTAGCCCCTTTTGTTGGGATAATGGAAAAGTCCATTGGTGCAATGGGACTTTCCTCTTTTGTTGGCTTAGATGTTGGGAGATCCATGCTGGACTTAAGGGAGTGGGACCAGAGGTGGAAGAGGGAGCAGCTAGTGGATGAGGGGAAATGGGTCGAGACACTTGGTGGTGGCATCGAGAGAGAGGCCAAGAAAGTGCTCATGGGAGGAGAGAGACACTGCAGGGGAGGTAGTCATGGGAGTGGAAGGGAGCTGAGAGATGAGAGAAGAAATGGTGGGGGACAGCTGCGAGGGAAGAGAAAATGGAGGAAGAGGAAGGGGGAAAGTAGAAGATGGGGGAGAGGAGGATATGACCAAAGGAATGGTTGGTTGAGTCACATGAGGAGGGGGAGGAGGGATGGTGAAGGAACCTCCATGGTTGTAGTAGTGGCAACATCCCGAGTGGATGTGCCCATTGGAACACCTCTCGCCGCTTCTTTCTCTCTGGAGATACCAGAGAGTTACAACCTATTCTGTGTAGTGGAGGAGGACTCTCAGGAGCTTCTTCTTGAGTGGAGCTTGATTCTCCCTCTTTATCCTTGCCTTTTCCCTTTGGTAGATGTTTGACCTTGGCAGGTGCATTGCCCAAAGGGGACGTGGTGAAATCTACTCCGAGGTAGATAAGGCCATTCATTCTGCACCAATGCTCTGTTCACCGCAATGTGTCCTTAACCCTTACCTCAATGGTCTGAGGTGCCTTTGTCTATCTATTTCGGCAAACGGCTGGCTGTCCCCATCCGTGTCTAGATACACCTGATCAACTTCTTGATCAGTTGTTTGGTAACCTTTTGGAACAATGGCCATGCCATATTGAATAATCTCTGCTAGGGCTAGGTGGGAGTGATCCTTTCTCTCTGAGTTCGACCTCGTGATACAGGTCGATGTAGATGTCCTCGATCTGTGGAACGTGGATCGGATCAAGTTTTTCCTTTGGGAGGCAATTTCTTGGATCAAAGGTGGGCCTTGCCAGGAAATTGTGTTTAGGTTAAGCAGCTCCAGTTCTGCAAACATTTCGGGCTTTGGTGTGAGAAGTGTAGGTATACCTGCCCACTGTGAGGGGGAAAGGAGTTCCGCCCTTCTTCCTTTTCAGGCACTTCTCATGATATGTTATGAGTTGTCTGGACAGCTCCAACAGGATCAGCTTAGGGCCAACATACCTTGGCAATTTGGTGGGCTCCCCCAAGAAGTTAGCTGCTCTGAGATAGGTGAAGGTGGGGAATTGGGTAAATAATGCCCCCACTTCTCAGTTGTTGTGACTATGCTCTTGGTCGTCCGACCATGAGTCATATTTGGCCTCAAAAGGTAGATGATGCCGTAGAAGAAAGCATCATTGATCTTGGTAAACTGTGAGATGTTGTTCTCAACTTCAACTCGGGTAGTATTCGTATATTTTCACCTGAGGCCAAACCCCGCATCGGCTCAATGTTGGATAATCCCTCTCTGAGGCTGCAGTGTAGACTACGTAGGAGTTCATGTAGAACCTCCCCATTGTGGTGAGTTGTTGGAGCTGCTCAGAGATGGTGCTGCTTATGATCTCTGCCCACTCAAAGCACTGATCAGGCACATTCTTATTCATGGTTTCCAGGTACCTGAGCATCCATTTGTGAAAGTAATGGGCATCAGAAAGCCCAAAACTCTGCTTAGGAATGTGATGGTATCACTCAGTTCCTCGGAGAAGTCACTGCGGTGAATAACCTGTGGCCACCTGGTTATCACCTTCTTATTCTTCAAATACACTTCATTCATCAGCTACATGCATTTTTCTTCATTATCCTCCCATGCCTTGATGTATTCTTCTTGGCTTATAGCCACAAAATTTCGGTGGTGGGGAATACCTAGCATGATCTCAAAGTGTCGGGCAGTGAGGTTGATTATGACCTCACCCTTTTCATTTTCGACACACCTTGTGTCTTTGTTATAACAGTGGGCCACCACCATCATAAACTCATTATTTTCACGCACCGACGGGATTCCCCAACAAAATGTAGACCACACTTGCCCACCAAGTTTGTCCATCCAAGGACCGCCCTGTGACCCCCTCCCGGTTCTGGCCCAAAAATCTTCCATGTCAATGTGGCCAAGTTCGGAATCTCTGATATCTAGGTCACATTCTACCTGGGACTCGGGCATTCTGACCCTCTGATATTTGTATTTCATCTCTTCCTCTATGAGTTTAGCCTTACCCTTTGACTTGGTTGGTCTTTTGCTTGATGTAGACATATGTGGATCTGAGTTCAGTTGCTTATCAAGAAGAAGGAGCGAAGTCCAACACAGAAGAGCCATGTTAGCTGTCAGATCTTCCATCAAAACTTTATAGAATGAGGAGTTAGCAATTTAAAAGCCTCACGGGGCAAGGAAGGAAATTTGCAGGCTGGGGTCAAAAGTATGGCGCACTAAAGTGGAGTGTTACAAGGAATAAATCAGCGCCAAAGGGCGCAGGGCACAGGAAATTTACATATAACATATTTGTTGTTGTAGACAGATGTGTGCCTGTGCCATTACATGAAGTTTTATACTGGGCACAAATAAGTTTGGTGTTGCATGGGAGTAGGATGCACCAATGGCGCAGGTATGTAACATGTAACATGGAATTTTGGTGTGCCGAAGGGCAGATCAATGCGTGTAGCACTAACTTTATGTGCGCAAAGGGGGCCTTTGGCGTGGTGCAGGAAAAGATTGCATGGCACTTTTGTTGTTGTAAGTGGGATTGCACCAAGTGCCTGAGAAAGGTTTACTTGGTTTTGTATGGCGCAAGAAAGGTGCGTGCTGTAATCAGGTCAGTGCGCCTTTGGTGCGACTGTGTTTTTTGTAACAGGAATGGTGTTTGCGCCAAAGGAAAACCGTGGGTGGAAATGATAACTTTTAGGTTTTCTCTCCTCTTGAGTTTGTGATTTTTAGGTTTTCTTGACATGATTCGACAGTGAGGGGAACACAACAAAGAGGTCTGGGTTCATTTTTGAGATAGAGCCCTCTTGGCCAGTAGATCTGGAAAGAGGGTGAAAATGGCTTGGGAGGGAAGATTTACAAAAATGGGAGGAGGGGTTTATGGTTTCCTCATATTCATTTCATCCTACTTCACAAACAACCAACAAAAACAAAAACACAAGAGAAGCAAGGACCACTTACCTAGAATATATAGAATGAGAGAAATGAAGTGGGGTCCACGAACGTGACACGAGGATGATGGGGGCATGCTGACAAGTGTAGAGGAATAAAGTTTTTCACATGTTTTTGATTGTGAAAGTGACAGGGCAGATGCGCCTATATATAGCCAAAAGTGTAATAAATGCACCAACCACTTTTTAGAGGGCGCACCAATTAATGTGTCGACATGAAAAACTTTGCGCCCTTTGGCGCGGATATGTCTTTGTCAGCATGGAATTATCTGCCTTCAGCGCAAATTTAGTACTATCAACACTAGATTTTGAGCACCTTGGCACCAATTAATGGTGCAACATTTTTTTTGTTGAGGAGGCGCATGTGCCTTAGTGCAAGCAAGATAGGCGCATCATGGGGAGGCACAACAATTCGTTATGTCAACACTCCAAAGGGTGCGACAAATGAAATAAAGGGGGTGCAAATTTATCCTGTGTTGCATAGATAATAGGTGTGCCCATTTAAAAAAGGACCAAAATGACTAAGCTCGGAAAACTAGATTTCTCGAAAGGGATTTTACAACCCTTATAAGTTGGTCTATGGGAAGGAGGCAATGTTGCCTATATCATTAGAGCTTCCCACATTGGAACTCATGAAACAATTGGAATTATCTGAGTTTGAACCAATGGAGGCTAGGTATGCAGAGCTGATAGAATTGGAAGAAATCAGAGAACATTTAGTTCAAATGATAGAAAATGATCAAGCCTTAGTTAAGAGGTGGTTTGACAAGAAAGCAAGAGCAATGACCTTTCATGAAGGGGACCTAGTCCTGAAGTGGGATGCATATTATGCAAAGCCGTGGAGGCATTCTAAATTCGCCTGTTATTTGGAGTGGCCCCTATATGGTCATAAGATGTAAGAGTAGAAATGCCTTCCATATTTCTATGTTGGATGGAGAGGACCTTCTTATTAGAGTTAACGAGATCTATCTTAAACATTGTTACTAAAAGGAAAAGGTTTCACCATTGTAAATATTAGCCTAGGATTTTAGTTCCTCTATGTTATAGAATCCTAGTTTGGGAGTGAATAATAGCTTCGTTTTCTTCTCTTATCTACTACACTGATATATCACACACCATTGATATTACACAAGCATATATTAAACACGAATATATTGCAGTATTGTAATTCACACAGTCTATTACAATCCATTCTTCTACATCACATTAACTCTAACTCTAATAATGTGCCCATACCTATGCACTCCATTATATAGGAGCTGCATAGTAACAACCCTCCTAACAATATCTTTGTCTTCATGTGCAAATCTGTTATCAACAAGATTTGTTTGCACATGAAACTAATCAACCCAGATGGTTTCAACAACATTAATAATATTGATAATAAAACAATATCTCATTGTTTTATTAACTAACACACTAACTTACTAATTACCATATGGTAAATACTATTTACTATATGTAATATTACATTTACATTTACATTTACATTAATATTATCCATGAAAATATTATATCCATATTACTAATGATATCCTAATGTTCACTCTACAACATAGAATATCTCCAAAGACTCTAAGTGCATATGCACATTGTATTGATGTAGTGTAGGTTTCAATTTCCTTAAGTGCTTCGGCACAAGTCTCATTGCTCCTAGGTTGAATCATTGTGCAGTTCAGTGTGCCTCTAAAGGTGAATGTGTGCCTACAGTCCATTTCCAGAAGAATATTTAGGGATAATAGGTCACAAGAAGTGAGCTCGAGGTTTTGGAACATGATCAATACCAGTTATCAATTCATGACTCTGTGCCCAATGGATACTTCAAGGAAACTAATCTTTTCACCTAGCAAAAAGGTCACCCCATGAGTCACCAAATTATTGACTAATTTTTTCCCTTAGGAAAAATTAATCAAACAAGACCCTACAGAAGAAAATTGAAGATCCGGTTCATCATGCGAGTCCATATTTCAAAACTAGCAATCAAAGTTACAAACAGGATCGATAATAGCAACCTAGAATGATTCAACCCTAAGAAAAGCGGTGGACTCGTGGAAAGTAATACTTGTTGGCTCAACGTAATTACAAGAGTGAGAGAGAACAGTGAAACTCAAAACCCCGTGGGACTTCCACGTGGAGGCAACAATCGGGGACTGCCAAGGAAGCGTATATAATTTATTCACTCGAGGCCAAAATCGGTTAATTATAAAAGGACTGCGGAATAATATGTGTCTCAGCTTGGCACAACTTCCAGTGTGAAATACAAATCAGGTCTCCAAATGTACACAAGCATACCACATCACCAGATCCCGAAAGATTAAACTGGTCATTGAAATGTCTAAGGACCGACGAAGGCCTCCATGTGTCTTGTCTACGCAACTTCAAAGGTAAAATATGGAGTGAGTTTCGAACAAGCACCAGCCATCCAAGTGTTTTAGGTCCGAAAAAGGTTTCATTGGACGTAGAAAAGTCCAAACTTGAGATAGACCAGCAGACGGTGCCATGTGTCTCATCGGCGCACCCTCAAGGGTTAAATCCAAAGGTGGTCCCCAAACGAGCACCAGCCCACCACATAGTTAGGGACCGATAAAGGGAGCAAGACTGAATTGGGTAAGTATAAAAGGTAATTGGAATCCTCTATGTGTCTCAACGACACAACATCAAAGGTGTGGCAAAGGAGGATTCCCCAAACAAGCGTAGGCTCTCCACGTGTCCATGGCCCGAGGAATTGGTACCGGCCATTGAAAAATTCTAACCATTGGTGGAAGCCTCCACGTGTCCAGGGTCGGATGTAGTACCTTTTCCAAACAGAAGGGACTTAGGGAAGAAATGAAGAAAATAGAGTAGAGCCACGGAAAGAGCCACATGTTAGCTCGGTGCAACATCAAAGGTAGAATCAAAAATAAATTCCCAAACGAGCGCTAGCCTTCCACGTGGTTAGAGTAAAAAAATGGAGAGCCGAGTTGTTGAATCGGCTAAGTATGGAAGAGCCAGGAGAAGCTACCATGAGCCTCATTGGCGCAATTTCAAAGGGCGCAGCCCAAATAGAGATCGTGAACTAGCGCCGGCTCTCCACGTGCCCCGAGGTTTGAAAAGGGGACATTGGCTATTGAAAAGTCCAAAATCCTACGGAGGCCTCCACATGCCTCATCTGTGTAACTTCAAAGGTAGAATCAAAAGGGTAGATCCCAAATGAGAGTGAAGCCTCCACATGGTCTCGAGCCCCAAAAAATTGAACCGAGTTGTTGAAAAGGTTTAAGAGTTAGTGGAATCCTCCACATGTCACCCCAATGCAACTTCAAAGATCTAATCTAGAGGGATGTCCCAAAAAGTGCAAACCATCCATGTGTTTAGGGTCGACATAGTTGATCCACCGGTCAGTGGGTGACTTAGCCAAAACACAAAGAAACAAAGTAGGCCGTAGTAAGGCGAGACCAAGTGTCCAACCTGCCGCAACTTTATGATTGGAAAATGGGACGGTGAAATCTTAAAAACACATGGGGCTCCATGCAGATCTCAAGGGGTAGACTCCAAATCCAAAGTATGTTTGGAAAATATTTGGTGAATCATAAAGCCCACCATGTTTTTTAAATGATTAGATCTTAAAATATTGTGAGAGCACACTTTGAGCGCCCATCCTTGATCTTCAGATGACTTCGAATATGAATGGAGTAAATAAAAGTAGCCATTCTTAAGGTGTCACATTTCTTACCCACTTCTGTAATGAGGTATTTCGTGCCCAACAAGAAATGGCAATAGAGGCATGAATTGTGTCATGAGACCCATTAATTTCACAGTGGATTCAATGCATCTCTTGGGTGGTTGAACAAGAGTCCAAATTTCTTCTACCTCATTCTCTCATTCTTCCTATATATTGTAAGGATGTGCATTTTTCTAATGGTTGGACATTTCTTCTCTCGCACCCTCCCTTCTTTCCTAGTCCGTAAGTGAACTTGTGGAGTTTCCAAGCCTCTCATTCAAATTGTAATGCAAATTCATGCCTCTTGGCCATTGTAATGCACTATATCAACTTTTGGAGTTATAATGCATGTTTGTGGATTATTTTCAACCCTCTCTTACATTCATTGTATCCTTTCGACCTCTCATTGCAAACCCGGTTATTTTTGCATGGTGATCGTATTACACTTTTGTGGTTTGTGTTTATTACAATGCAAGTGTTTCACATTCCTTTGGTGCATCACCCTTGTTAGTTTAGGTTTTATTTCTTGCATCTCTTTAACTCTATCTCCTTGGAAAATTAGAATAGGATTTAGGATAAACCCTCGAAATATGAATGTTTGCACTTGAATAGAGGAATAGGAACCAACCTTCATCCGGAGAGCTCTCTTGATTCATAAAGTCCCACACTTTGAGAGATGCTCCATGTTATGCAATCACACTATGAGTCTTGACCCATTGAGTTGCAGACTCTAGGGGTGTTGTGATTCCACATCAATAGTTCCCAATTGCTATACTCTACATTTCTGCGTATAACTAGCAACCGGTATCTAACAACAAGTCACCACAGAGGTGAAGCTAACAAGAAATAAATAATAATACCTAGAAAAGGTTTTGAAACCTCTATTTTAATTAGAAGAAAAGACACACGATCAAAATCTTTGTTAAATCAAAACACAACACAATAGAGTACTAAATTTATAGATTCATTTACTGAGATGATAAGATTACCTCCAAAATGAATAAAATACAAGATTCCTTGTTGATAAAAACTAGATTCACTCAAAATGTTATTTCCACACATGAAAAGACTAATAGATAATTGTTTAGAGAAAACCCAAAGAGCTATAATTATTATTACAGTTCTATCTCCTTGCGTCCAAGATTTACCAGAAAATAGAGCAGCTAAGAATTTGTACCATCCAAACCCATTCCCAAATCACCCCAAGGAAAGGATGAATGCAATAATGTCGAAGTTTGTAATTACGTTCCTTATCAAACAAAATGTAACAGAGTAAAAGAAATGGAATCCCCTCCTTTATTTTTATTTTTATTTTCTTTAAGAAAGAAAAGTCATTTGGAACTATGAAAATCAGGGAAACAACAAGGGACAACCCACATGATCAAAGCGACTCAAGAAAATAACCACAATTTTAATACAAGATGTCGTTTCAGGAAGGAGAATAGTTAATTCCATGAAATTGTTAAATATAGTAAAGATTGCAATGGATAGTATTATCATGCCTGAAAGGAGCTTCCACAAAGGCACACACATGGCGAGCCATTATAAAGCCATAACCTACAACCTCTCCCTTTTCTTTCACTTGATGGACATCTATGCTTGCCTCTAGTATGCAATATCCTCACCAACCACCCATGCGGCCAGCATCTTAAGCTTATAATTTTTCCCCCAAAACACCACCCAAGGTGTCAAATAAATGTGAGTCAAGAAGAGGGAGGATGCTAATTATTTTCTATGACAAGGTAAAAACTAACTAATGATCAAGGGAAGCACAACAACGTTCAACACTTTGTGACAAGGTCACCGAAGTATGAACAGGAGTAACATCAAATGGGGCATTACATTCTCCTCTCCTTAAGAAAGCATTATCCTCGATGTGACATAACACTGCAGGAAGGAAAGGTGATAAGAATCAAGAAACAAATAAAGGTGAAAGTGCACCTTATGGTTAAAAGTTCAGTCGTTAAAGCACGACCACAGGATAGCCTTAGAAACATTTTGGAAAAAAAATTAACTTTTAAATTTTTGTGAAGATTGGTAGTTCCCTCTCATTCATTATTTAATTAATTTCTTTCCAATCACAAAATCCCTAATCCAATTTCTTTAAAATTTCATTGTTGTAGAGTTTTTTATTTATTCATTCTTGTGGGTGCCTAGTATGAAATGCAATCGAGAACACCTTACAGTGGTCATACACAACACAAAAGATTACAAGCATGATTTTACATACTTTCATGATGGTACCACACCACAAGAGTTTAACCAAATATGGAAGAGAACACAGAGGGTCCACATAACATAGTAATTTTCACACATCTATGACTGCCATACCATACTCGAACACAAGTCCACTATAACAACCTAAAATTTCAAAAAATTCACAAATGAAGATTTTACATAACTCATAAAATTAGCTACATGTACATAGTGTCAACAAGGGCATCAATGCCATATCCACGAAATCACCAAACATATCCATCTAACATGAGTAACACATACATCATAATACCACAATCAAAACATCATAACAACTCTGCATACCTCCTGAAGCATCGATCAAACACACACACACACACACACACAAATATCTTATGTCTCCCTCAATATCTTATTCCTCCCTCAATCTCTTATGGCTCCCTCAAGTAGTAATAATAAAAAAATTCTTTTTCCCTCCCCAAAGGCGTCGGTCTCGCTATGGCCTCAGTACATAGAGTCCAAGCACCCCAAACCCAAGTGACATAATAGCTCATGGTTCAACATCTCGCTTGTTATCTATAACTCCTTGGGGCACACCCCATACAATAAAGCGGGTCCATATGTCCAACCATTCCATGGTGCATCCCATGACCCTATTCCACACATCATGATAATAGAACCAGCATAGGAATCCGATTCAAATGCCAAGTGGCAAAGTTACAAGCCTTGGGAAAGGCGGTAAAATTTTAAAATTTTAAAATAAGATCCAAATCCAAGAAAAACAAATGGCCAAATAGCCATATTTAGTGCAAAAATATGCATGTTAGTACCATAAACCAAGGAAATTCCCAAAAAATATAAAACATTACAATCAAGAAAACTATTGGTCCTTACAAAAATTAAATAAAAAGTTCAATTTACGAATAAAATGCACATATAAGAATAACACATTACGATGACTATGTGGCCTTATCTGGCCACCAAGGGGGTACTCAATGAGTTGTTGGCACTCGAACATTAAGCCTCAGCTCATAAAATAACATAACAATAATACAATTGTCATCATCTCTATCTGAATCATCCCGCCACCACTTTGACAAGGCTAAACACAGTCATAGTTACACTGAGGTTGCATCTATACAACAACCAGGAAAGAGAGAGGATCAAAGGAATTCATCTACTAAGCCTAATGTCAGCTCGAGTTACTGGCCCATGGTGCCCATTCTCTCACTCCAAAAATACACTTTTACCAATTTCCCTCAAGGTCGGTTAGTGTAAGGTTCACAACATAACATGCACTACATCACTAAAAATGATAGTTCATGCACATTAACATAGTTTCTTATGCATGGCACCAATATGGGGTATATCACATGCATTACATCCATGGTTTTCAATACACCACATCACCACATGATGTACCCAAAGTGCAATCACTATACTGATGGGGATCATATACCCACCATAGTTCCCTGAATCATGACATGAATCATTACATATTACATGAATTACAATTATGATGAGAATAATTACAACATACAATCACTTCCATATAACATGGGAATACACACATTTCTACACAAATGATAATGACATCATTAAGAAATCCAATTCACTACAACCAACCTTGTTGTACAACATATCAAAGCACACCCACACATTAAAATGCCAAAAGGATCCAACACTCTGAAATCAACAATCACACTTCTTCCACACACACAACAAGACAATGCTTCACACTCAAATTCACATATAATTCCTAAAAAGGAGAGAGAATACTCTTAACACATCAATATGCCATTAGTTACGCACTAAGTGACATACACAACATGTGCGCTAACAATATCACAATTACGACATAGTTCACATCACGCTTAAATCAAATTACTCTTCCAATATCAACCACCACCATCACGCAACACCACCACAACTCCAATCTTTCCTAGAGTTTCGAAGAGCATGAATCTCCACTACTTGATAGCAAGTGTAACGCCCACAAACTAGACACACAAGACAACATAGAAAAATATAGGATAAGTTTTTTTTTTGACATGCTCGAAGTATAGAAAGACATTACAGTTGAGTACACCCACAATGTAAAATCCTTTAAGGTTATGTATTCACTAAAAACATCCTTCAAGACCAGGCTTTACAACCTAGAAGATTAATGTTTGATTCAGGAAATTATTCTTACAAAGGTGAAATTATTTCCTTTATACTTTGACTAATTATCTTGAGAACAAGTTTTCGAATGAGGATCATCTAAAGACAGAAAAACTAGGTAAATTTTTTTCCTCAAAAGGGACACCTTCCATCTCTCAAAGGTTTCTTATACATACCCAAGCTACATGAATCTTGATTCAAACCTTCGTTTGCACAAGACATCGAGCGTAAGTTCCAACTTAAGTGGAGTGCCATTAAGGTTCAGAACTACAACCTCCTTGTGTAAGGATCAACAATTAACCACGCTTAAGAGAAGATTACAATGTACTATGGAAAATGTTAGAGTGAGAAGGTTAATTTATTTCATCATCATGATCTCTTTAGTTATTAATCGGTCTTTTAATGAGACTTAAGAGTTCAACTAGATTTGGGTAAAATATTCATTTAGCAATCTCTTGATTAATTTTGTCAAAGGATACACATGGGGTTCCCAAAATGGAAGCATTAGACTTAATGTGTTCTTATTCAAACTCCCCTACTAACTAAGATCTAACTATATCCCCAAAAGCCAACAATGATCTTACTTTTTAAAATTACTTAATGTTTCACAACAATGAGATAAAGTTTAATCCATAGCTTAAGGTTAATGAGGGTAGATTATTTTACACCGGTAGATAACTCCTTTCTTTCCAATTAAAGACTCTTAATTTTATATACAAAAAAACGCAACTTCATTATTATCTTATTTATTTATTCATCTATGTATTCATTTTATTTCATTTTTGATTAACTTTAGAAAAAGGATTACCAACCCACTAAAATATACCTAGAATTGCACTGATGCCAAGACCATGAGGGTTATTATACCAAAAATCTTTATAACACAAAAGAAGAAAATACCATTACTTATCGAGAAAACTAAACATAGTTATAACATTTCTATTCAACAGGGTAGATATACCAAAGGATTCAAATGATTCGATTGAATTTTGGTTGAGAACAAGAAGGTAACAAAATTGGTTAAGCCACACTATGAAAATTTCATGTTTGTTATAATATCATTAAAAAAATACACATAATAAGGTGATGATTGATTTTTATTCCTCACAATAATAATTACAAGTTTTGTTACAAAAGGATAAGACAACCTTATTTCATAAATATCAAAAATCCAAGGCAAGAGGCCTTCCAAACTCCTTTACAAGCACCATTCTAAGATTTACAACACATTAGACATTCGTACAAGGAACTTCATAAAAAAAACCAATGAAACCTTTACAAATATTTCCTTTATCTACTTGCAAAATCCATCTACACAAGTATTAACTTGAGTCAATTCGTGAGAACTAAGCATGATAAGACTACACATTGAAATAGTATGCTAACATTTAACAATATCATGAAAGGAATGTTCTATTTCAAGAAATGGATCAAAGCACAAACCAATAATCAAAATTCTTCACACGAGATAAAAAATTTCACCAGCCAACAAGAAGGAAGTCAAATATTCAAGTTAAGAAGCAATATCTCAACTAACCAAGGTAACACAATAGACATTTAAAAGTTAGGAAAAAAATTCAAGAGTATTGGGATTTCAATCATGTAATCCTATAGATTACGTGATTGAAATATAATACTTGATCCATCCATCAATAAAATCTTTGAGAATCCCAAAACATACTGGATACAATCATAGACACAAAACAAAAATGTAAATCATTCCTTCTAGAAGGGAGGTTTCATTGGCCTAAAAGCTAGAGCAACCAAACAAGTGTAAGAAGGAAAGCCATCATGTGATCAAAGGAGTTGAAAATAAAGTTCAACCCAAAAACTATATTCTCTCATGAAAAGAGACTCCACAAGGTAATGATAAGAGAAGAAAGATAGTTGACAAAACCCAAAATGGGCATTACTCAACAACCAAGTTACTTGATAAACACAACATGGGGCAGCGAAAAGCCTCATATTTTCAAGTCCATTTAAGATGAGATTATCATTTAAACATCCTTCTAGGTTTCATAGCATTATGGGATTCGTAACCCTCCTTAAAAACAATCCATAGTTACAGTCTAAACAAGAAGTTTACCACCTCCTCCTTACAAGATCTTTTAAAAGTAATACTAGTTAACATAATCAAAACCACTCTTCAAATGCATTTAAATGAGTCAAAAAATCCATTATTCTAACAACAAACCCCATCATACTCATCAACTTATCTAATTAATATAAAGGAAAAGTAACCCCAAATGTCATTAATAATTTTTAACAATTTTCCGACATAGGCCAACATTGTATTTATATAAATATAATCAATTCGTAACCTCATGACTATCCTCATAACTTATCATCAAATGTCATGAGTTAGCAAGAGTCCTATATCAATAATTACTATAGTCATCCCAAACACATTTCAAATTAAAACCAACACAAAGGTTTGGTCATAAACTTATGACCATTAATAATACATTCACTAACGATTCACATATTATCAATAACCTCTCAACAAGGAATAATTTGACCAAGTTAAGATAAGAGTAATTATAAAAGGACAGGGTTATGAGTTTTCCCTTACAAATACATCAATCCACCTAACCGAGGATACCACTCAAAGCATAGAAAAACCCAAGTACTTGGTCGATCCAGTCATAGTTCCCAAAAGAAAATGACATCACATTCAAGATCGAAAACTTAGAAAAGTTCCAGAATGAAAATATTAATTGATCAAAGAGGCCACAATAGTCATATAGGTTACATGATGTAAATTATAATGTACCTATAACCAGTTCAGAGATTCAAGTATGCAAACATATGAAAAGAGAACCTCAAAAGAAATAAGCATAATGACAGATCTTCCCAAATGATTATGGATTCAGATCATAGTAACTATCTCCAGGGTAGAGATAAGGGTTCATAAATGTCCCCAAAAATATCATAATAGAGAACTGGGGATGAAAACCAAAACCCACATGATGAAACAAGGAAAATACCTCAGAGGAACACCAACATAATGAGGTATGATTTCAGGGATAAAGTACTTGTGTTCCCAATTCCTATACTCCACATTTCAGTGTATAACTAGCGAGAATCTAGCCAATCACCAAAGAGGTGAAGTTTAGAACAAGTAAACAATAATACACAGACAAGGTTTTGAAACCTTTGTTTTAATCAAGAAAATACACACCTTCAAAATACCGTTAAAGAAAAACACAACCCAATAGAGTACTAAATTTCAGGAGTCATTTACAGATGACAAGATTACCTCCAAAATGAATAAAATACAAGATTCCTTGTTGATAAAAACTAGATTCACTCAAAATGTTATTTCCACGCATGAAAAGACTAATAGATAACTATGTTTTGAGAAAACCCAAAGAGCTATAATTACTATTACATTTTTTCTCCTTGTGTCCAAGATTTACCAGTAATCAAAGCAGCTAAGCATTCGTACCATCCAAACCCATTACCAGATCATCCCAGGGAAAGGATGAATGCAATAATGTTAAGTTGAAATGACAGTTCATTATCAAATGAAATGTAAAAGAGAAAAAGAAATTGAAACCCCTGTTTTTCCCTTTTTTTAAGAAAGAAAATTATTTAACTATGGAAATTAGAAAGCAAACAAAGGGACAACCTACATGATCAAAGCGACTCAAGAAAACAACCAAAATTCCAATATAAGATGTCATTTCAGGAAGAGTGAATACATTCATTCAATGAAATTTTTAAATATAGTAAACATTGCAATGGATATTATTAACATGCCTTAAAGGAGTTTCAATAAAGGCACACACATGGCAAAGCCACTATATAGTTACAACATATAACCTCTCCCTTTTCTTTCTTTGGTTGGATGTCTATGCTTTGCTTTCTCTAGTCTGCAATCTATTCACCAACAACCCACGTGGCCAGGAACTTAAGCTTGAAAATTTTGCCCCAAAACACAAGCCAAGGAGTCAAATAAAAAAATAAGTGAAAACAAGTCGGCCAAGTAGGGTGAAGTAATGGGTGGGTGCCATTCATTTAACACATTTAAAGATCGGTGTGTTCAACCAACCTCAACTCACTAAAAGGGATTCAAAGATCTAAAAATTAGCACAAAACCATATTTTTGCAAGGGAAAAAAGAATAATTCTCGGCATAAAATAAATTCATTTGGTGAAGGCCACGTATAAGGCTAGGTCGTTGCTAAGGAGTTAAAGGGTGGTAGTTAAAAATATTAATTTAAGCATTAAATTAATAGCCCCATCAAAGCTTCCACACACATAACCTCCCTATGCATTCACAAGTTAGAAACTAAGGAAGAAAGGAACCAATACCTACGCAACCCAAGGAGGTTAAAAAGAATACAAACCTGACATGGAGAGAGAGAAAAAATCATATTTTCCTTTAATTTAAATGATTGAAAAACATACAAGCATGCCTAACTAATCGACCAAGGGGAGAAAACTAGAGGTTGACATTTTGAAAGTGAAAACATGAGTAACGACTAACCATGGCACCATGATGGGGTAATTCCCTTCTTTATTACGAAATGAGGTTCAATTTACGGGAGCAATCGAATGATACGAAAAAATGACACATAGAGATAATTAATATTAATATCGATTACAATCGACAATAAAATAAAATAATAATAATATAAAATAATATCGATCGACAAATAAATTAATAATATCATTATTATCATTTTTATTATTAATTTTACAACTTAAAAATAATTATTATTCATATTAATAATGAATGGAAGTCAAGTTTCACAAACCAAGAACACAATTTTCTTTAATAGGAAAATCATAAAGGATGTTGCAGGGGCCAGCAACTGGAAACATCAACAATAACACAAGAAGGCACGATGAAGAGGGAGGATGCTAATTATTTTCTATGACAAGGTCGAAGCCAACTAATGATCAATGGAAGCACAATAACGTTCAACACTTTACGACAAGGTCATTGAAGTATGAACATGAGAGTAGCTTCAAACAAGCATTACATTCTCCTACCCTTAAGAAAAAATCATCCTCCATGTGACATAATGTTGAAGGAAGGAAATGTGGTAAGCATAAAGGAACAGATAAATTTGAAAGTGCACCTTATGGTTAAAATTTTAGTCATTAAAGCATGGCCATAGGGTAGCCTTAGAAACATTTTCACAAAATTTTTAACTTTCAAAGTTATATGAAGATTGGCGATTCCTCTCATTCATTATTTAATTAATTTCTTTCCGATTTACAAAATACCTAATCCAAGTTCTTTAAAATTTCATTGTTGTAGAGTTTTTTGTTTATTCATTCTTGTGGGTGCCCAACATGAACTGCAATCACACACCCTACCAAGTATCATACACAATAGTAAAGATTCACAAGCATGCTTTTACATACTTTCATAATGGTACCACACCACAAGAGCTTAACCATATATGGAAGAGAGAGACACTGATCCACATAACATAGTACTTGTCACACATATATGACTGCCATACCATACTTGAACACAAGTTCACTACAACAACCTGAAATTTCCAAAATTCCACAGATGAAGATTTTACATAAGCTTAGAAAATTAGCTATATGTACATAGTGTCAACAAGGGAATCAATGCCATATCCAACATCACAAACATATCCAACTAACATGAGTAACACATACATCATAACAACTCTACATACCTCCTAAAGAAGCACACACACACACACACACACACACACACACACACACACACACACACACACACACACACACACACACACACACACACAAATCTCTTATGCCTCCCTCAAGTAGTAATAATAAAATAATTTTTCCTTTTTTCTCCCAAAAGGATCGGTCTCCCTATGTCCCTAGGCACATGCACATAGAGTCCAGACACCCCTAACCAAAGTAACATAATAACTCGTGGTTCAACAACCCACTAGTTATCTATAAATCCTTGGGGCGTACCCCCATACAACGAAGTGGGTCCATAGGTCCAACCATTCCATGGTGCATCCCATGACCCTATACCACACATCACGACAATAGAACTAGCATAACAATCTGATTCAAATGCCAAGTGGCAAAGTACAAGCCTCTACCATGGCGGTAAAATCTTAAAATTTTAAAAGAAGATCCAAATCCAAGAAAAATAAATGGCCAAATAGCCATAGTTAGAAGAAAAATACGCATGTTAGTACTATAAACCAGGAAATTCCCAAAAATTATAAAACATTGCAATCAAAAAAGCTATTGGTCCTTACAAAAATGAAATATAAAAAGTTGAATTTATGAATAAAATGCACATATAAAAATAACACATTATGATGACTATGTGGCCTTATCTAGCCACCAAGGGGGTACTCAATGAGTTGCGACAATCGGAACATCAAGCCCTAGCTCGTAAAATAACATAACAATAATACAACTGTAATCATCTCTATCCGAATCATCCCACCACCACTTCGATAAGGCTAAACATAGTCATAGTTACATTGAGGTTGCATCCATACAACAACCACTAGGAGAGAGAAGATAGCACCACAAGTATTCATCTATGATTCTAATGTAAGCTCGATTTCTTGTCCCATGGTGCCCATTCCCTCACTCCAAACACACACTTTTATCTATTTCCATCAAGGTTGGTTAGCATAAGGTTTACAACATAACATGCAACTACATCACTAACAAAATGGTGGTTCACACACATTAACTTAGTGTCTCATGCATGGCACCAATACAAGGTATATCAAATATTTTACATTCATGATTTTCAACACACCACATCACCACATGATGTACCCAAAGTGTAATCACTGTACGATAGGGATCATATACCCACCATAGTTCCTTGAATCATGACATGAATAATTACATGTTACATGAATTGCAATTATGATGAGAACAATTACAACATATAGTTAGCTGCCATATAACATGGGAATACACACATTTTTACACAAATGATAATGACATCATTAAGAAATCCAGTTCACTACAACCAACCTTGTCATACAACATATCAACACACCCACACATCAAAAATGCCAAAAGGATCCAACACTCCAAAATCAACAATCACACTTCTTCCACACACACAACAAGACAATGCTTCACACTCAAATTCACATAGAATTCCTGAAAAGGAGAGAGAATACTCTCATCTTTAACACATCAACATGCCATCAATTATGCACTAAGTGACATACACAACATGTGCGCTAACAATATCACAATTATGACATAGTTCACATCATGCTTAAATCACATTACTCTTCCAATATCAACCACCATCACGCAACACCACCACAACTCCAATCTGTCCTAGAGATTCGAGAGCATGAACCTCCGCTCTCATATCAAGTGTAACACCAACAAACTAGACACATAAGACAACATAGAAAAATATAGAATAACCTTTTTTTTACTTATTCGAAGTATAGAACGACATTAGGTGGTCACAAAGGTTACAACTAACTCTTTGAACAACTTGACACAACGATGACCATATAGGCAACACGGAAACATCCAACACCCATCAAGGATAGTTCACTTTTCTCTTTGACAAGGAACCTTGAAACAGTCCAACCATAATACACATTCACAGTTGAGTACACCCCATGGTGTAAAACCCTTTAAGGTTATGTATTCACTAAAAACATCTTTCAAGACCAGAATTTACAACCTAGAAGATTCAAGTTTGATTCAAGAAATTATTATTACAAAGGTGAACTTCTTTCCTTTATACTATTGACTAATTAGTTTGAGAACAAGGTTTTTGAATGAACTTTAGAAAAACAATTACCAACCCACTAAAATATACCTAGAATTGCACTAATGCCAAGACCATGGAGGGGTTATTATACTAGAAATTTTTATGACATGAAAGAAGAAAATACCAATACTTTTTTGAGAAAACTAAAAATGGTTATAACATTTCTATTCAATAGGGACCACATACCAAAGGTGTCAAAAGATTCTATTGAAATTTTGTTGAGAACAAGAAGGTAACAAAATTGGTCAAGCCACGCAACAAAATTTTCATGATTGTTATAATATCATTAAAAAAATACACATAACAAGGTGATGATTGAGTTTTATTCCTCACAATAATAATTACCAGTTTTGCTACAAAAGGATAAGACAACCTTATTTCATAAATATCGAAAATCCAAGGCAAGAGGCCTTCCAAACTCCTTTACAAGCACCATTCTAAGATTTACAACACATTAGACATTTATACAAGGAACTTAATAAAACAAACCGATGAAACCTTTACAAATATTTCCTTTATCTACTCGCAAGCCATCTGCACAAGTATTAACTTGAGTCAGTTCGCGAGAACTGAGCATGATAAGACTACACATTGAAATAGTATGCTAACATTTAACAATATCATGAAAGGAACATTCTAATTCAAGAAATGGATCAAAGCACAAACCACTAATCAAAATTCTTCACATGAGATAAAAAATTTCACCAGCCAACAAGAAGGAAGTCAAATATTCCAGTTAAGAACAATATCTCAACTAACCAAGGTAAGACCGCAGACTTTATAAGTTAGGAACAAAAGTCAAGAGTATTGGGATTTCAATCATGTAATCATATATATTACATGATTGAAATATAATACTTGATCCATCCATCGTTAAAATCATTGATAAGCCCAAAACAAATAGGATACAATCATAAACGTGAAACAAAAATGTAAATCAGTCCTTTCAAGAGGGAGGTTTCATTGGCCTAAAAGCTAGAGCAACCAAACGAGTGTAAGAAGGGAAACCATCACATGATCAAAGGAGTTGAAAACTAAAGTTCAACCCACAAACTAATTTCTCTCATCAAAAAGAGACTTCAGAAGGTAATGATAAGAGAAAAAAGATAACAAATATATACTTCAATGTATTTTCAATGTAAGACAACCATTTTCAAAATGAAGGCACAAAGCAAACTTTTAATTCATTTCTAGATTTGAAAGGAACTATATTTCCACTAAATACAACTTACAAAATTTCTTCTTTCAACCATTACAATACATGGTTTGATAAATAAATTTTACAAGAACTCTCTTTAAAATATAAGTACATACAAGCCTTCCACTCAAAGGTGGAAACAACATGATAAAATTTATAAAAATAAACTTTCTCTTTCTTGGTCTTCTACACAACAACTCTATCCAAGGCCCCAACTTTAGCTCCTTATTTTCTTCATCTCCAAATCACAACTACAAGGAAGGAGGTATAGGCAACACTCTCCTCCCAACCTTATTCCAATGAGAAGGGGAAGCCTCCCTTCTCATTGGCCCCAAGCCCCAATAATGAAGCAATAAGGGATATTAAGCAACCATGGAAACTTTTACAAAGGCTTCAATAATAAATACACTCATGCCAACAATACTTGCAACACATACAAGCACAATAACAAGAATAACAACAATATACAATTTTCCCAAACACAAAGGCTTAAAATCTAAGCCAAGGGAGAAGAGAAATATGGGTAATCCCTTATACCTCCCAATGGGTTAATTTTCCACCTTGAAAACCTCCAAAAACATCATCCACACAACAAAAATCTTATGCATCCGTCAATCTCCTATCACTCCCTCAAATAGAACATATAAAGATAAGAAATAAAAATTCTTTATCATCACAAGGTGGGATGCCCAACCCAATCCCCCTTGAAATACACATACGAATTGTTATCCCTCCCTCAAAAGATCCCCATTTTCCTTCTCCCACACCATCCTTAAGGTCATACTACCCAAATCCAAAACAAACACATACATTCATGCATTTTACATACGAAACACAACATGTAAAATAAAATGCAAGGGTATAGACCCTACCTTGCCATTGCAAGAACCTTCAATCCACAAGCAACAAGCTCAAGATTTTTCCAAGTCCAAGCCAAATCTAAAATCAATCTCCCAAGCTCGAAAACAAGTAACTCAAGCCAAAATCCCCAAAAATATGAAAGTGTGCAACCAAACCAAGTAACCCCAAAACTACAAAATAACTCACATAAATATAAAATAAGGAGAGGAGGGTGAGGTGGCTCCATGTAGGATGCCACATCACTTCTCCTCCAATCCACTTCACCAAGTCAAAAACAAAGACCAAGACTCATAAATGGGTGGGTGAGGATATGAAAAGTTTCCTTCAACACACAAACTACTACTCCATACTTCTAAGGACACCATTAAAAGAGTTTGTAAGAAAGTGCAATTAATTTCCTTTTTTCTCTTCCAAAACACATAATGAGGCCTAATTTTGACCCCTTACATCATAGGTATGGTTGGTGGGTGATTTTAAGAGGTAGGGGACAAAATTAACTTGTCCCAAAAGCCTCCAAAAGTGGTCTCCAAACAAAAATTCGAGATTTGAAAAGTGAGACTGAGCACAAAAATCCAAAATCAATAAAATCCATCTCAAAACCATAGTATAAAAAGGACTATCCACCACAATGAATGCCCACATAATCACATCTAAAATTAACTTTAAAACATGATTAATTGACTAAACAAAAGTACATTAATTAAGCAATATTGAAGTGAGCATACATTACAATAAATAATTTACATTCACAACCAAATAAATAAAATGAAAAAGGGAAGAACAACACAAACACATGGTCACATTTGAGGTCACCCCCATGGGTCCCTCTAACAAACTCAATCACAACACAACAATATACACGAACACAAGTTTCCAAGGTGACCTTGTTGCCAATATCCAATATTCTTTCATGGTTGGTCTCCTAGCCCCTTCTTGATTGTTGTGATATAATATCCTACAAACAATCAAAAATACCCCTTTGGCCTTAAGGCAACATCAAATACATCAAGAAATAAAACGCACATGCATATCATGCAACAAACTCATACATGTGGCTAAATAATCATCAAAGTTAAAAATTATATTAATTGTTTAGAATTTATAAATAATTAAATTCTACCATTCCATCAATATCAATGAGATCACAAGACTAGCTCAAACATCTAACAATGATTAAATGTTTAAATGTTACTTTTTCCTCTTTCAATGTACATGTGAGCCATGTGAATGTATACAAAGAAGTAGTGTATCTCAAAACCTTTTTCCCTATAATAGACTTATAATTCCTTCTTAAAATAAACTTATCCTTTATTTTATATTATCTTTTTAGCATTTTAAATTTGAAGATGATCACTTTGGTTCATGATGTTAGTGACTAAATTTGTTTGAAATGGAAGATAGTAGTTATATGTTAAAAATAGTTGTTGCTTCTAGGTGTCTAAATTTTTTTGGTTATGTTATGCGAGTCACTTATCCACTTTCATTTTATTATCTCCCTATGTACTAATGTCTTATCCGCCTCCAAATTTGTTTGTCCGAATGTACCCAATTTTCCAATGTTTCATTTTTTTACGCTTGGCTGGAAATTTATATGTTTTACTTTCAAATTATCACTGTGTGAGATTTATATTTTTTTGGACAATAGTTGTCCTTAGCTACATATAACAATTGTTCTTGGTATTATTTCCTTGAATCTTGTTGGGCTTCCTAATTTGAAGCAAAGTTACAAACTAGTTTGTGAGGCATTTCTTCAAAGAGATTTTAATATTTTTCCTTAGGGTTGTCCATAAATTCTTCAGGAAGAAATGCGATGATGGATGTAAGGTCAATAGGATAGATCATGGAAATATAACTCTATTTCCAATTAGAAAGCATAGACTTGTCAAACAATATCACTAACAATATTATATAAAGTAAAGAGAAATGCTTTTCAACGGCTATTCAATAGATTTTAGTGAAAATCTATGTAAGCTTGTAACAAACAGATAAATTTGAAGGAGATGAAAATCTATAAATACCTGGAGAAGACCTCTAGATACTAAAGCCCACAAAGGATAAACACCTCACCGAGAGGAACTCGTAATATATGCAACTAAAGTTAAGCCACACGCAAAAGCAAAGTTTATTCACCAAAACAAAAAAATAAAATCTTACCAAAGAGGAACACCCCTAATAGTGGCAATAACAAAACATACTCTATCAAGAAACAACCATGAGCACATTAGTGAAAAATACAAAGGAAAACATCGAAAAAAACCCATAAAAACCACTTTCTACGTAGGCCAAACCTCCTTGACAATCAAACCCGTTGTGTAAAATATGTCATGCATAATATAACCTCTTCATTCTCAAACAACATGCAATTATTTCAACCATGAAGCACAATGATCATTAATCACAAAGAAAAATGGCCATGCAATCTTTCATCTAATCATGTAATCTTGCATCTACTCCACTTGAATGCGCAGAGACGCTCCAATATGTTTTAGCTTCCAAATATTATTCAAGCGGGAAAATATTTTAGCTGCCCAACATTAATGAAGTGGGAAAGTCAATGTCACAGATTGTTCACACTTTTCTCTAGGGAAACTACCGTACATCCCTCATCCACGGCTACATCGTCAATCCCTCTCTTACACCATTAGATTAATACCTAAGGAAGCACAATTAGTGTGTTGTGCGTTGATTGGGTACCTTTAAACTCAATGAGATCCATGGCCTCTCAGACAAATCCAACAACGTTGGATTTCAACAATCATGCACCTTGCAAGTAAAATCCTTCCAATATCTAACATGTGCTAGACCCAACAAGTCACAAATTAAGAAAGAAACGTCATTCGACTTAATTATGAGGTGTAGTATCGTAATGGTTTTGTTGGTTGGTATTATTAGGATCATCACTTGTGTACGAATCTTTTTGCATTTTATGCATAAAAAGTTGAGATTGTGTTTTTTATGTGGGATGGATCTTACAAATGATGTTCGATATAGAGGATATACGTTGAATCATATTTTCCTTGGATTCATGCTTGGTGGCATTTAAGTATGCTTCACCTAAAGACAAAGAGGGAAATAATTGCATCCCGTTGAATGGATAAGGTGAGAGTGTACTGATGTCCTCCAAAACAAGGAGAAGCTCCTATGACCCGTGACACCACAATAAAGCTCTCGTGTCTAATGACACCCAACTTATTGGTGTCGGGAGTAAAACTCCATTATGTTAGCATATCTCTACCAAACATGCCAACCATTAAAGAAATGGTGTAGACCATCTTACACCAAATACAAAGAGGGACCTCTAGTCTCATTTGGTATACCTACCAAAAAAACCATTTTTATGTATGGGGAATGCGACACCACAAATTCCCATCTATTCAATAATGTGCCTCTCTCCAAATATACGTTCACCACTCATATTTCATATCTTTCAATGATCCATAATTTTTTATTAATTGGTTAATCTATCAAGAGTAGAAATGATATGGTGTAGGAAAATTTGAACAAGGCATTACTAATCAGATTCACTGATATGATTTTCCATCCTAGAAAACTTCCATTAATTCTAGAAAAACTCCCACATTTTCTCAATGAAGCCATATGATAAGGTAAGCGTTGAATGATGTACTTCAATACCATATGTTTGTACGAGAGGTCCTCATCCAAATGCATAAATTAGTGTACTACTCCAACAACTGCCATATCACAACCTCGCTTTCGTGAAGATTTACAAATAAAACTAGAGCCCGTAGAATGCACGGGTGCAACCCAGTCCAACGGTCATATGTACCGCGGATAATATATATGAGAAGCTCAGTTTCGTCAAGATTTACTGTTAGCAGTCCGCGATGATAATGAAAGAAACAGTTAGCAATCCAAATCAACTCATAAAGTGGTCATTAGTGACTGTAAACAAATTGTGTTTTCTCTCTATATATTCTGCTCGGACATCCAAAGATTGCAAAGAAGTTGAATTATTGAGATTGATAAGAAATGGCAATGGAAATGAAGAGCGTGTGGAAGGTGGTTTACGTTGTGGTTGCGGCGGTAGTGATGATGAGCGGCGGGTCGTATGCCGCTATTTCTTGCGCTACTGTTACGAATGATTTAGCTCCGTGCGCTCCGTATGTTGCAGGGAACGCGGTTAAGCCGTCGAAGTTTTGCTGTAATGGTGTGAAGTCGCTGAATGAAGGCGTCAAAAGCAGCGCGGACAGGAGAGGCGCGTGCAGCTGCATAAAGTCATTAGTCACTCGCTTCCCCATTGACGACGCCAAAGCTGCTGCATTGCCCAAACTCTGCAATGTCAACATCGGCGTTCCCGTCAGCCCTTCTGTCGACTGCTCCAAGTAATTATTATTCATCTCCTCTACTCTACTCTACTCTAATTCCATTAATACTCCAAACTAATTACATACTCTTCTTCTGCTCAACAGGATCCAATGATCATATTCTGCTCTCACAACTTTGCCCGCCTTCACTTGCGTTGCGGGGATAACTAGTAATAAATGATTTATGTGCTTATCTTGCACAGAAATTCCAGTATTGTTTACTAAAATGTCAAACCTAGGAGAAAGTAATTTTCGAGCTTGCAAAGCAATACAAAAACTTCAATAATTCTCACTATGCAGCGGTATTTTGAAATGAGAGCCAGACATAAAAATTTCATATTATGTAAATGCAAGTTGATGTGAATGGTATAAGAATTACAAGAAACAAGCATACAGATATATTTAGAAACAGAAACCCTATAGAAATTTAATGTTACGTAAATACATGTAGACGTGACTGCTATAACAATTATTAAATGCATGTATACATATATATGGAAGTAGACATAAAATTGGATTTAGGACAGCAAGCATTGATTTCATATTGAAGGAAACACAAGTTTTAATAATGGATATTAAAAATAAAATGATTTTTAATGAGATTTGAAATAAATGTTTTTGACTATGATACATTTTTATAATTCGATTCACATAACGGGAGGAACAAAAAAAAATTTATTTGTTTTTGGCTTTGTAGAGGCATCACAATTTTGTTGTTATATGAATCTTCATTGATAAAAAGACCTATGTGAATTAGATATTCATGTTCCCTTGAAGTAAAGTAACATGTTATCATAATACTATAAAGGAGGATACGATACTTTTAGTTTATATATATAGATATATATAGATATAGATATAGATATATGAAGTTAAAAAATGAGGTAAAATATGTCAATTTGTTTGGTTCAAACTTCTTTCAACTGGGAAAACAAGATACAAGAGTAAATATGTTTTGTCTATATTCGAGGAAGTTATAATGGAGGATCAAAACATGCATGAAATCATTATATACATTTTGTGCAACAAAATTTATATACCTATGTTTGTTACAATAGAGAAATTGTCGGCAAGCCTCTCTTTCTTTCTAATTATGTTGTAGTAATTATGTTTCATTTTAGAGTAGTGCTTTACAATGAATTCAAGTTCTATATCAGGGCCAACTATATATTTAATTCTTTTCAAAACATAAATTTTAGCCCTTGCATTTTATTTCTATTAATATCGATTGTATCTTTATTTAGTGTAAGGACATTTCCATTTTGAACGTTATTTTTCTGTGGGTACCCTATGTTACTAGTATAGTTTTTTGGGCCTGTTTGATCCCCACACTTGACCATTATAATAATCGAATATAAAAATGATGTACGAAGGGAATTTATTGGGGTTCTAATCTGATAGGATATACAATATATTTGACCTCTCCAATACAGCCATTCACAAGAACAAGTTGAATCTGTCACGCCCACAAATTTGACACACAAATACAATAGTAAAAATAACGGAATAATTTTTTTTTACTTACATTGTTTGATACATAATAACACAAGGGATTGCTTAGGACAACACATAACACATGAGACGTTTGCACAAACACTATCCCACGTAGATAACATGAAAAATAGATGATGAACATGCAGGCCACCTTTCTCCAAATAATAAAGCATAACATAATGATTCAACTGTAGTATAAACTCCCCTATAGGCAACATCATAACACATCACTTTCCTGGTTTGTATATTTATTTCAGTCATATTTCATTATTGACCTTACTAACTTGACAATCACTTGTCATGCATTCCATTATTCTTCTTTAAAGTAGACTACATTATCTTTATTTTACTTAACATTTCAATTATAATGACTCCCTCTAATTTTTCTTATTTCCCTTATTGTAATAGAATGTTGTAGCTAGATTGTTGATAAAAACATCTGTACCCACATGAGGCTATTGGTGTTTTTTCTAATGAGTTATTTTCTAAGTTGCATGTTTGTTTAGTTTTGCAATTTATCTCAGTTGCAACAAGGAAGGTGTTACTACTCAAATTAGTCTCACCCCGTTTGTCATTAAAATCCCTTAGTTTGTGGCCTCTGTCACGTTTTTATCTCCTCGTGTTGGTGCTTGAAGACTTTGTCCTCCATTTGATTGCCATGATCAGTTCCTTCCTTGGTCAAAGAACACTTCAAGATCCATAATTTGTTTTTGTTTCTCTGTCCATCTGAAGGTGTATGAAAATCAGGTGTAAAGCACGGGCTATTCCTTTCCTTCCATTTTCTCGTAGTCCGTGTTGTTGTCCTTGTCACCTTTTCTCCCAAATACCTAAAGAAACATGAATGGATGTAACTCAGAGGATCATGTTTGAACCTTATAACATTTCCAAATTCTTTGTCCTTGAAGAAAATTTCATCTCCGGGCTCAAATGGTGGTTTTCCTACATTTTACGGTTTGACAGTGTGTTGTTCTGTAAAATTTACATATTTGCATAAGTGGAAACATTTCCCCTTTTGGTTGGATGTAGCTCGGCAGGCACTCTAAAAACTTTGTGGATCATTTCAACCCAAAACTTGTCCACATGGAGGAATGACGCTCATTTGAAAACTCACCTTTGGTTTGGCCTTGGAGTTATGCCGGGGAATCACAAAGAATTCCGCTCCTTGTTAACTTGTTATTATTCTTGTTTATATGAAATGTTATGTTTGTTATAATTGTTTAAGCTTTGTGGATGTGCTTGTGTGTGGTTGGTTAGTAGGCCTTAAGTTGGGTGTGGGAGAAGGGCTTATGGGACCATTGGGGAGGGAAAAGGGAGTTTTGTGAGGAATGCATTTGGTGGGAATGTGTTTGGGAGTTTCACCTATGGGGATGGAAAAGGAAATCATGCCTATTGTGTTGCATACTTGCAAGTGAGATATAAGGATTTTGTGTTGATTGTTTTGTGCACTTGGAGGCTTAGGGTGAAACTCCCACTTCACTTGGGAGGCATAACGAGGTGGTTTCTCATAGCCCTTGCTCCATTTGGTTTGAAATCAAACCTTGTGTGTTGTTGAAGTTGTCAACTTGATTAATATGTCATTTTGGTTATGTTGAATGTCTTGAATGTATGTTGTTTGTGAAGCCTTTATGTTTAAATTTGGCAATTGTTTCTCAAGACCCCTCATGGTTCTTTTGTTAGAGCTCAGGGGAAATTAAGGGGATGGATTATCCTCTTGATGGATTAAAGGTGAGGTGGAGAGCATGGCCTGCTGTTACCCCTTCCTTTGTATTTCGACCCTTTTGTGAAAGTTGAAGAATGTAAGATTTTCTTCTACCATTGGGAGAAGACATGAAAATTGAGGCTGATATATTTGGTCTTGGTGTAAATTGTTCATTTTATTATTCCCACTTGAGTGGATGATTGTAAATTTATAATTTTGAAAGAAAAGTTGTAATTGTTCTTGGAAATCTCCATAAATTGTGAAATCCTTTTAGAGTGTTTGTATGAGAAATTTATATTTTCAAATGTGTTAGTTGTGAATGGAAACTACAAAATTTGTTGCATTAGTTAAATAAAATAAAAAACTTGTAATGGGTGGAAATAGCAATATATCTCTTCCTATAAAGTTTGTTTCACTTCCTCCAAAGTGTGATTCTTGTCATTTTACAATCATTGAAAGTCTTGTGAAATTTCACTTGTTGTTGGGAATGGTTGAAATTTAGTTGGTGAATGAAAGTAGATGGATATTGTTTTATTAAAAGAAAGACAATTTGAAAATGGTAAAATTTATAGTTATATTCATTGTTAAGTTGTAGGAAGGAAAAAGTTGTTAAAGATTGTTAGAATGAGTTGGGTAAGAGATCTTGTCAATATCTCAACTTAGCCTTGTATAAAAATAAACAAAAAAAAATTGACATTTGTTATTATAAGAGAACAAAAGCATATTTATTTTTACTACTTGAAATATAACTATGTTTGACGAAATTATATATGAATGATTTTTGCCCTTATAAATCATGAGCTAATGTAGTTTTCTTATCGAAAAAGAAAGAGAAATTGAAATAAATTCGGTTAGCTTAATATAAAAAAATTATTAATATTACTAACATATTAATATAATTGCATTTTTATAATAATGATGAAATCTGAATATTAATGATAATATATAACTATATATATAAATTATTATTAAATATTATTATTAATAAAGATATATATTAAATAAAACTTATAAAAAATTAATTAAAAAAAGAAACTTGTATTTAGTGCCTTGTGTTATAGCCGACTCGGCTTGGCTTGGTGAGTATGTGGGTAGTGGGTTGGGGGATAGGGTACCGCCTCCACCCCAACCCATATTACCACCACCCCAACCCATATTAATATGGGTTGGGGTGAGCGGTGCCCCCACCCCCAACCTACAAACTTAAATAAAATTAAAAACTTGGGTGGGGGCCAAGTCCCCACCAAATTAAATCATTTCCTTTGTAAATAAAAACAACGACCTAATTTGTTAACGCGACCTGTGAAAAAACCCTATCCATGGATTTTGTTGATAATGGTTGATTATATGTTTGTGTGTGTATTTATTTATTTATTTATTTTGGGTCTTCTCAAATAATAAATTTAATTATATATACATTTATATATATACACACACAATCGTATATAGATGTAAATATATATATATATATATATATATATTGATATGAATATTTTTACACCTATGTATATATATTTAAATGAGAAAGAAATGTAAATATTACAAAATATATATACATCTATTGGAAAAATGCCCATATACCCAAATGGGTATTTACATTGAAATAAATTTACAAAAATAGAAGTTTTCCTATCAAACCCTAGGAGAGCGTAGAATATGAATAGTAAGCAAATTAAAACAAATAATATTGGTTATGTGTGTATCCATCCCAAGTTTTCTCTCCCTCTTCCATGGCTTCCTTCTCTTCCTCCTTCCCTTAACTTGCAAAACAAAATGAGCAAATAAGTCAAATGAAAGAATAAAAGAAACTCTCCATATAGATTAGGGTTGTTTTGAAAATTCTCCATCCAATGGTCTAGATTGGTTTCATCCAATGGCCAAGATTGTTCCCTACAAATGTTAGGTGGGAGTTAGGTGAGATCATCATTTGATCACATGGGTCAAGTTTGAATGGGGCCACTTAAGTGGTGTTGAAGTTAACTCTATTTTGGTATTTCAAAATGATTTATTTTAGTGACTTTTAAAAATAAAAGGCCATGACCTTGTGATAAATGAAAGTAAATTCATTCCCTTAGTAATTAGATAATATTTATAATGGTGGCTTAAATTTAATAGTTCTATTTAAATGGAAGGACATGATTAAACATAACATTAGAATAAAAATTTTAAATGACTTTAGGCACCAAATTATTAAAGTAATTTAAGATTATAGGATTGATTTTTTAAAAAAATTAAATAAAGATGAAATATTAATATTTAATTAATTTTGTGACGATCGTCTTTTAACCGAGGTATAGCTAAACATTGCATTTTTCCTTTAACAAAACAAATCTTATTCCATAATTTTTCTATTATAACCTTTATTTGTCTTGGGTTTCGTGGGTTAATTTTGGGGGTATTGCACATATGAAGATAAGCAATTTTTGAAATGTCTTAAACTCAATATCATATATGTTAAAGCTTCAGAGAAACCCTGTAAATAACATTAATATGATATGAAGATAACAACCAAGAACAAGTCTCAAAATATGCCTTCCTTCTTCAACTCGCTCTCAAAGAAACAAAAACAACTTTGTTTTTCTAAAATACACCTCATGATAACTCAACCAACTACAATCCTGGAATAAAATTAAAAAAAAATTTGGCTAGGCCCAAAGGGTCTTCATAATAAGATAAAATGGGTTCCAAACAATGAGAATTATTATACACAAAACTTCATTTTTATAGCCTCTCCTTGATTCAAATTCAAAATAGGTCAATTTCCCTCGACTTTAATGACCATACTAGCCTAAAAAAATTCCATAAGAATCACTAGAACATTCAAAATTGACTCATACAGGTCATCGTAGTAAAAACACGTTATCTAAGCACCAAAACCCAAAACCTTTGCATTGGAATGACAAACATCCCCTCATTATAAGACAATGCTTAGTCATTACCCAAAAACCATCATGTATGATTAAAATAACATTTAAAATTCATAAATGGTCGTAATTTATCTCAACCAATCAAATTATTTCATTTAATGGACCCAATACTCTTTATACTTGTTAAAATTGTTGTTTCCCACACCTTTCATCACCTAGAAAACTTAATTTTGCCACCAAATCACATCTACTCAACCAAATGATACCATTTGACAACTTTATGGAATTTTCAAAACTTGTAGAACACTTCTAAGAAAGTTATAAGTATTTAATCAATCACCTTCTCAAACCATAACCACTTTTGTCTTCACCAAATCAACCTACCAAACAATTTATTTCCAAAGGTTAGCTCATGAAAAACTTTATGTGAACATTCAAGACCTAAAAATGACTCACCTGGATGAATATTTCATCCTTCTTCAAATTCCAGGTGATAGAAATCATCACCTAATCCATCTCATGATCCAACAAATTCAAAACTCGAAGCAAAACATATCATGTCATGCACGGGCAAAAACCTTCATGTCCAAAGAATGACTTAGAAACCACATAAAAACACCTTATCACAAGAAAAACCTCATATCATTGTAAATATATCTTAATATTATTTTTAAACATTTTTAACTATCTTAAAACTCCACTTGTAGCTCTTGTTATTACCATTTTACTTAGCACTACTTTTTGAGGCCTCAAAATTGTCCTTTGACCAGTCAACCTAAATGGACCTCAATTGACCATGTACTTACATGAAAATGTCCAAAAACATAGATTGACATCAAGATAAGCTATCATAAATTCCATAACATCAATTTAGATCATACCTCATTTGGAAAACTATATCCTAAAAAAATTCTTCTTCATAAATTGAATTGTTCTAGTGGGGCCCAATCATCACCATGACCACAAATAAATATTTTTGAAAATATAAGAGAATAATATACATCATCCAATCATAATTTTTTATAAAAATAAAAACTATCTCACTATATGTAGTGCCCACTTCCCTTTGACACCTTTTGATACATGATCATGATACTGCTGATCATATTATGGACATGATTATGGACCTTATTATAGTATGATGTTAGATGTTAGATCATGGATTATTGTTGACCTTGATTCAGTTATGATGCATGATGATTATTAGAGAAATTTTTATATACTGATGATGATATGATGTTTGACATGGTTATATTATGGATGTTGTTCGGACATGTGATATTTGGATATTGTGAGTAGACCTAGAAATGGAAATTATTTGATGATGATATAGTTGTTGAGTAAAATTGCAAATGATCTTGTTGGTTGCTTGGATGTTGTTGTGATTCATATATCTAGATGATTTTGGAATTTTATTTATATTATTTTGGATGTTCTAATATGGCCACAAGGCCAAAGGAAGTGTTTGTGTTTTACTGAGTTAAAATATCACAAGCAAACATCGGGGATTGGAGACCAACCACATTGGAATTCTAGATGAATTCAACAAGGTCACCATGGCAACTTGTATTTGTTTGTGTGTTTGATTGTGTTAGGGATTCCGTGGGGGATCACCTTTAAACATGACCAAGGGTTATGCGTATTTATTTATTAGATTATTTTTATTGATGTTTGTATGTGTTTATTAAGTGATGTGTTTATCCCTTTTATTTAAATAAATTATGGTATATAATGTGAGTAATCATATTGTTAAAATAAATTAATCAAATTGGGACATAAGAAAGTAATTATTGGAGTGGTTGACTCTTGTATTAAATGTTGTAAGATATGTGTAAGAGATATGTAAGTAAAATTTGGAGTATGAAACACTTCATCTTCTTTGGAATTCGAAATTGTCCTTGGAGACTGACTTTGGAGGCTTGTGGGACAAGTTAAACTTGTCCCATACCTCTTAAATTTGCATACCAACCTTACCTATGGTTGGAGAGTTTAAATCTAGCTTTCATTATGCATTTTTGTAAGCCTAGCTGAATGTTTTAATTGCACTTCTTGCTTGAAATTAATTTCAGTCCTTTGGGATATGGGCTTGATTTGAGTGTGTAAGTAAGACTGTCATATTATTCACCTACTTATTTATTGTGTCTTAGAGATTGAAGTTGACTTTTGGGTTGGGGTTGAGGATGTGTGATGTGGCATCCTACATGGATCCACCTCATCCTCTTCTCTTCCCTCTTCTATAAAATTTGAATTGCTTGCCATTGTTTTGGCTGGCTTCACTTTTGGAAACTCCTTTTGGGGGCAAATTCTTTTGCTATTTTGGATCTCTTGCTTTGGAGAAGTTTTTGGAAGATTGTTGCATGCTTGTGCTTGGCTGATTTGGATTGCTTACATTGGGTTAAAGCTTGTTGTTTTGGAACTTGGAACAACTCCATCATGGAGAGGTAGGATCTTAGATCTTGTAATGCTTATTTTTGTTTATGAAATTGTTATTCTTGTGAATGTTTTTGCATGTTTGTGGGATGTTGGGTAGATGTCCTAGGAATGGTGTAGGAGAAGACTAATGGGTTTATTTTGTGGGAGGCACAAGTGTTTCAGTGGAGGTATAAGTGTGTAGGGAGTTGGGATTTGGGTTCCACCTTACAAAGAAATAGTTTACATTTATTTACTCATTATGGGTTGCCATAAGAGGTTGGGAAGGCATAAGGAAATTTGAGGAATAAGGGGTACTTGGGGTAGGCATAAGGGAATGTCGGGGATTTGATATACTATATTTCGGTGGTTTGAAATCGGTGGTTATACCCATTTCCCCTTTGGGAGGCATAAGTAACATCTCCCATAGTTTCTTTCTCCTTTTCCTTGCTTGTTGAAGCCTTAGTGTTTTTTTTTCATGCTTTAATGTAGTTGTAAACTACATTCTATTTTGACCGTGTTTTATATGTGAAATTATTGCTTGTGTATCATGGAATACTTTGTTGCCATGAGTTGAATCACATCTTCTATTGCATTATGGTTGGGGCTCAGGGGCCAATGAAGAAGGATGGATTCTCCTTTTCATTGGATGTCTTGGTTGGGTGGAGAGTGTTTCCTTTCCCCTACTCTTGTTGTGATCAAAATTTGGAAGAATGATAAATCTGCATGTTATTGTTCTGGAGCAAGGGAAAAAATGACAGTTTGACAGTCCCTTGTTGAGATAAATCTTATTGTAACCTTTCCCACTTGAAGTGGATGAACTTGTATATTTTGTAATGGAAAAATGTTTTGTATTGATTATGAAAGTTGTAAATTGAAATGTGAAAGAGATATACTCTGTTTCTATTTTTTGAAAGAAAGAATTGTATTTTATATGATGAATTTGAAGAATGAAAGAAAGAAGTTGTAAGTTGTCTTTTCAAATCAATAAATTATTGTATTACCTTTCTCAAATTGCATTGTTGTATTGAATCTGATAATTTAAATGTATTTGAAATCTCTGTTTGAAAGCAAAAATGTGTATGAAGAAAATGTAATACTCTGTCTTTTGAAAGGAGTGAACTTGGAAATTAGAGTTGTGTTTTGTCTTTGAATACTTTGATTTGAATCAACTTGATGTATTAGATTTTAATTGGAATGTATTCTAATACTTAGAAGATGAAAATTGGAAAATAGATCTATTCAAAATTGATCTCTGTTTTATGTTTTCAAACTGGAAAATATTTAATCCAAAATGCACAGATCAAACCTACAACAAAGAAATAACAAATGAAACATTAAATTGGACATAATAATATCTAAACGAATTCATCTAGACATTAATACTTAAGAAATTTCTTAGAAAACTTAGCAAAATCAGGCTCAAACCGTTTTACTATCATTTTGCTGTCAAAGTTGTAAATTTTCAAATTGGAACTCAATCAAACAAATTTACCTTCAAAATCCATCCTAAATGCCTCTAAGAACAATCCTCCATGCCTATTTGACATGTTGAGAGAGGAAGAAGATCAAATTGAGTAAAATTTTATAAGTCAAAATTTACCAGTTTTCACTTTGAAAGCCTTCACATCATTTTTGTGAAATAGACCCTTTAAAATTTATCAAAATAATCTTTTTATGATTCCTGTGCAAATAGGACGTCGAGATCTTTCCAAAAAGTTGATGCAGGAGCATCAAGGAACAACACATAATAAGGTCATATAAGACCATGATACATGTTTTTAGGTGTGAATAAATGAATGTTAGAGTTAAGTATGTTGTAGAAGTGAATATATGCTTGTAAGAAGATGATAAGGAGACTTGACTTGGCATTTAAGGAGTAATATAGGCTAATTAAGGTCTTTTTGAGCCTTGACATCATGTAATAGCTTCCTTGTATGGATTACGGGGAGACTATCAAGGTGATATACACAGGATTTCTATGTTGAGAAGATGGTTGAGTCTTCCTAGGAGTGTGAGTTGGCTTAGGAGTCAGTTTAGGAGCTTTAGAGAGTCTATTCTTAGCTAATGAATACCTATTTCATAGGTGATTCGATAGAGATGAAGCGAGCAGGGGTTCTCAATTTTTTGAAAGGATGGAACAATGAATAACAACATGTATATGATGTTTGAAAGAATAAATATACTCTGCTTTGTATGAAACAACTTGTTTTCAATGGTGTGCACAAGGATCTGGTAGGACAAAGAAGATAGAAACCCTCCATGACCTTCAAATGATGTAACTCTCTTGATTATCAGCATGGAAAGATTCTACAGGTGATGTGGATCACATTGGTAATTTTTGTATGTTTTGAAAATGCATAATTTGGATTTTATAGCAAATTATGCCTCTCGGGCCTGAACTAGGGCTTCGTATATCTTTTTATTCCATGGATAGAATCACTTGAAACTTTTACAATATCTCTGCATTGATATGATCTAAAGATCATCCAAATTTGGTGAAGAATGATCTTGTGTCGCTCAAGCTATAGGTGACTGTGTATTCGAGATACAACAGTGATGTATAGTTACAGTCAAATAAAGAACATACACAGTTTTTGCATTATAGCATGACTAATCATGATGATAGATTGATATGATGGACAAAATAGGGATATATGGGATGTATTTGCATGATCTCAGGTTTGAATGCATGAAGTTATTACCTTGTTAGTATATAAAAGATGATTGCACAGGATTAGGACTGTATTTGGCAAGAAAGGAGGACTGCAAACATGAAGGAGATGGATACAATATGATGAAAATACACTAATGGGAGGGAACCTATCCAGGTATATTTGTTGAATATGAATGACATTGGGCATATAGGTACAAGGGAAATTCCTTCCCTCTAGTTATAATCAGACTGTACAGTGGTCTAGGACTGTGTTAGTCCACAATAAAATGTTCAAAGGGCTAATGTCAAGGAGAATTAGAGTTAAGTACCTGTGCATGGATGTTGGATGATGACTATCCTAGTACTATTAATGTGTTCCATGATTCTAGAGAGAAATCTACCAGTGATTTGGAGTAAATGTAGACTGTGTAGGGGTTCTAGGATGTATAAGTCACTTCAAAAACATACAAGCGAGGTGATAAAGGAAAAACCTAGATCTAGGACAGTATTTGGTACTCATGAATACCTCAACCATGGTGAAGGGAGGTCTGTTGAGCTGTTGGTATGCCCTGGGAACCAACTAATTGAGTATTAAGAGTTTGAGTTGGATGCTTTTAGACTAAGTTCAGTCTTGAGGGCAGAGTATTGAGACTGCACACTAGTAGAAAGATGCTTGAGTATTCATAAAGGAACTTGAAACATTGGTTTGTTGCCTTGGTCATGTTCCATCAATTTAGAAAAGAGCTTGTGACTATACAGAAGAAGAGCTCCATTTGGGTGAAAAGGTGTATGGTAAGAGAACTCAAGAAGGTATGAATGCTAGAGACTTTATGAACGGATTTTGTAGCTTGGGACAGTCATAGAAGTTATTTACATCTTTTATATATTGTTTCAGTGATCACAAGGTGATCACCTTTGCTCATCAAGTTAACCCTCCTCCAGTTGTTGTCTTCAAGAATTAGCAGGTACTAGGTCTCATTGGATCTCAAGGTGATAAGAAATACAAGAGATGATGTTGCATGGACATCAATTGATGATCCTCTAGCAGGGGTGGATGGAGTAATAGAGCAAGTTCACGTGCTTGAGTAGTTTCAGAGAAAGATCATCTAAATGACCCCCTGCATCAAAAGTCCTTATTTTCCCAAAACCAAGATCCCAATCAAAAGTTATGGCCTTCTGAAGTTTTACTTCATTTTGGCGTAAAAAAAAAAAACATTCTATCTCATCACAAAAACAACTTATAGGAAAAATTTCCTTGGTGGACCCGTGGGCACTGAATTTTCCTTTTGAACTTTTGGTCAAAAATGCAAAAGGAACAAAATCCTCAGCTCCGCTAACCCGCAAGCCTTTCTTTTTGTCAAAAATTGTCTCTCAATTCGAAAAAGAAATTTTGGGAAAAATTTCCCAAATGACCCGCCACCCCACTTTTTCTTTCTCGGTTGTCTTTCATGCTTATACAGCCTACAACATTTAACTTAACCTTTAAAAATATTGGGAATTTTTTTCTAATTTTCCCCACCGCCCACAACAAATCAGATTTTGCTACATGGCCTCACAAGGCAATGGCAGAGGCGCTGGAACTCGTTTAAACCTTAGTGTTTTCAAAATTAAAATTGGGAAAATTTTCTAAGTTTTCTCAGTAGTCTCGCTGGCCCACAACCAATCGGGGCTTCCACGTGGCGCCACCAGGCGTTGTCGAGGAGTGGATCCTTTAGAAAACTTAGCGCTTCGAGAAATTTTTAGGAAAATTTTCCTAAGTTCTCCCACCGACCCGTAGCCAATGGATGGTTGACATGCATCTTCACGACACGTTGGAAGAGGCATGGAGAGTTTCAAACCTTTAAACATTTTTTCTTTTAAAAATCAAAATTTTCTAAATTGCTTCAACGGCCTAATGGGTTGTAGCAAATCAAAGCTTGACACGTGGCACCTTGGGCGTCGGTGGAGGCATGGATAGTTTCAATCTCTTAGCACTCTTCGGTAAAAGGATCAAAGTCTTATATTTCTCCGGCGGCTCAACTTTTCGCCAGAGCTTGGAAATGCCGACAAGTGTCCTTTCGGGCTGGCATGCGCATGGAGGAAAATCACGTTTTTTTCCCAAAAGGGAAAAAGTGCTAAAGTTCTTCTCCACACCCCCCAGTCCACATTTCTCCTCCGGGAAAAATTTCTCTCTGAAGTCCATAGACCCGAGTTGGGGAAAATTTTCTTCCCCAGGCCCGCAGCCTACTCTTGGGAAAATTTTCCTCCCAAGGTCCGTCGGCCCATAACTTGAGAAATATGAGAAGTTAGGAGGACTTCTTTATATCACTGGAAATGTGAGGAAATTTCCTATCTAATGGGAATGTTTTTGGGAAGTTTTGAGTGTGTTAATTAGAGAAAAATCATGTTGAATCTTTAAAGCCGGAGAGAGCGGTATAGTGAGAAAATTACCCTCTTAATCTAAATGGTTACTTTAACCCTAAGTTTTGACCTTGAGAATTTTAATAATTGTTGTAATGGGAAAACTATAAGCTATTAACTATAATTGCCCTTTAAACTTGTTTCTAACAATTTGTTGTCTCGTATCTTGGTTGTAGACACTTTTAAACAAAAAAAATTATTCCATAATTTTTCTAACTAATCCTAGGTTTCTCTTGAGTCTCAAGTGGGTTGTTTAGTGGGCATTACACTATACCTCTTATTTTACAAGTTGGTCCCAAATAGGGTTTAACTAGGGTTATAGAGAACTTTATCTTCTTAACCTTTGTTCATAAAAGCTGTGATGATGAACTGGCCTAATTATTTTTAAAAACTTTCTGAGACTCAATTTATAACCATCCCTAAAATTCATGGTGAACATTAGAACTTTAAACTGAGTGGAAGTTGCCTTGTTTTCTACCTTATTTTACAAAAATTCTTAACATACAAAATACTCATCATGGAAACACGGAAGTTTTTCCACAAAGACAAGGACACACCCTTCTAACATATCCAATCATAAATTATTCATCACCATACCTAAAATACTCCATATATCGAGAGTTGCATAGAAACTCCTTAAGGTTTCCTTTGTAGAAGCTAGGGTCTACTAAAAGAATGCTATAAATCATCATGAAATAACTAAAAATGATTTAAAAATACTTGATATAACATTATAAACATGAAGACATGCATTTATGAGCTCATATAGCTCCAAAATCAATCTCACACCTCTTGACTATCATACCTACTCCAAATAAGCACATGTAACACGGTGAATCACATCTATCTGCATTATGCACTTTCGTGAGTGCATAGAAACTCTCCAAACCTTCTATCCATCATGCCAACATGCTTCTCAAGCATCCAAGAAGATCCTACCTCCATGCAACATCACCTAGGCACCTGAATAAGCTTACAACAACAAGGAATTCCAATTGAATCTCTCGCATCACCATAAACACATTTGAACCAATATTTCAATCATCATATGACCCTAAGACATCATCCACTTTTTCATTAATTTTTTTGCATCAATAAAAGACATATAGGACTACATGCCAACATATATGAGATAGACATTGTGCGGGTGAGTAAATTCTATATACATGCGATCGATGAGTATATTGTGGGAATCTTGGTAAAAAAATGTGTAGGCGATGGAAACCTATGTGAAGAAGAATGTGGTTTTGATGGACACTTACATGGAATACAAAAAGGAGGTGACTTGTGTCTCTATATGTAGGAGTGTTCCTAAAAATGGGCCTAGACTAATGTCTTTGGACTATTAGTGTGATGAGACAACGTATGTTGTGTGCAAGTAGGTGAGATATGAGCATATTGTGATTTAATTTCTATAGGTCATGGCGTGGCTTATTAGATGGATGAAGTGATGCATTAGAACCACAAGAGGGTATTACGACCATAGAGTAGATGGAGGCACACTAGTGATATAAATGAATTGATTATTGTGAATGAATTTTAGATGTAAATGATCCATGGAGATGATAGAAATAGATGTGTGGATCCAATTGAGGCCTACTTGATGTGATAATAAATTGAATCTCTTATACTAATGTTTGTGAATAAGAGTAGAGAATATTGGAATAAATGATTCAATGCATATTCAATTCAAAAATGTCTATTTATGCATAATACTTAGAGGATGTTGAAACTAACAAGAAAACAAGGAGGTAGAAGTCATGAGTCAAGTGCAAGTAATCTGAAAAAATGTAATATTATTACACCAAAACACGGGCCTTCTACTAACTATGTGTCAAATTAAATATTTGTATTCCATGAACTCACATTTCCCATTTCTCAACAATAACTCACTTAAGATTTTACTAAAAACATTTATGAACACATATCACAGACTTTGGAAATATAACAAATATATTCGTTCCAGGAAGATATACTAATGGAAAAACAAATAGTGGATTTCATGTTAGTATCTTTGAATTCAATATTCACAGAAAGAAGAAATTTTCCAAATTTTCTAAAAAGTCATTACAAGTCAATCATGTGGTTATCCACTCCACAGATAATCAAAATTCCTCATCACATGATTCTAAAATATATCTTTCACATCCCCTAACAACCAACAATTATGATACTTGAAAAAGTACCACACGTGACCCAACTCAAATGTATGAATAATACACTCCTCTAATTGAATCAATCCCCATCATATTTACAAAAACTTTATGGTGCTCAACTCATCATAATTCATCCCATACAACAAGATGATCCCAATGCACGAAACCAATTTGGAAAAAACTATCAACTTATAAGTGTTCCTATAACATAATTGTAGGTCATATAATTGAAAAATGCTTCTAAATTTGGAATATTATCCAATATCTCCTCAATTCCAGATTTATTCTTGTTGAAAATATTATAACCTTGTAATAAAATAACCTATATGTATTCAAGAATTCACTACTATCGGGCATGCATTTTGATAATTATTTTATTGATGACACAACATCGTCATCTCATAATATTTTTTTGGCATGATCCACAATTACCCAAGAAATTAATCAACCAACAAAAGGTCCAACCCAAGGTATGAACCCATACCTATACAAAAGTCATCACCAAACATAAATTCCTACATACATCTAGTTGTCATGCTAAAATAACTCGATTAAGAAATTAAATACCACACCAATAAAAATATCATTGTATAACCTTATCATTCAATCTAAAAACAATCATGAGGCTCTTACCAAACCCTTAAAATCAATTGAGTTGTAGACCCATAATCCCAATCATTTTTAAAAAAATGGGAAACCTTTAGACCTTAACATACTCATCTATTACAATCCCCTATATTGTCAAAGCATATAATTGTGTCTCACTTTTTATAGTTCTTATAGCTTTAAAAATATAGTTCACACAACAAAAACATGACCAAATCTATGCAAACTGAAAAACATGTATTTTTAAGATCTTAAATATACCAAGACGTAGGCGCCAAAATGTTCCTAAAAATTTAAAATAGTATTTTAAAGATTTATTTAATAGTTAGTTTTGAAAATTATTTTTGGGCACCAAGTGGGACTGATTAGATGCTTTAAATTTTTATAACATAAGGGGGATTGAAATAGAAAATCCACCATTACTTATCATTATTGACGTTGAAGCCAAAACATTTGAACGTGTTATGATTGTCAATGACTCTAACATAAACATTATATTATCTATGGTTGTATGTCATATCAACATACAATTTTCCCATATTTATTCCTCTCGTAATTCAATTATGAGTATTTAATGATGTTCGTTATTTTCCTTGTGAACCATTATCTTTCCATTGAATGTTGGATCAAAAATTGTCTATACTCTTCTAAACGTTACGAAACAAGAACTACAATATAACATCCTTTTAACCATTCGATATTGTAAAAATATCACATTTTCATTTGGTAGGGTAGTACTATCTCCTCAAGTTATGCCAGTTTATCAAATTCCCACATATATATCTAATACTTCAACTCATATACCTAATGTGATAGAGACATCTAATTCATATTAACATTTTTAACCCTTTAAAACCACAAGATCCATCCTCTTCATCATTATCATCTTATGAGAATCGATTATCATCACTCTCTGAAGTAATGACACTTCCTTTCACTTGACCGTCCTCATAATATTCACTACTATCAAAATCAAAATCCTTTCTTTTTGTAGAAAACCTACATCCACTTAAATATCACATGACCACAATAAAACTCCTATGACTAATGACACCCAACTTATTGGTGTCGGGAGTAAAACTCCATTATGTTAGCATATCTCTACCAAACATGCCAGCCATTAAAGAAATGGGTAGACCATCTTACACCGATTACAAAGAGGGACCTCTAGTCTCCTTTGGTATACCTACCAAAAACACCATTTTTATATATGGGGAACGCGACACCACAAATTCCCATTCTATTCAATAATGTGCCTCTCTCCAAATATACATTTACCACTCATATTTCATATCTTCCAAAGATCCATAATTTTTTATTAATTGATTAATCTATCAAGAGTAGAAATGATATCGTGTAGGAAAATTTGAACAAGGCATTACTAATCAGATTCACTGATATGATTTTCCACCTTAGAAAACTTCCATTAATTCTAGAAAAACTCCCACATTTTCTCAATGAAGCCATATGATAAGGTAAGCGTTGAATGATGTACTTCAATACCATATGTTTGTACGAGAGGTCCTCATCCAAATGCATAAATTAGTGTACTACTCCAACAACTGCCATATCACAACCTCGCTTTCGTGAAGATTTACAAATAAAACTAGAGCCCGTAGAATGCACGGGTGCAACCCAGTCCAACGGTCATATGTACCGCGGATAATATATATGAGAAGCTCAGTTTCGTCAAGATTTACAGTTAGCAGTCGGCGATGATAATGAAAGAAACAGTTAGCAATCCAAATCAACTCATAAAGTGGTCATTAGTGACTGTAAACAAATTGTGTTTTCTCTCTATATATTCTGCTCGGACATCCAAAGATTGCAAAGAAGTTGAATTATTGAGATTGATAAGAAATGGCAATGGAAATGAAGAGCGTGTGGAAGGTGGTTTACGTTGTGGTTGCGGCGGTAGTGATGATGAGCGGCGGGTCGTATGCCGCTATTTCTTGCGCTACTGTTACGAATGATTTAGCTCCGTGCGCTCCGTATGTTGCAGGGAACGCGGTTAAGCCGTCGAAGTTTTGCTGTAATGGTGTGAAGTCGCTGAATGAAGGCGTCAAAAGCAGCGCGGACAGGAGAGGCGCGTGCAGCTGCATAAAGTCATTAGTCACTCGCTTCCCCATTGACGACGCCAAAGCTGCTGCATTGCCCAAACTCTGCAATGTCAACATCGGCGTTCCCGTCAGCCCTTCTGTCGACTGCTCCAAGTAATTATTATTCATCTCCTCTACTCTACTCTACTCTAATTCCATTAATACTCCAAACTAATTACATACTCTTCTTCTGCTCAACAGGATCCAATGATCATATTCTGCTCTCACAACTTTGCCCGCCTTCACTTGCGTTGCGGGGATAACTAGTAATAAATGATTTATGTGCTTATCTTGCACAGAAATTCCAGTATTGTTTACTAAAATGTCAAACCTAGGAGAAAGTAATTTTCGAGCTTGCAAAGCAATACAAAAACTTCAATAATTCTCACTATGCAGAGGTATTTTGAAATGAGAGCCAGACATAAAAATTTCATATTATGTAAATACATGTTGATGTGAATGGTATAAGAATTACAAGAAACAAGCATACAGATATATTTAGAAACAGAAACCCTATAGAAATTTAATGTTACGTAAATACATGTAGACGTGACTGCTATAACAATTATTAAATGCATGTATACATATATATGGAAGTAGACATAAAATTGGATTTAGGACAGCAAGCAATGATTTCATACTGAAGGAAACACAAGTTTTAATAATGGATATTAAAAATAACATGATTTTTAATGATATTTGAAATAAATGTTTTTGACTATGATACATTTTTATAATTCGATTCACATATAAGTGTCAATTACAGGAGGAACAAAGCATTTTTTATTTGTTTTTGGCTTTGTAGAGGCATCACAATTTTGTTGTTATATGAATCTTCATTGATAAAAAGACCTATGTGAATTACATATTCATGTTCCCTTGAAGTAAAGTAACATGTTATCATAATACTATAAAGGAGGATACGACACTTTTAGTTAATAATATATATATTAATATATATCAATTTGTTTGGTTCGAACTTCTTTCAATCTGGGAAAAGATGATACAACAGCAAATATGTTTTGTCTATATTCAGAGGAAGTTATAATGGAGGATCAAAACATGCATGAAATCATTATATACATTTTGTGCAACAAAATGTATATACCTATGTTTGCTACAATAGAGAAATTGTCGGCAAGCCTCTCTTTCTTTCTAATTATATTGTAGGAATTCTGTTATATTTTAGAGTAGTGCTTTACAATGAATTCAAGTTCTATATCAAGGCCAACTATATATTTCATTCTATTCAAACCATAAATTTTAGCCCTTGCATTTTATTTCTATTAATATTGATTGTATCTTTATTTAGTGTAAGGACATTTCCATTCTCGAACGTTATTTTTCGTGGGTCCCCTATGTTATGGTATAGTTTTTTGGGCTGTTTGATCCCCACACTTGACCAAAGTGTAATAATTGAATATAAAAATGATGTACGAAGGGAAATTATTGGGGTTCTAATCAGATAGGGTATACAATATATTTGACCTCTCCAATATATCCATTCACAAGAACAACTTGAATTTGTCATGCCAACAAATTTGACACACAAATACAATAGTAAAAATAACAGAATAATTTTTTTTGACTTACATTGCTTGATACATGAAAACACAAGGGATTGCTTAGGACAACACATAACACATGAGACACTTACATAAACATTATCCCACATAGATAACATGAAAAATACATGTTGCACATGTAGGCCACCTTTCCCCAAATGATAAAGCACAACATAATGATTCAACTGTAGTATAAACTCCCTTATAGGCACTATCATAGCACATCACTTTCCTTGTTCGTATATTTATTTCAATCATATTTCATTATTGGCCTTACTAACTTGATAATCACTTGTCATGCATTCCTTTATTCTTCTTTAAACTAGACTACATTATCTTTATTTTACTTAACATTTTAATTATAATGACTCCCTCTAATTTTTCTTATTTCCCTTATCGTAATAGAATGTTGTAGCTAGATTGATGATACCCACATGAGGCTACTGGTGTTTTTTCTAAGGAGTTATTTTCTAAGTTTCATGTTTGTTTAGTTTTGCAATTTATCTCAGTTGCAACAAGGAAGGTGTTGCTTTACTCAAATTAGTCTTGCCCTATTTGTCATTAAAATCCCTCGCCTTACTGACTCACATAAAAATCTCATGCTGCTGCCATAAAAAATAAAGAACAATATTATTTTTTCAAGATTCGATGGGATATCAAAACTTCATTTATCCCTTATGTCATACACATCACATGACGTAGGAATATCACTAGAAGAATTATTGATACCAAATATTCAATAAATATATCTCATTTCATTCATAAATACAAAAACATTATAAAAAATACAACAATCTCTTTTTTTTTTTAAAAATGACAAAAATAAACAAACAACATTTAATATAACTATTGAATTACGAAATTCTTAAGGACATACAACATCGGTCATTACATACATGGATAAATTTATTTAATAACCAATTTCAAGATGATCAAAATATCTAATCATCCTAAGGACCACCATTAATACTATTTTTATCATTCCAAGGTGGGAATTTATACTCCATCTTATATATCCTCCTATAACTATTCTCTTCCAACCACTCTTCATTTTCAATAAATTGTTCATCACTAGAATTATTTTCTTCAATCATCTCTCCTTTTATATTCATACATGAGAAATGGCCAATGGTACAAGCAACTATTATTTCCTTTCTTTTTAATTCAAGAAAATATCGGTGTCTTTGCCTAATTTTTCCTTCCTCTTTTTGAAAGAGATGATAGGTAGATCTTTAATTGTCTTTGTTTTATATTTTCACCATTCTAAACCTCTTATAATGTATATTTAACACAAGGTAAACATTAAATTTTGAAAAAAATAACACTGTATGGATATTTCTCCGCACCTAATGTGCCAAAACCTTGGGTTCGAGTACTCATCTAGGATGAAAGAAAATTTATATGCATAGGATTAATCTGAAAATAATAATAAAAGATTTAAATTTACAAGCCATGAGAGATATACATTTTTGGGCCAAGTCATCATACCTATGTTAAAGTAATAGGTAATGGTCCCTATGATTTTGGTTGTTCTTGTTCATTGGCGTATTCTTTTTATTTAGAGTATCTCATTCATTTAGATCATTTTCATGGATTTTTCATTTGACTCATAACTAAATTTATGGCCTCTTCATTTGACCCACAATTTAATATGGGGCAATAGATATGCTCCATTTTGACTTTTATTTAAAACCCATTCGTGAACTCACATGATAGGTAATGCTCTAGATTTCAAATCCTCCATTTCCATTCATGTTTATGTGTTCATATGAGTGTCCAACATGTTAAAACTAGTGTTTAGGATGTCATATTATTATTTATCAAATCATATTAATGATTACGGTGATCCATCAGTATAGAGGGTGTCACATTAGTGTTTACTGTGTTGTAATTACATTATTTATGGTGGCACATTAGTGTTTTATGTGTATGATTAGTGTTTAGGGATTTCTAGTAATCTTTAGGTGTTCTTTCTAGTGTTTACGGTGTCAAATTAGTGTTTAAATAATTGTATTAGTGTTTATAGTGTCCCACTTTTATTATTTATGGTGAGACATTATTATTTTTAGATAAAGTGTAAAGAGAGTTTTTGGATGGGAATTTACCCATGAACATAAAAAGGCCTGAAATTCCAGATAAAACCATAAAAACAACCAAAGAAAAAGAGAGAAAAGTTCCCAACAACGAAAGTAAACGATAATAGGCTATAAAACTACTTGGCTTTATATTGTCTATTACAAACCATATTCCATCCATCATCATTATCACGGTCCACAATGGTCCTCTCGTATGCCAAAAGTATTAATAATATAATAATTATACCGAGGACCTTTCCGAACTTTAATATCTTCAAGGAATTAGGATCAAGTGGAGAGGGAGATGACATTCTCGACATCTTAACAAATTGTCCAAAATCATGTTCTTCAAAAACCAATAAACCCTCCAATTTCCCTTTAGCGAAAATATCTTCATCTAAATATTCTCCCGTCGCTTTTCTTTAAAATATTTTTCATTTGGGGTCAGCCCATTTGATTCATGATTCACATAACAGGCCTCCTTTGTAGCTCTTACTACTAGTTCTTCAATATTCTCCATTAATCCTACATCCCACACTTGGATAATTAATATATCAAAATGGGGAGCTAAAAAATTTAACAAAAATTGAAATTATCTAAAAAGTGTACGAGTTTTAAAACAATGTGTACACATTATTTGTTTTCGTGTCTTATAATTTCCAAGCTTTGGTATGCATTAAAATGTGTTTATGTTATAATGCATATTCATTTCTAGTGTTATAAAATGCGTATGCATTTATAATATTTTGAATATTGTGAGGTGGAAGGGGAATATTTACTAAAATAAATGTTAAAGTATAAGAAATAATAAAAATATAAATGTTTTGGTTTTCTCTCACTTGAGATGAAAAATAGACCAGGTCAAGGAATGGACAAAAGGAAATGAAAAATCAAGGGTTCCCTGGAATTCATTTCCCTAGCTAATGAAACATTCTTATTAATTTTCTATTTAGAGCTAGATATTCTTGATGTACTACACTGGGGTTTGTTTTATAGAAAAAACATGATAAACCTTTTTCCATGGAAGCCGGGGACCTCAGTAGAATCTCAATTTTCATGCTTTGGCCAATTTGAGTGCATCTCTCTGCCCTTCTTATTGATTTTTTAGACCAAGAGGTAATCCTACGCATTGTTAAATCTTGTGGAAAGATGTTGGCTTTTGACATAACTACTCTATCTAGATCCGAGAATAGTGTGTGCTATTTTTTTATGTTAGTGTGACCTAGAATAGATCCATCCCTCAGTCCATTCTCCTCACCTCTTTGGATGGTACTAGAATAGAAAATACCATTTATGAAGACTCTTTTGTCTTTTTCTCCAAATGTTTCTTGGGTTGCCAAAGGATGACTGTTTCTAAGACTCATGAACCGGTATGGCGAGGCTAAATGATCTCAAGGAGAAATAGGGCCTACTAAGATGAGGCCTGGGAATACTTGGTAGCTAATACCCTAACTCATTCAAAGTTTCCCCTTAATACGAAATTAAATATTCCTCCTCAAACTAAATAGCCCTCGATTGGAGCCTCAAATGTACCTTCAGCGACTGAGGGATTTGATCTGGCTAATGAGAAGGGGTTCAGGGTAAACGAATCAAATTTGGAACAATTGGACAATAAAGAGGTTGAATATGATGTTAGCTTGGAGGAAGATGCATTTGATATTGTGGATTTTGAATCTTTTGTTGAAGGCTTAGTGGAGGATGTTGAGGAGGTGGATGACAAATTTTCCCTTCTCCTATATAATCATTGGTGGTGACTAAGAATTCATAAGGAAGTGTGGGGATTATTGTGGATTTGTGTAATAGTATGCCACTTGCCACTTTATTTGATATACAAATTGAAACATTAATCATATTTGATCGGGTGGACCAAGTTGCGAATAATGAATTAGATATAAAGGAGATGCCCATAGTTTCTTTTGAAGAAATGTGATTGAATTGAACTTTAAAACAATCATCAAAGGGAAGGATTGAAGTTGTTTTAGCACTTAAGAAGATGACTCATTCCCAGATTGAACATAACTCTCTTAAGATCCGTTTTTTCTAAGAGGGTGATTGTTATCATGATTATGTCAATTAGACATATGGTGGTGGTGCAACTGAATATTTGGACGACATGTGGAACATGGTGCATTATAAATGAGATAATAAAAATAATGTGGTTTCGTTCCTTGGTAAAATCACTATGATCAAGTACAAAGGGCATCTAGATCTCGTGCTCCCATGATTCTTGTTTCACTTTCTACCTCTCACTCGTGGTTTTTTTGCAATTATCTTAATTTGGTGGGGACATTGGTATCACATTGTGTTTTCATTTTGTTTTCACCCTAATGTTTTTTGCGTTTCATGTTGACTATGCTTTTAGCTAGTCCGATTTCTTTCTCTTGTTATGTTTTTAAATATCTCGGGATTTAAACCTCTTTTGTATCTGGGTAGGGCCCCACTAAAAACTTTACCATTAAATAAAAAATAAAAGTATATGATTTTTAGTGTCACTTTGCACACTGATGGAAGTGGTCCTGTAGCTCCAATAGTTATAATCAAGAATATATTTTTCAAAATCTAATCAAGTTAGTACTTACTCGGTTTAAGGATTTCAACAAGGACCTAAAGCTTTGAGGGCATATATATTGTAGTTGATCCTTGTTTTGGGAAATCATATAGTCATTTTGTATGGTTTTTGTCCTTATGATTTGTATTTTTGCCTTACCACTACTCGAATTGGTACCAAGTTTGAAATTTAGTCCACAATTCACTTTAGTGACCATGAATAAACTCTATGATGTTTGCCTACTTCTTACTAAAATGAGTCCTCACTTTGTAGATAGAGGATGCTCCCTTAATGGGATCCTATCTTATGACAAAATGAGGTGATTTTAATGTGCCTCCTCCTTAATATTTGATCACATTACTAGATGTTGAATAATTTTTTAAGAAAAAACCAAGTGAATAGCATCAACAAAACTAACTTGATTTGTCAATATTGGAAACATGGTGCTCCATATGAAGATCATCTCCTCACCTTTCGTGGCTCTAAAATAATGCTTTCATGGAATAAAATTCATGATGGTCATACACCTCTTTTCTCATATCTCATGGAGATAGATGATGCCTCAATACTTCACACATGATGGTCCTAGATACCCTATTGGCATGAATGGATCATTTTATCTTATTCTTTGGTGATATTTGAGTACAATGATTGATTCAGGATATGATGATCATAAATTCACTCCTTAAGCTCCACATTTTATCTTTGAACACAATAACTTCTTCAAAATTCAATTTTTTTGACCAAGATAACACACGGGTAGAAGCATGTTTATGATTCATTTCACTTTTAATCAAGATTGTTTTCACTCATCTCACTATGATTACCCCTCTCTTAATAATTAATTCAAATCCCTCAAATATTACTCTTTCACTTAAGGATTTTCATACAACCCCGACACTTTCTAGGCTTCTCCATGGCACTATGCATGATAGTCAATAGGTCTTCTTGACTAAATTTGTATAAGTATTTTCTATTGTTCCTCATGTATTAAAAACATTCTAACACCAATCCCTTAGTGATAGATGAAACTTACTTCTAGGAAAACTATTTCTCAAGGTTGGTCTTTATCGTCATAAGAAATGAACATGATTATACATTGCCTACTTTACCTATTATGCACTGATTGTATGATTCCCTTATGCCCTTAGGCCTTTATCCATCTTTTTGAGACTCGCCAACTTCAAACACATGTAATAAAGATTTTTTTGTAAAATTACATCCTTCTTAGCCCTCAAAATAGGTATTAACATTGTTAGAGTGTATTTGCACATTCCTTTTCTTTTATTCTTACCGCAAACTATACTAGAGATTTTGATATTCTTGGTCTTCTTATTACCTTTATCCACACTTATTAAGGACTCTACCAATCACAATTATTAACTTTTACAATGAATATGTACTCTAGTCCCTTAAGACTAGCCACACATAGTAAGGGTTGTGAATGCAAATTTAATCAAAGAAATCCTCCTTTAGATGGATTATTCCCCTTTCTGAATTTTACAACACAAAGTTATCATTATCAATTACCTAAAATAGACTCAAGGATTCCATTGAATCATTATGTTTATGCCACTTACTACTAAACTTCTAAAATAGGGTAAAGTCTAGTTTACGTAAGTATTTCTATCTATTTTTCATTCCTTGGACACTTTGTGAAGGCTCAATGAATCCTTAAAACCCATTATAGATAAGAATAAAATACAAAATAAAATCTTTATATGTGAACATTCTTTGCAAAATAGTCTTTAACCTCCAAATTTGATACCTCGATCTGTGAGGACTTTGTCACCCTAATTTCCTAGTTTAAATCCTTTCACACTTCAATATTCTTAATAATTATCCTTACATACCAGTTTCAAAATATTGTTTGGTTCTTTAACCCCTTGATGATTCCTCGTTTTTGACACCCCATAATAACCCTATAAACTACAAAATACAATTGCTTCATTACTTCATACATAGTTAGAACCTTCCTTGCACATGACTATATCATCCATGTTAATCACCTCCATGATATTCTTGAGACTATGCAATTTGTCTACACCTAAGATAATCTTGATACAATATTCACACATAAGATTCAATCACACCATCTTACATTCAATCCACAAAATACTAAACAAACTCTTATACACAAATTTCCTTCCAAAAAGCTCTTCATTTGATCAAAATCATGGATCATACATAGATTCATGAGCCATATGACTCTATTATAGAGTTTTCCACATCTCAAATTGACCTTGCAACCTCCCCTAATGTCTCTTATTCAAATACCTATGATGAGAATGTATATCAAAGAAGGTGGTTAGGGTTCTCAACACTAACTTACACAAGTTAAAGCTAAATCATGTGGGTTATACTCTAGTTGGGTCAACTAAGTAGTTTTAGGTGGATAACATGTATCAATACCCCAATAATTTAATTTATTGAACCTTCACTAAACACCTAATCCTATAGCATTCCTAGAGCTAGTTTAGATATTCAAATTATATGTTTGAAGGAAACCCCTTATTCTTTCCTATGGAGTCCAAATGGTCTAGTATAAGCTATGAAAATATCAAGTGGAACTTGTTGATGCAAAATCACAAAGCACCCCAAATGGCCTCAGATCTAAGTGGGGCATCTAGTCTGACTACACAACATTGGACCATCTCTCAAGCTGTGGGACTTGCAGACTTGAGATGGCCATCCAGAGAAAGCTAGCTTCTTCTTACTAAACTACCTGCCATAAGCTACTCTAGTGTCGAAAAACTATCTAATCCTAATCAAACTTCCAAGGAGAAATAAAGAGATAGAAACACATAAAAATAGAGCCTACACTAAGCGGTGATACACTAGAAAAGGAAGTGGCTGATCATAAATCCAACTACCTGAAATGGAGAGAGGTGAGCAAAGGAGAGGGTGGACAAGGGGCACCACTGGACAGAAATGAATTTCACATAGAACACCACTTCAAACCATTAAATATAGCTCCTAGAACCTGAAATAGACACCGAAGCATGAAAAGTATACCCTATAATGATGAGAGGTGAGAAAAGATAATGAAATAAGAAAAATATTGACAAAGTGCATCACAAAACAAATTTTATTGCTCCAAAAGCTCACATAGTACATCATTAGTTGGAAAGAAGCAAGAAAATGCCATTATAGAGCCATGAGAGGAGGATTTGACTCTGCATTCTACCCTAAGTAAGAAAGAGAGATGGGGACAGGAGAGAAACAATGACCAACCATTTGAAAAATACCCCTCCTTTACAATATATAGAAGAAAGAGAGAAGGAGAGAGGGAAGAATTCAAACTCTTCTTCAAACACCCTTGGAAGAAAATTGAATCCACCTACTCAATGATGGGATTTACTGTAAAACCCTTTCCCCTATGTGCTATTCCTTGTTGGACATGAAAAGAGGCCCATTTTTCATAATGGCGGTAGGTGGTAGACTTGACAGCCTCAAAAATGGCAGCCCAAAACATTAATGGTGGCAAGTGAGAAGCCAAAGCACCGAGAGCTTTCCAAAACATCCCTTCTCTCGCCAAATCCGAGCTACCAATCGAAAGATATGGCCATATGAAGGCGCTTTGGGTTTGGGGTTTATCCCTACAAGATCTACATGGAGCCTCGCACATTCTTAAGATTTTTCTACCTCCTTTCACTCCTAAAATGGTGTCGAAATGACACATGGTGGCTTTTGTGGGCTCCTCTATTTCCTTTGTGTTCTACCTAAGTCCCTTTTGTTTGGCAGGGCCATATGTCTAACATTGGACATGTGGAGGCTTCACGCTCATTTGGAAACTGCCCCAAATTTTACCCTTGAAGTTGCGCAGATGAGGCACATGGCGAGCTAGCGCACGTTTTAGGACTGCCTCCAGATTTTAACTTTAAAGATGTGTCGAGTGACACGTGGAGCCTTCCTTCAGCTTTTCCTGAGCATGGAATTTTCAATGACTGACCTTAGCTTTGTAGACTTAAGACACATGGCAGGTTAGAGCTTGTTTTTGGACTACCTTTTGGGTCATGCCTTTGAGGTTTCACCAAAGAGACACATGGGGGCTTCCGCATTGTTCCTTTTATACTTAACCAATTTGGGGCTGGTTCAACTTTTGGGCCTAGGTCATGTGGAAGCTTCCGCCGACCATGTGATACTTAGATGATTTGGGCCTACTTCCTTTCTTAGACCCTAGACATGTGGAGGCACCATGCTTGCATGGAGACCCACTTTTGGATTTACCTTTGAAGTTACGTTGATGAGACATGTTGCACCATCCGTTGGCCTTAAAAATTTTCAATGACCAATTTAACTTTTTTAGGATTTGACCACTTGGAGGGATGACACTTATTTGGGGTCCCCGCTTTGGATTCTTCCCTTGGAATTACATTGATGAGGCACGTGGAAGCTTTTCACTCACTTGGGGACCACCTTTTGGTCTTGACGTTTGGAGTTGCACCATTGAGGCACGGGGAAGCTTCCACTAAACTTCTTTGTATTTATCTAATTTGGCCTGAGTGAACAATGCCTTTCTCCATTTTTCTCCTACCCCTTCATTGTTGGATTTGTAATTTGGGCTCGCATGACTGAACTAGCCCTTCCGATTTTCTTTTGTGTAGGGTCATGTTTGATGAATTTTTCCAAGGGGAAAAATTGAGATAAAAGTTTGGCAACTCACAAGGACATCTTCATGTGAGATGAAGTGATCAGTGGCCTTGAAGTATCCATTGGGCATGGATTCATGAATGATATCCTGGTATTGATCTTTTCCCATAAATGTGAGCCCAATTGCTTACACTTGGTGGTCCTAAGCCCGCCCGTTGTATCGCACTCTCAATTTTCCTAAGAAATTATTGAAGGTGAGGTTCTGAGAGTAGAAAATTGTATTGACCTGGGGCTTTCACCTACTCACTAGAAATGGACTCCCTTACAACCTGATTTTAGTTTCTTTGTATTTGTTTTATTTGAAATTAACAACTATTACAGGAAACTATGGGTCTCTCTACGGTAATATCTTGAGGGGCACGGCACACTTTGTACCTCTAGAGAAATAAGAAAAACATATTTGTACAAAGATTAAATCATACATGCCTCAAATAAGGCATGCAGATTGTGTAAAAGTACTTGTTCGCTAAAAGAAAAATCTAATCCTACTCCTACACTACCCCTAACAAAGAAAAGATAAATAAATCCTACCATAGGCAGGGAAAATTAGCTTCCCTTCTTTAAAAAATGTGGCCATGTATATGATTTGGTGCTGAACATGGCTGTTATAATAATCGAGTGAGAAACCGATAAGAGGCCAATCTTCTAGTGAAATCACCAAGGCATCAACTGGAAATAAGACAAATACCTCTTTTAGTATCTCTATATTTAGATTGAAGAGGCATTACGGTTGATCCTTGGTACTTTGATACTCATCATCTTGCCACGAATCGGGCATGACTTGTTTTAGCTTCTCCTTGGCTCCAATGAAGCCAAATACACGATTAGCACCGGTTTGATCAATGGATGTGCCCATGGTTCTGAATTTCAGCTCCAAGAGTGAATTATTCTTACGGACCTTCCGGGTGGATGGTGTGGACGAGATGGGATCCTCGTGCTCTTTTCCTTTGTTCTCCCGTGAAGAACATGGAAGATTCATATCTTCTAGCCTTGTTTCCAAAGGGCTATTGTGAGATGCTTTGGTTGCTACGATTGGACACTCTCCTCCATGAAAGTAGACTCATGTGCTTGGAAGGAAGATGATGGAGGATCAAATCATGTGATCTCCTCGGGATCCTATCCATCAAGGCCTTCCTCAAAGTTAGACATATAATATTCCTCCTCGTTTTCTTGTTGTGTGTGCTCTACCTCCTCCATGGTGTCTTCCGGATCTGTAATTTTCTCACCATGCTTCCCCTCATCTTAAAACAAGAAGTTTGAAAGCTCAAAATATTATTTGACATTACAACTTAAAGGGGATGAAGTGGGAGGATGAGTGGAGGTTCTTCTCGTAGCTTGCTCCACACTTGGAGCCTCAATCTATGTATGGTCCTCCTCCGTCATGGCTTCATCAATAAAACCAGCGCTTCAAATGAAAAAAAAATATATTCAATAATGCTTTCTTCATTAAGTGGCCTCAAATCTTATTTGATCTCCTCCATTGCTCCTCTTCAATGGGACTTGGAGCTAGTTTTTCTTTCCTTGCTTGTGTTGTAGCTTGGATTAGATCAGCATCCTATTTAGGCAAAGTGCCATGATAAACAATGCATTCATAGCATACATGATTTAGGCAAAGTGAAATGATATTGATTGAGAAAGAGAAAAAGAAAATCTATGAGGTGGTGGACTTACCCATTAACAAGGTTGTCTCACACTTTTGTCATATGCCTCAATATCCTCAATCCATTATGTAAGTTGAGGAAAAATTTCAATCATGAAGTCAACCTTCTCCTGAGGGTTGTAATGTCTTGGCATAGGGCTGGCCCATGAACAAGGTTCCCTATAGACAATTTTGAACGCTTTCATATAAGATGTGGCCCTTGATTATACCATGTGAGCCTCCATTATTATAGTTTCCATGTAAAAATTAGCTTCTTCAGGTGTGAAACTACCTCTAACATCTGTATATCCATGCTCTGTAACAATTGTATAGTTTGGAAAATGACCAAACTGATTTTAATTTGGTTCACCTGGATATCCATAGTGCTGATTTTCATTGTGAAACCTTTCTAGAGGTGTGTTGAAGTAACCTGGAGATGGATCTCAATAACACTACTGCTACAAGTGTGAATTCCAAGATGGAAATGAAGTCATGATTGCACAACTTCATGGAATGGAAGAAAATGGGAGATGTGGAAAGGAAGATGGATGAAGATGGGTGGAAATGGATGAAAGGAAAGTCTACAACTTAGAGAATGGATTATTGACCAAATGGAGTCGCCAGATGTGCTTTGTATGTGCCTCCAAAGGCTAAATCTCACCAAGAACACATAAAATTGATGAAATGAAGTGGTAAGGTGCTTCAAACCTCTCCCACAGGCGTGCCAAAACTGTTGAGTGTGTTTGCATGGTGGCTAAATATTTTTTGTTTGATAAGGAGACACCTTGGAAAGATGAGATAATCTAACCTCGAGTCTCCTACCGGGCATACCAAAATTTTTTTTGCAAAATCACAGCACCCTTGAAAGGCATTGGATTTGAGTGGGGCATCTAGTGTGACTGCACAACATTAGACCATCTCTCGAGTTGTGGGACTTGCGGACTTGAGATGGCCATCTGGAGAAAGTCGACTTCTTCTTCCTAAAATACCTACCACAAGCTACTCTAGTGTAGAAAAACTATCTAATCCTAATCTAACCTTCCAAGGAGACAGGGAGAGAGAGAAATACATAAAAACAGAGCCTACACTAAGCGGTGATACACCAGAAAAGGAAGTGGCTGATCACAAATCCAACTACCTGAAATTGAGAGAGGAGAGAAAAGGAGAGGGTGGACAAGGTGCACCACAGACCAGAGATGAATTTCACATAGAACACCAATTCAACCCATTAAACACAACTCTCATAACCTGCTGATAGACAATGAAGCATGCAGTATACCATATAATGATGATAGGCGAGAAGAGACAATGAAATAAGCAAATGATGGATAAAGTTCATCACAAAACAAATTTTATTGCTCCAAAATTTCTGAGTACATCATTAGTGGACAAGAGGCAAGAAAATTCCATTATAGAGCCATGAGAGGAGGCTTAGAACCCACATTCTAACCTAAGGAATAAAGAGAGAGGGGGGCAGGAGAGAAATAATGACCAACCTTTAGAAAAATGCACCTCCTTTACAATATATAAAAGAAAGAGAGAAGTAGAGAGGGAAGAATTCGAACTCTACTTCAAGCACCCCTGGAAGAACATTGAATCCACCTACTCAATGATGGGATTTCTTCTGCAAAATCCATTCCCCGTGTGCTATTCCTTTACGGACAAGAAAAGAGGCCAATTTTTCATCATGGCGGCAGTGGAAGACTTGAAAAGCTTGAAAATGGTGGGCGAAACATTAATGGTGGTAGGTGAGAAGCTGGTGCCGAGAGCTTTCCAAAACGTCCCTTCTCACCTGAATTTGAGCTTCTAGTCGAAATATATGGCCGTCTGAAGATGCTTTGGGTTTGGGGTATATTCCTACGAGATCTAAATGGATTTCTGCACATTCTTAAGATTTTTCACCTCTTTTCACCGCTTTGAAATGGCGTTGAACCGACACGTGGCAGCTTCTATGGGCTTGTTTGTTTCCTTTGTGTTCTACCTAAGTCCCTTTTGTTTGGCGGGGCCATATGTCGACCACTGGACATGTGGAGGCTTCATGCTCATTTGGAAACTTCCTTAAGATTTTACCCTTGAAGTTGCATGGACGAGGCATGTGGCGAGCTGGCCCATGTTTGGGGACTGCCTCCAGATTTTAACTTTGAAGATGCGCCGAGCTGACACATGGAGGCTTCCTTCGGCCTTTCTGGAGCTTAGAATTTTCAACGCCTGACCTTAACGTTTTGGACTCGGGACGCATAGCGGGTTTGCGTTCATTTTGGGACTACCTTTTCGGTTGCACCTTTGAATTTACTCCAAAGAGACACGTGGGGGCTTCCACCATTCCTTTTATACTTAACCAATTTGGAGCCAGTTCAACTTTTAGGCACGGGACACATGGAAGCTTCCGCTGACCCTATGATAGTTAGCTAATTCAAGAAAGTTAAATTTCTTAGACCCTGACACGTGGAGGCTCTGTGCTTTCTTGGAGACCCTCTTTTGGAATTACCTTGAAGTTGCATCAATGAGACATGTGGTGCCATTTACTAGCCTTAGAATTTTTCAACGGCCGATTTTATTTTTTTAGGCTCGACCACATGGAGGGTGACAATCATTTGGGGTCGCCACTTTGGATTCCGCCCTTGGAATTACACCGATGAGGCACGTGGAAGCATTGCACTCACTTGGGGACCACCTTTTGGTCTTGACCTTTGGAGTTGCGCCATTGAGGCACATGGCAGCTTCCAATGACTTTATTGTATTTATCTCGATTTGGGCCCGAGTGAACATTGCCTTTCTCCATTTTTATCATGTGTGCTCTAGTTTCCTTTAACACTTTGTTGGTCTCCTTCGCAGAACTCGCCCCTTTATTGTTGGATTTGGAATGTGGGCTCGCATGACTGAACCGGCCCTTCCAATTTTCTTCTTCGTACGGGGTCGTGTTTGATCAATTTTTTAACGGGTGTCAAACTTGAGATAACAAAACCAAGACACCCATAGTCACCTTAAAAATAAAAATTGATTATTAAAAAGATTCTCTGCAACACCTTTCAATTAAGTTCTTAGTTGTCATGCTTCAAATTTTTAATTTTTCATGCTACTTATTTTGGCCATTTTAGAGCTAATTGAACACCTTCTATACGAGATGGGGAAATATATTAATCATAAAAATGTGATGTTATGGAATATTGGAAGTGTTGGAGGTAATTTAGGAATGTTTAGAAAAGGTTTGATTATTCAAGGACTATATACTCAATAGTAGGTTTTCTCGGGTGTAGGAAAAAACACTCTAATGATGAAATTGGACTTCTTTGAAAGATTTTGCGATATCTATAAGGATTTATAAGGGAAAATATAGACATTAGAAATCTATTTTAATATGATATATTTTGTAGATATCCATTTTTCTCTCGAGGCTTTAAGGTTTCATGAATAGTGTTTTGAGAGCTTGATAGACACTAATACAAGTTTTCATGCATTTCCTTCACATGCCTTACCTCAAATGTTTCACACATAAATGGAATGACCTCCTACATGATTTTAAATTCTACTTCATGATTAATTACTTTTGAAACTCAACATGCTACTGGTTTGTCCTTTCCTTTTTCCTTGTCTTCTATGTCTTACTTTAAAGGACATTGAACATGCACTACATGCACCTAAACCATAATCTTGTACACTTTACACAAATTATATTAATTGTCAAAAAACACCTAACATACTCACCTTTGAATTTCCTTAGCTTAATTTTCTTCATACCTCATGTCATGTTTGCACTAAGCCTAAGATTAGACCTAGTAAGGATTGCTTCAACCCATGCCATACCGAAACTGGCCTTGATATCACATTGTGGAAAAAAATACAGCTTTGACCAATCTCTATGAACATATTTAAAACCAAATAAAACTTTGACCACCTATGGATCTCATACACAACACCTTTCTTACTTGTACTATGCATAAAGATCATGCGCTCCTTTCTAGACACCATGTCACTTTACCAATGAAACACTACATGACACCAAAATAAGGAACTACCAATCAACTATAGACACATAATATCACACTTTAGGCATTCACGAGCCTAGTATTATACTACTATTTATAGGGTTCTCAAGTGAATAAATTACTAATTAATCCCACATTTTAGCCACGTTTATTTTATATTTTATTTCCTCATTCCCGCATATTTTTGTATACATATCCACCTATTTTGTGATTGTTCGAGCATTTCAGCCTAAACACTGGGTGCCCAAGTCTATCTTGGGGTGGCCTAAGGCACCTTAGTACCACCCGTAGCTCCCCGATCCATGTTCTAGTTTCCCACTTCTTTTTGGGGTCTTTCTAGCCGTTTTCCATCCTTATCTATTTCCTAATCAACCATGTCGTGGTTTATTACGAAATTAAACCATAATGAAGGTTGATTACAAACCCTATAAATACAAAGTTATAAGACCATAATGAAGGTCCTAGTGTCACATACTACTATCACTCTATCTAGAGTTACATCTAGTGCATCACTTGCATCCACATAGTGTCATGCATCAAGGCTAGGAGATCTGCATCAACACACACAACGTAGGGGAGGATACTACTCTATTTAATGCACACATGTTATTACATTTTTTTATAGTTATTATTAATTGCTACTTCACAAAGTGCGGTTGCGCGAGAAGAGCACTTAGGGTACGAATTGTACACACACACCAAAACTACATCCATGTCTCGAAATGTAGTACAACACTATGTGATAAGACCGCTAGTTTTTCGATGAGGTCATTTTGACCCATTCATTCTACATCTTTTATATTTCTTAGATTTTGATACTTCTTTCTTGTAGGTATTCATTGCATTATTCAACACATTTGGTGCAACTCTCGGTGAATCTTGTGTGACATATAGACAATATTTCAAGATACCTCGCGACCTGTAAAATTTAGATTCCAAGAATTTACAAGGATCAAGGCACCTAATCTACGTACCAAGGTGCTCCAATACCTTCGCAAGTGCATCAAGTAGCTCAAATCCTCTAGATCCTACCTTCGTAGGACTTCTTAGTTGTCATTTTTACTTCTAGATTTTATTTTCATACGGTGATAACTTTGTGATAGTCTTCTTTAAATAGATAAGTCATTCTTCCTCACTTCCTTGCATGTTTAGGGTTTTATTTCAATTAGTATAATTAATTACAATTATTCCATACTATTTTAGTCTATTTATATAGTTTTTCAAGTCCTCCTCTTTATATTAAGCTCGGTGGCTATACTTCTCATAGTTCGATTCAATTTTAGTTATTCATTTTGGTGAACCTAACATTTTACACTTCTCACTTTTAAGATTTCCTCCTTCCCTTTCTTATGGCTCCTCTCCTAAGGAATTTACTCAATCCCACCTTAAATCAATTAATGAACACCTTGTTGAACACACATAGGATCTATATTTACTTTTGTATGTGGCTCATGAAGAGGATACCATCTTGTCCAAACTCAATTCTTTTACATCTCTACCCACTTCGTAGCCAAAAAACCCCCTTCTATCTACTCAACGGTAGGTTTTCTCGGGTGTAGGAACAAACACTCTAATGGTGAAATTGGACTTCTTTGAAAGATTGTCCGATATCTATAAGGATTTATAAGGGAAAATATAGACATTAGAAAGCTATTTTAATCGATATATTTTGTAGATATCCATTTTCCCGAGGCTTTAAGGTTTCATGAATAGTGTTTTGAGAGCTTGATAGAGACTAATACAAGTTTTCATGCATTTCCTTCACATGTCCTACCTCAAACGTTTCACACATAAATGGAATGACCTCCTACATGATTTTAAATTCTATTTCATAATTAATTACTTTTGAAACTCACCATGCTACCTGGTTTGCCCATTCCTTTTTCCTTGTCTTCTATGTTTTACTTTAAAGGACCTTGAACATGCACTCCATGCACCTGAACCATAATCTTGTACACTTTACAGATTATATTAAATGTCAAAAAAACTCCTCACATACTCACACTTTGAATTTCCTTGGCTTAATTTTCTTCATACCTCATGTCATGTTTGCACTAGGCCCGAGATTAGACCTAGTTAGGATTGCTTCAACCCATGCCATCGAAAGCGGCCTTGATATCACATTGTGGAAAAAATACAGCTTTGACCAATCTCTATGAACATATTTAAAACCAAATAAAACTTTGACCACCTATGGATCTCATACACAACACCTTTCTTACTTGTACTATGCATCAAGAACATGTGCTCCTTTCTAGAGACCATGCCACTTTACCAATGAAACACTACATGACACCAAAATAAGGAACTACCAATCAACTATAGACACATAATATCGCACTTTAGGCATTATTGAGCTTGTTATTATACTACTATTTATAGGGTTCTCAAGTGAATAAATTACTAATTAATCACACCTTTTAGCCACGTTTATTTTATATTTTACTTCGTCATTCTCGCATATTTCTATATACATATCCACTTATTTTGTGATTGTTCCAGCATTTTAGCCTAAACACAGGTGCCCAAGCCTATCTTGGGGTGGCCTGGGGCACCTTGGTCCCACCTGCAGCCTCCCGATCCATGTTCATGTTTCCCACTTCTTTTTGGGGTCTTTCTAGCCATTTCCCATCCTTATCTTTTTCTTAGTCGACCATGTCGTGGTTTATTACGAAATTATACCATAATGAATGTTAATTAAAAAACCTATAAATACAAAGTTATAAGACCATAATGAAGGTCCTAGTGTCACATACTACTATCACTCTATCTAGAGTTACATCCAGTGCATCACTTGCATCCACATAGTGCCATGCATCAAGGCTAGGAGATCTGCATCAACACACACAACATAGAGGGAGGATACTACTCTATTTAATGCACACATGTTATTACATTTTTTATAGTTATTATTAATTGCTACTTCACAAAGTTTGAGTGGTAGAAGAGCACTTAGGGTATGAATTGTACACACACACCAAAACTACATCTAGGTCTGAAATGTAGTACAACACTATGTGATAAGACCACTAGTTTGGAAGATGAGGTCATTCTTACCCATTCATTCTGCATCTTTTATATTTCTTAGATTTTGATACTTCCTTCTTTCTTGTAGGTCTTCATTGCATTATTCAACGCATTTGGTGTAACTCGGTGAATCTTGTGTGATAGATAGACAATATTTCAAGATACCTCATGACCCTGTAAAATTTAGATTCCAAGTATTTACAAGGATCAAGGCACCTAATCTACGTACCAAGGTGCTCCAATACCTTCGCAGGTGCATCAAGTAGCTCAAATCCTCCAGATCCTACCTTCGCAGGACTTCTTAGTTGTCATTTTTACTTCTAGATTTTATTTTCATACGGTGATAACTTGTGATAGTTTTCTTTAAATAGATAAGTCATTCTTCCTCACTTCCTTACATGTTTATGGTTTTATTTCACTTAGTATAATTAGTTACAATTATTCCATACTATTTTAGTCTATTTATATAGTTTTTTAAGTCCTCCTCTTTATATTAACTAGTGGCTATATTTCTCATAGTTTAGTTCAATTTTAGTTATTCATTTTGGTGAACGACATTTCTGAGTTCTCACTTTTAAGATTTCCTCCTTCCCTTTCCTATGGCTCCCTCCCTAAGGAATTTACTCAATCCCACCTTAAATTAATTAATGAACACCTTGTTGAACACACCTAGGATCTATATTTACTTTTGTATGTGGCTCATGAAGAGGATACCATCTTTTCCAAACTCAATTCTTTTATATCTCTACCCACTTCGTAGCCAAAAACTCCCTTCTTCTACAATTTCACCCATCTCTATTGTTCCTTTTTCTATTCCCACTCCTACAAATCATTTTATGCCTCCTTTAGTATTGCATGAATGAAAAACCTCCTCTATTGGCAATCAGGATTTAAACTCTCTATATCATGATCTCTAGGCTCAAATTCATAAGTTGCAATAGGATAATACATATCCATCTATAGATTCTACCTTGTTATGGCATACTCCATTTGCACCTATAATCTCTACTTACCCTCTTCCTCTTAATTTTTTCATCCCTAAATTTCCCATTTTTAATGGGCATGGTGAACCACATGAGTATCTTCATGCCTTTCATGTTTTTTTCCTCGATTTTGTTGATGATCATATTCTCTTAGCTAAAATATTTCCTCGTAGTCTCCATGACTATTCCATGTGTTTATTATATGATTTACCTATTCATTTAATAGATTCCTTCACCCATCTAGTCGATGCTTTTCTCACACATTTCTCCATTAACATCGGTTCTAAGATGTCTTACACCTAACTAGCACAACTTAAACAAGGACCCAATGAAGAATTCACTAACTATGTGTTAATATATAAGAATAATATCGCTAAAATAATTAATGTCCTCACTAATTTTGAGTGAAAGATCTGTTTATCTAGAGTATCTTACCACCTCTCCAAGAAAGTGTTCTCTTTGAGACCTTTTCTTCTTTTGATCAAAATTTCCATACTCTTAAGCTACATGAATCTAAACTTTTATCTATCGGTAATCTTAAGTATAAGGAACAACCTTCATCCTCCAGTCATTTTCAAAACAAGACACCATTCAAAGCATCTACATCTACACCAACCAATAATAAAATCACTATTAATGCCATCACCCCATCTAAGGAAGTTGGTCGTAATTGCACACAGAGCACGTGTACCAACCTTCTTATGGCACCACATATTATATGAAAGTAAATCCTCGACTTTGACCTCATTTCCCTACCTACACCACTTGAATTCGAACCATAACGACATAAAGGATGAAATTACAATGAAGAATTCCATTTTGATTATCATCATTTGTGTGGGACACTCTAAAAATCATTATCTAAAACTCAGGACAATTATCCAAGACCTAATTGAAAATGACCAGCTTGAATTTATAGAACCTACTAGCCCTTCTCCCTCTAAGGACAAGGGTAAACTCAAACTTAATAATAACTCCCACCAATGTGATAAAAATACGGTAGATTCTTCCGCTAATCATAGATGTGGCATCACCCATCATCTCTTTTTCTAATGTTGATTATCACACCATGTCTACGTATCTAATAATTTACATATTTAGGCATCTATTAGATCGAATTCTATAAAAAATACTAAGGTTAATCAATCTTATCCCATCAACGCCTGCTCATTATCCTTCTTACGCTCTATCGGTTACCCTCCATCACAAATTGACTACCTGTTTAAAATATTGTTATCACTAAATCACAACACCCTTATATTTTCACAAGTGTGTGTGCTTGAGCTCATGGTGTGACTGGGTAACATGGGTGTTATCTCCAAGTTGTGGGACTTTCTACTTGAGATAGACCTCCAGAGAAAGTTGGTTCTTACTCCTAAACTACCTACCACAATCTACTCTAATGCAGGAAAAACTATCTTATCCTAATCTAACTTTCCAAGGGACCAGGGAGAGAGAGTGCATGAAAACAAATCCTACACTAAAGTGGTGATACACCAGAAAAGGAGGGAATGAGAATAGCTTTCCAATGTGTGAAAAATGGAAGCAAAATACATACTAGAGAGGGTGATAATAGTTCTCCATAGTCTAGCAACTACATTCACAATAATATTTCATACACACACAATGATAATGAATCCCTGCAAGAGCATAAAAATAGACACAATATATTCATAATAAGATTGAAGAGACAAGAAGAATGTCAACAAACACAAAGCATGGGAATATACATCCAAAAACTTGCATCTATTTCTTCACTGATATGCACAGTTCAATCTACTAAAAATAAACACCTCGATCACCATACAAGGGGTCCACTACAAGGGCATGTAGTACATTGGCTTCACAAAAACAAAATGACATAGTTTTGTTACCCAAACTATCGTCCTTTACAATGAGCCCATACTTCAATTTATAGAATTTGGAAGAGAAGGGATTGAAATCCCGAAATATTCCTTTCAACCACTTGCAAGAGGTAATAAATGAAGTTAAATGATGGTATGTTACTTACAAAAGGATCCCCATGTTGTCCCATAACCTGCAATTGGATAAAATGATAACCATGCCTCTTAATAGCACTCTCAACTACTAATTAAAACACTTTTAAAAACCTAGAAAATTTTCCTTCAAATCACCATTAAATCTTCATTAATTTCAATATTTCTTGATTGTTGTGCTTTTGTATCGTAGTCATGATTCCAACGATACCCATTTTATGAAAATATGTCAAGAATTATAAAATCTATAGCCTATACGAGTGTGAGCAACTATTTTGAGATTGCCAAGGATTTCTTACATTTTACGGGAATGAACATTTAAAATTTTTGGAGCTTGATATGTTTCGTTAATTTTAACCCACCTAACATCATTAAAAATTGAAAATTCAATTTTTGTGACATAGAGGATGTCGTGCCCTTTCCAAAAGTCAAATTTTGTTAAAATCGAGTCCTAAGTCAAAATTTATGACCATTTGAATTTTGGGGTCGGGCATTCCACTTTCCCTTCAGATTGCGGGTATTGTGGATTTTTGAGAAACTCATGTCCCTGCAGTACTTGGACCATGCGGGCCTCCTTTCTCCACGTCACCATATTCGGGATTTTCTACCCTTGCATGTCCACCATTGACTAGGATAGATGTGTCATTGACCCCGACTTCTCCACACCACTCGCTCGTGGGTATTTCAGCTATTTTAGGTCCACATGTCCCATTTGTCCCAAAACATTTCTATGCCTTTTACGTAATGAAGCTGGCTATGACCAAATTGGATTTTCAGGCATTTTGGTACTTTTTCCCAAAGTGTCCGTGGACCGTGTGAGATAAAATTTTCTACTTTTTCCACATTTCTCTGTTCATGAGCTATTTATTTCACTTTTCAAGGCACACACGTATTACTTATGTCCAAATTGTTGTATGGATTGCTCGTAACATTTTTATCCACTTTTTCTACATTTTTACTTGATATACGCTTCGATTAGATACTTTGGCTTTATGGGGCTCGACTATCCTAGACAATGTTTTCTCGCCCTACCTGCATTTCTCTTGCTCTTTAGCATTTGAGCCCAAACTAGGTACGATGAACCCTGGTACGATCCACATTGGTTCCATCCATGGACCTCAAACCCGATTTCAACTAAAATAGGCCCTTAACTTCATTTTTATAATTTTTTTACAATATTTCACTAAGCGCTTGGATATTTCTTTAGATAGGAAGTTAGAGAAAAGCGAGGATCCCTCAAAACATGATTTTGAGCATCGAACCATTTCGATTGCTCAAGCCTAAATAAATTGTCCAAGTTAACAAAAATTTACCCTAGGGTATGAATTTTGGATAAAAATTACCTTACGGTGTTGTTAAGTTACATGTCACAATTTGGTCCTCTCACTCTTTTATACCTTTCCTTGTTAGCCAAGCAAGATCAAAGGATGCGACTTGCTTCTTGGTCTCAATTGGATTTTTCTATTCCAATCTATTATTTCTACAAACCGCTTACACCTTAAATTCATTTACAACAATCAAGTTATTTTCATTAATAGCATCTCTCCTTCACCTCCATTATTGTCATCTTATAGTTGCCTTTGCTCGTCCATCCTCTCTTCCTTCTTAGACATCTCCTATGATATTTCCCATAATGTATTATACACCTACTTAAACTCCTCAACTATCCTCTTCATAACCGGTCCATTGCATTAGTTGTACACACTTTGGCATACACCTATTCCTAGGACCACTACCCCATCCCAACAATGCTCACCTCCTCGCTTTATTCCATGTGGATCATTCTCCCCTTCACACATGATATTTTCTTGATCTCCATCACCCACACACTATACTACATAAAGAGATTCATCTTATATCCACCCATCGCACGCATATCGGATTCATTCCACCATGCAGTTTTGTCTACCATACAACCCTTACTCAAGCATGGCCCTAAATTTTCATCATCTCGGGCACCATTTGAGGGGCCTTCATCCCTCAACTTTATCAATTTAATTTTTCTTCATGCATGCTTGGGGGCATTGCAACTAATCCCCTCTTATTCCAGCATATTTACATAGTCTTACATCACACCTTTCATAGTTATCATTTACTATCCTCTCCTATAGGCATATCATATCATGTCCCATAACAACATCATTAATCGATGAAATAGTCTTGTGCTTTGGTTCACACTTGACTGTTCAGGAATTACCATTACACCTAACCCCACACACTACACCATAGGCACTACATATTTCATTTCATCCTACATTTTGTGTCATACATCCTATACTTATTTCTACATTATACTAGTCTACATCAACGCATTACATTCCTTATGATATATATGCATTTCATGGCATTATACACTACACATTTTCATATCATACTAACCATATACTACACTAGTCATCATTTCATACAAACCTAGTTTTACATCTCCTCTGTTGGTATCCAAATTTGTTCTCCTTTTCGGTCTAAGAAGCACCATACATATGTCATGGAGCATAAAGGCGCTTTAGACCATGTTGTATGTCATTGGTAGTTGGGGATATGGTTTAGTTAGCACTTAGGTTTGTGGTGAAATGGATAGCACTCCAATAGGACTTGATCTTGTCCTAGCTATTTTAGGTTGTGCCTTGTAACCAAGGTAAGAGGACCTATTTTGTAACCTTGTAATGGTGAAGGAGATGAAGATGTACTTCTCTTTGCTTGAAATTCTATGATGGAGGCCTTGATGAAAACATGATTAACACCCCAGATCTGAACTCTCACAAGTTTTCACTTCTCAAAACATGGGTATGTTCTCAAAACAAGGCAAAGGTTACTAGAGACATTGGAAATTATGATTTGTTATGCATACTTTTACAAATGGATTTTGATCTTCTGTGGGTATACAAATGCAAATCAAGGATAGTGCATGATAGGATATTTGTTGTCTAGATGGTTTTTGGTGTGGGATTGAAAAGACAAACTAGGATAGATCAGATCTTTTACAATCTCTATAATACTTGAACAACTATCAAATGAAATGCCTCAAATAATTAGGATGTCCTTTCAACCTAAGAGGCACAAATGGTTGCCAGCTGCACCCTTCACACAATATTTGAGAACTCAATTAAACACAAAAATCCTTGATCAAACCATGCCTAAAGTACCCCCAAAGGCTTATAAGAAATCTCTGCGCAATCGGGGAAGGTAAAGTGATTTTAAACTTGTTTCTCATTATCAGATGAAGGCTCTTCTAAATATGAGATTGCAAATGCCACTAAACTATCAACCAGAAATGGAGATCTTGTGTGATTTCTAAAGACTTTCAATGTAAGATTGCAACAAGAACAATAAAATTTATTTGCAGGCATTTAAAAATGATAACAGACACCATATTGCCTAAAGAAAACATAGATTTAATTCAAAACTTGTTAGATTCAACAGCAGGGGAGAGTTACATGAACAATCTCAGAGCTGTGTGATGGCTATACACTTGTAACCAACTCACATACATGAATTTCCAACACATGAGACATTAACCTGGTTCTTTGGTGGATTTCTCAAAAAATGAGCTTTCTCTTAGAATTTTTTCTCATGAATCTCTATCTTCTTCCCTACATGTCTCAAAACATGCATTATATATCTCTTTCCACATTTGATCCTTCTTTCCCAAGAAAAGAATATGCTAAGGGATCAATTCTATTACAAAAATTCCTCATGATTCAATGAAAATGACATCAAATAGAAAAACACTCGTAGGTTGCCAGGTGTGCCCAAAAGATTAAATTATTACAAATATTTGGATCATTATCCATCCTAGAGGCACGTTTTTCATCATTGAGGCATGCAAACACCCTTCCTCTCATCATTTCACCTTTTAAAACTACCTCGCAAATTTTGATTTTGTCATTTCACGTGTTTGCTTAGGCTGGGGCAAAAATTATTTCAAAAACACCTCAAATCAAAGAATTAAGCCATGAAAGTGATGCCAATGATCTTGGAAGGCCAAGACGACACAAAATCACTATAAATTTGATGAATTTTGATGCAAAATTCATGATTCCAAGCTTCTTGGAGGAAAAATGGTGGCCAAAAATGAAAATGCACAGTTGCCCTTGATCTGCTACGTGTCAAACTATGATTGGGAACAAATTTGGGCTTATTTTTACTTTTCCACATTTTTTGGAAAAATGGAAAATTTTGACCCTTTTCTCCGCCCCTCCGCCTTTGAATTTTGGAGTTGACACGTGGCATATGGTGGGTCCCATTGAAATCGTGCTTCAATTCTATGCATTTTGACCTTTTTTGGAAATTGGGAAAATTTTCACTTTTTGCCCCGTGGGCCCACACATCTGATTTTTCCCTCGCCACATGTCTCCTTGTGATTCACTAGCGGGCCAACGCATCAAATTTTGATTTTGAGTCCTTTTGGAAAAAGAGAATAATTTTCTTCTTGCCTCCGTCGACCCGCCTTGTCCTCTGCCACGTGTCGCTCGATGATTTGCTTATGGGCCCACGGCTTAAATTTTTATTTTAAGCCTTTTTGCCAAAAAGGGAAAAAATCCCCATTTCCCTCCATGGACCTACTGACCCACCTCTTGCAAATTGTGGACACGTGTCCTCTTGTTATTGGCCATGGGCTTTCGGGCCAAAAATTTACTTTAACCTTTTTGTGAAAAAGGGAAAAAATCCCCTTTTCCTCCGCCACTGCCGACCCACTCTGCGCCACCGTGCTGCCATGTGTCCTCCTCTAATTGGAGTGGGGCAAAATTGGTTTTGAAACTTTATAGAATTAGAGCCAAAAACTCTAAGTCCCCCTCGGCCCAGACTTCCATTTTGAAATTTTTAGGACACATGTCCTCTCCCGATTGGTTGCGGGGCTTTGGACTAATTTTTGACTTTAAAATTTTTGCAAAATAAGGTCGAAAAACCTTAAGGGAATCCAACCACCCACCATCCTGCCTACCAATCAAAACATGCCACGTAGGAAAATTTGGAAAAAATGGGTCCCTGGGCCCGAAAATGCCCCATTTGCTTGAAAAGGTGAAAAATGAAAAATTAGAGCGCCTCCCCGCCTTTCCTCAGCCAATTAGAAGCTACCACATACCCTCTGATATCTCAGCCATAATTTGACGGCTAAAATATGCCCGTTTAACCATCAAAATGTAAAAAATTCAGGGATGCCCTAGAATTCAATTTTTTCACCAAGGATGGCAGATTTTTTGATTTTGAATCAACTGAAGCATGATTTTACAACATTTTCGACCTTGGGATTGGATTTTCAAATACAAACAAGTATGAATTGATAAAATTCAATTTTTCCACGATCTAGCAAAGGGAAAAATTACATAGCCCATGAAATTGGAAAAAATCGAGGCATAGAAAAGGGCAAATTTGGAATATTCCTTCAAATTAGGGCAAAACAACAAGTTTGTGAGAATTTTAAAGCATTCAACTAGAGGGGAAGAAATTTAGACCATTAATTCAAAGGGTAAAACATTTTTGAGCAGATATAGATTTGAAAATTTTAGGGCAACATGGTGCAAGCTTAAAAATGGCACCAACATCCTCCACACATTATACATTCAAGCTAGGTTCCATTATATATATGGGTCTAGCTTTACATGTTATTACTACATATTCTATCTAAACCTATAACTGAATTTTACGTAGTCGACACGACCTACATTTCCTATGTTGCATGATTCACATGGCACATTCATACATCATATATATTCTACACACTACACTAGATTCCATTACATATGGGTCTAGTTCTACCTATCATCCTTACATATTCTATTTCTATATACATCGACTATTACACTTTACACATTACATGTCTTATACATCCTACACATCCTAAATTGCATTTCCCACACCGTGCATTTACATACCATATTCATCACTTGGTAATTTCTACTTTTTTTATGCTTTTGCTGCACTCACAACCCTATGACGCAATTTATTTCCTTGGTCCATACTTGAATGCCGAGGGTTCACAAATAAAATGGATATTACATTCACCATGCACCATTTTCTCATACAACATCTTCTTATCTGACATTTTACTCATGTGACCATTCCAATGTTTGTGACATACACCTTAGTTTAAATCCTCAACCATTCTATCATCTTGTAGTGGTATACACCTTAGGTTACATCACCACTCCCTCCTTTCATCTTGATGTGACATGCGCTTTATGTTAAATCATCACCCATAACCATCCACTCATTCTATAGTGACATACGATTTAGGCTCAATCATCACCTATTATACCATATTATAGTGGTATATGTTGTAGGCTAAATCAACAACCCCATTATCATCTTGTAGTGGTATACACTTTAGGTTGAATCACCACCCCCATTATCATCTTGTAGTGGTATATACTTTAGGCTAAATCACCACCCCCATTTTCATCTTGTAGTGGTATACACTATTAGTGCTCGATCTGTCTCGCCCCATTTGCCATTATTTTCCTCTGATCTACATATTGTGAAATTTTTGTCTCTCGATGTGGGTTTTCTAAAAGCTTCTATTTCCATTTGAGATGCTTTGAGTTGTTTGAAAAATCCATTTTCATGTCCCTCCTTAAAGAAGTTTCCGAGTCTACCCTATTTTTTCCCTAATTTCTTCAAAATCTATAGGCTTTGTTGTTTTTCCTATTTTTTCCCAATCATGGAACCTAAAAGGTTAATCTATATTTGCATGCATTTGAAAATCCAAATCCATGGTAAAAGAGATGCTCAAAATCATGATTCGCTTGTTTTTGTTTCAAAAGGATTTTCATCCTTAGCAAAAAATCGGAGTTCGGGCATGAATGGTGATTTTCTATTTTTTTGACTTGATCCACGGTGTCTTTTTCTGTCAAATTTATTCCTCGGTGTTTAGTGGTCATGTGGCTTATTTTGGTTGGTTAGGAATGGCTGGAAAATGCTTTAACTTATCACTTTTTTCTTTCTTGGAAAAAGGCAAATTTGGTCCCATACCCCGCTCAAATCTCGATTGGTTCTTCCGGTGTTTACGTGGCTTCTTCTAATTGGATGGGGTGTGGTGGGTCTGTTTTTGAACTTGTTCTTTTTGGATACTTTGGCAAAAAGTTTGAACCCACCCCGCAGCCTTGCAAGGCTCTAATTGGAGAAAATTTAAGAGGCACGGAAAAAGTCTTACTTTGACCCTGCAGGAGTACACGTGGCAAGCCCATGCTCATTCAAAGTCTCAACTTTTGGGATCTTCTCAAGATGCACCATAGTGACACATGGCAGTTTGAAAATTCAAAGGGGTGGGGAAGTGGACGATCAGAGGCAACATTGATTTTTGCCTTTTATCATCAAAAGGATTAAAATCTCAAAATGGTCTACAAGCCTGATGAGAAGGTGGTTAAAGTTTGTTTCAAGTCAAAGGGGTAGGGAGGCGGACCATTGGGGGTAACTTGGATTTTTTATCCCCTAATATTGAAAGGATTAAAATCTTAAAATGGCCATGCAAATTTGATAAAGGAAAATTCAAAACTTGTTCCAGTCAATGGCGGAGGTGCGGACTCTCAGGGGACCAACATTGGGAAAATTTTACTTTTGGGAGAAAGGATTTAAAAGTGAAAAAGGATGTGTGATTCCTTTGGGACCAACATTGGGACATGTTTCTTGCCCATTTTTCAAGGGTGGAGTTACGGGGAAAACTTGAAAAAAATTCTGTTTTCCAGAAAGTAGGTAAAATGGAAGAATTTGGCCAAGGTTCCGCTAGGACCCACCTTAGGACATGTGTTAAGCTCATTTCCCAAGGGTATAGGTGTGGAGAAAAATGGATTTTTTTTCCATTTTTCCATAAGGTTGTAAAAATTCAAAGGAAGCCCGCGAGTTTGTCTTAAATTTGAATCTTCCATGTGGATGACCCAAATTCAAAGTGAAGATCAATGGAAGTTGTGTGTCTGAATCTTATTTTCCCCATTTTTATTGAAACACGCCTAAAAGTGTGAGTCTTCATGATTTCTTGGTGTTTCCTACATGCCAAATAGAGAGGAGAGTTAATTTTGATATCTAAGTTTGGTGGAGGAGATCTAGAGATGTATTTCACCATTAAAATGGTTTGACTCTCAAGCTCGATATGATTTTCTATTTTTCTTTTCCCAAGCACGCAAGGAACCAGATTTGATAGATTAGGAGTGGAAGTCATTGGTGAGTTGAAGGAGGATTGTTCTACTAGATGAAGGAGTTGAATGTTGAGATTTTTGAAGAGATCTGCCCCATGAGCACCTAACAAATTTTTACAGATCTAATTCTGGGAATCATGATTGAGATCATGGCGATCACTGGTACATTAAATTTTTTTATATTTTGGGGAAGAAGGGGCTCTATTGTAAATGTTATAAATGGCACACATTTTTCATGCAAAGGGTTGGAGTGTTAAAAGGTCGAAGAAAATTCCCAAGAGGAAAATTTGACAAAGCCTGTCATTTGAGAAGCGTGTGAGAAGCTTTGTATATCTATTTTGTATTAAGTTTTATCATGTCAAGGTGGTTGTGTTGGTGCTCAGATTTGTCTCACCCCATTTGCCATTATTTTCCTTTGATCTGTGTGTTATGAAACATTTTATCTCTCGATGTGGATGTTCTGAAGCCTTTACCTTCGTTTGAATGCCTCAAATTGTTTGTAGAATCCATTGTCATGTCCCTCCTTGAGAAAGTCTCTTATTCTACCCTATTTTTGCCCTAATTTCTTCAAAATCTGCGGGCTTTGCCATTTTTCCTATTTTTCCTCAACCATGGAAGCTCAAGAATGGTTAATCTATATTTGTATGCCTTTGAAAACCCAAATCCATGGTTGAAAATATGCTCGAGAACCATGATTCACTTGTTTTTGTTTCAAAAGAATTTTCATCCTTAGCAAAAATTAGGTTAAGGTGTGAATAATGATTTTTTTGTATTTTTACTGGTCGACGGGTGTCTTTTTCCTATCAAATTTATTCCTCAACATTCGGTGGTCACGTGGCTTATTTTGGTTGGTCAAGGGATGAAAGGAAAATGCTTTAACTTATCACTTTTTGATTTTTTGGCAAAAGGAAAATTTGGTACCATAACCCCACTCAGATCTGATTGGTTCTTTTGGTGCTTACGTGGCTCCTTCTAATTAGATGGGGCATGACGGGTCCATTTTTGAACTTGTTATTTTTGGCTACTTTGGCAAAAAGTTTGAACCCGCCCCGCAGCCCCACCAAGCTCTAATTGGAGTAAATTTTAAGTGGCAGGGAAAAATTCTTACTTTGACCCTGTAGGAGGACACGTGGCAAGCCCGCGCTCATTCAAAGTCTCAACTTTTGGGGATCTTCTCAAGATGCACCGTAGTGACACATGGAAGTTTGAAAAGTTAAAGGGGTGGGGAAGTGGACCATTAGAGGCAACTTGGATTTTTGCCTCTTGTCATCAAAAGGATTAAAATCTCAAAATGGCCCACAAGCCCAATAAGAAGGTGGTCAAAGTTTGAAAAGTCAAAGGGGTGGGGAAGTGGACCATCGGGGGTAACTTGGATTTTTTGCCCCCTAATATTCAAAAGATCAAAACATCAAAATGGCGCATAGCCCGATAAAGGAAAAGTCAAAGCTTGCTCCAGTCAATGGCAGAGGTGCGGACTCTCTTGGGAAATTTGAAAAAAATCCTTTTGGGAGAAAAAAGTTAAAAGTAAAAAAGGAAGTGCGGTTCCGTTGGGACCCACATCGAGACATGTGTCAAGCCCATTTTTCAAGGGCAGAGCTGTGGGAAAAATTTGGAAAATTTTCCGTTTTCCAAAAAGGAGGTAAAATGGAAGAATTCGGCCACGGTTCCTCGGGACCCATCTTAGGACATTTGTCAGGCTCATTTCCCAAGGGCGGAGGTGCGGAGCAAAATGGAATTTTTTTCTATTTTTCCAACAAAGTTGTAAAAGTCAAAGGAAGCCCCCAGGCATGTTTTAAAGTTGAATCTTCCATGTGGATGACCCAAATTCAAAGTAAATATCAACGACAACTGTGAGTTTGAATCTAATTTTCCCCCAATTTTTATGAAACATGCCTAGAAGTGTGAGTCTTCATGATTCCTTGGCATTTCCTACATTCCAAATAAAGAGGGAAGTTAATTTTGATATCTAAGTTTGGTGGGAGAGATCTAGAGACATCTTTAGCCATTAAAATTGTCTAACTATCAGGCATGATTTGATTTTTTGTTTTTCTTCTCCTGAGCATGCAAGTAACCAGATTTGTGAGATTAGGGGTGGAAGTGGTTGGCAAGTCGAAGGAGGATTGTTCTACTAGATGAAGGAGTTGAATGCTGAGATTTTTAAGAGATCTGCCCCATGAGCACTGTCAACTTTTTATAGATATGACTCTAGGAATCATGATAGAGATCATGGTGAGCACTAGTACATTAAATATTTTTATCTTTTGGGGAAGAAAGGGATCTATTGTAAAAGTTATAAATGGCACAAATTTTTCATGCAAATGGTTGGAGGTTGGAGTGTGAGAGGTCAAAGAAAATTCCCAAGAGGAAAATTTGACAAATCCTATCTTTTGAGAAGTCGTCTGAGAGGCCTGTATATATCTTTTGTATTAAGTTTGATCATGTAAAGGTGGTTGCAAGTGTAAAACCATTGAAAAGATCTGAGATTGTTCTATAAACCTTCCCATGCCTAAAAATTCAATAAAAATTGAGTTATTATGTGTGGATCTTATGCGAGAATGTGTTTGCATTATTTCGAATGTCTACAAATAGTTTTCCTTGTTTCCTATTGCAATCTCATATCAAAATCTGTCTTAATCACATAGTTCTCAATCCTTGTGATAGTTTAGTGGCATCTGTAATCTCATTTCTTAGAAGAGATTTTATCTGGGGGTGAAACAAATGATTTAATATCACTTTTCTTTTATTTGTTGACAAAGATTGTCTGTAAGCCTCTAGGTGTACCTCAGGCATGATTAATCTTAGGTTTTGATGTTTTATTGGGCCTTCTAACCCAAACCTTCATGTTAGAATCTCATATATTGTGTGGAAAAGTGCTAATTTGGGCCTCCATTGAAGTACACATTCTGGTTAAACGAACATTTTAGCTATTCTGAAGTATTCTATTGTCTAGACTTTCCATTTTGTAAGAGTTCTCATAGATTTGGAAAATCAAGTTCATTCAGCCTCACCTTCCACTAAAATTTATTTAAAAAAACTAATCCTACCCATAATACCCTTGTTTTTCATATGTGTATACAAATGAATAAATTTTATTACCAAAACATGTAGAAACAATCGGGATTCCAAATGTCTTAAATAACTGAACCTTGCCTAGAGAATATCTCCACTATCTAGAGTGATAACTCATCGAGTTAGATTTTATTGAATTTATCATATTTTCTTCAATGTCTCCTTAAAAACTTCATTAGGAAGGATATCTCCATATCCTCCTTAAAACATAGGCTACAAAAGGGTTCTCTTACCTTGGTTAAAAGGCACAACCTAAAATAGTGGGGATAGATCAAATCCTCTTGAGGGTGTTATCCATTTATCCACATATGAGTGACTAAGGGTCAGTTATTTCCCATCCTTGGCTACAAAATGACTGATCATGATCTATTTATCTCTAAGATTCCTGATAAACTTGTGATGCTGCTCAGACTTTGAAGGAGAATCAATTTGGGTGCTAATAGGTTGCAAGTGTACAACCATTAACAAGATCTCGAGATTGTTCTAGAAACTTTCCCCTACTAATACATTTAATCAAACTCGAGTTATTCTAGGTTGATCTTGGGAAAAATTTGTTTGTTTCATTTCTGAATGTCCTGAAATAGTTTTTATTGTTCCTATTGCAATATTGTATCAAAATATGTCTAAATCACACAGGTCTCAATCCTTGTGATAGTTACTAGGATCTGTAATCTCATTTCTCATAAGATCTTTCATCTAGGAGTGAAATAAATGATTTAAAATCACTTTTCTTTCATTTTTGACAGACATTGTTTGTAAGCCTCGGGTGTACGTTAGGCATGATTGATATCAGGTTTTGATTTTTATTGGGTCTTCTAACTTGAGCCTTCATGTTAGAATCTCATAGAATGTGTTAAAAAGTGCTAGTATGGGCCTCCATTGAAGCACATATTCTTGTTAAAGGAACATTTTAGCTATTTTGAAGTTTTTGTTATCTAGACTTTCTATTTTGGAAGAGTTCTCATAGATTTGGAAAATCAAGTTCCTTCTACCTCACCTCTCACTAAAATTTATTTAAAAACAACTAATCCTACCCATACTACCCCTATTTGTCATGTACGTATACGAATGCACAAATTTTACTACCAAAACATGTAAAAACAATCGGGATTCCAAATGTCTTTATTAGCTTGATCCTTTCCTAGAGAATATTTCCATCATCTAGAGTAACAACTCATGAGAGTTAGCTTTTGTTGCATTGATAATATTTTCTTCAAGGTCCCCTAAACAACTTCATTATGAACGATATTTCCATTTCCTCCATAAACCACAAAGGCTCAAAATGGTCCTCTTACCTTGGTTGAAAGGCACGACCTCAAATAGTGAGGATAGATCAAATCCTCTCAAGGTGCTACCCACTCTGTTTAAATCGAGTGCCAAAAGTCGGATCGATTGCTTCCCCAGCTAAAAAATGATAGACATGATTATCTATCTTCCTCTGAGAATCCTATCAAATCCATGATGTTTCTTGGCCTTTTAAGGAGATTAATTTGGGTACCAACACCTAAGTGGCACCGTTTAGGGAACATTATGATTGCGAGTTTCATTTTCAAACCCTCGTAAAACACTTCTCTTATGCTCCAAGTGTTGTGTGTAATTATTTCAGTTTTCACACTTAGTGCACTAGCTTTCATTGATATTTCTGGGTGCAAAAAGTTAGAGTCTCTCCATTTCCAAATTCTAGTGTTGAAAAAAATTGATGAGATCATATTTAGTGCATATGAACAACTAAGGTGGAAATCGTTAGTGGTGACTCCCCGTTGATCTAATTATTGAAGAGTACCAATGTCTTAACCTCTATCAAGTGAGTTTTGGTAGTAACCTTTGCAAAGCTGGAAGGAAGAAAGTATTTCTTTTCCTGGGATCCTACTATCACATTATTTCCAGAGCTAGGAAAAGAAAAATCAAAAGGAATAAAACCTTGGAGAGATGTTGGAGATCAGCAAAAAAGAAAGGGGATCTCCATTGATGAGAGTGATTGGCCTATTATTGAAGACTGCAATTCAAGTGCTTCTGAATCAGGTAGCCTCTTTTTGGAATTGAATTCTCTAACTAGAGAAGGGCCTTCATTTGATTTTGAAAAGTTTGCTTCTCATTCTGCCCTTATCTTTTAGAATTTGATAGGGATTTCTAAGAAACTAGGCCTTTAGGGGATATCCAATTTGAAAGTTATACCCATGTGTTTCAAAGACCTTCTGCCCCTCATCAATTTTTCACCCCTCTAGGGTCACCTCCTCAAAACAACATGGCCTTTCCCCACCCAGACCTCCATTTGTTGTAAATACCTTTGGACCTATAAATTTTCTAGGGATGGTTTGTTATCCGAATGCAGTTCCTCAAGAAGTAAGGAACAAACTTCCAAAGTTCCAAGGAAACAATGCTATAACTAGTGATCAACATTTAATGATTTTTATCAATATGATGGAATACTTTGAGATTGAACATGAAGATGTGTATATCAAACTGTTTATCCATACTCTGGAAGAGGATAAAAGGGACTGGTATAAAGATTTTCCAGATAATTCAATTGATTCTTGGATAGAGATGAGAAATGCATTTAGATTGCAGTATGGTTATAGAACTGACCCTAGGTTTCTTTTGATAGAATTTGAAAACATCAAAAAGAATCCTAATGAGTCAATACATGATTTCAACATAAGGTTTAATAAGACCACGAAAAGATTTCATGTTAGGATAAGATCGTGTGATGAATCACGTTTGATCAAATATTTAGATGCATTTGATAAAAAGGATGCTTACTATTTGAGGGACAAAAACCCTGCTAATTGGAGGTAGGCCTTCACTATGGATTTGCATATTGAAAACAACATCAAGGAAATTAGAAAGCCTCCAAAGAGGGATGGTGTGAAGTGGGTAAACCAAAAAAACCCCAAACAAGTAAAGGTCGTAGAATTGGAAGAAGTTCAAAAAAATTTGGCGGGGTGTCAAAGAAATATCATACAAACTAGCCGGTAGTAAAGGGGATTGGGTAGATCTCACAATGTCAACACAGAAGAAAGGCCAAGATAGGTTCACAAATCACCAAAGATATGATGACAAAGGAAAGGGACCTATTAGATTTGGAAATAGATAGTCCCAAGCTAGGGATAACAGAATGGTACACGATCCTTTGGTTCTTAGAGTTGTTTTGGTTGAGAGGAGAGATGTCATTGATTGGTGTGATGAGATGTTTCATTCCCCATGGTCCTTGTGAAGAAGATCAAAAAGAAGAAGAATCGATGATGACAATGATGATGATGTATGCATGATGGGTTATTCTATGAGATCACAACAAGGGGCAACTTCAAGCGAGGTGATAACTTCGGATGCTTTGCCACTTTTTGGGATTACATTCATAGGGTACCTATTATTCCTCCCTCTCATATGTTAGAAGTCGATATTGTACAAGATTTTAAATTTCCCAATAATGACTTTGAATACTTAAGGGATTTAATGATAAAGAAGTATGATGGAGGAATCCCCTCTGAGGAAGATAGACAATTACTGATGAATGTTGTGGTTTCTCAAGAGAAGGAATATAACACAAGAAGTAAGGCTTTAAATGGGGTAGGGCCTCAAGCTAAGCCAAAATCTCCCTTACTTTCAAACATTCCTAAAGAGGCTCCTAAGAAAGATACATCTGTGAAAATCCCTACAATTCCAAACAAAAATCATACCCCTCTTCATGCCCAAGCTGTCAAAAATCTTGTACCACCTAGTGAGTGTGTCATCTTTCCTTGCAATGCTGCCTTGCCAAATTCTATCCCTTATGACATTTCCCAGGTCTTGAGTCAAATCAAGATCTCAGTTCCAATTGTCGAGTTGCTTAGGATCCCTGAGCACAAGAAGAGGGCATTGGAGTATTTTGTAATGAAAGAGGAGAATACTTCCCTAGGTAGAAACATAAACATTGTGGAGACCCCACTAGTCATTAAAGAACAGAAGTACCACCAGCATCAAAAGAGCTAGATGAACCACCTGAGGTCTATTTGGGGACATCCTTGGTGGAATATCAACTAAATGTGGATCCATTCTTCACCACTCTAATCATTAAAGACAGATTGCTACACAACTGCATGTTTGACTCAGGGGCATCATGCAATGTTATGCCCCTTGAAGTCATGAATGAGCTAGACATCAAGGTAACAACAACATATGGGAAGTGTACTGCTATGGATTCTAGAGAGGTGCCAGTGGTGGGATGTTTGAAGGGTCTAGTGGTACAACTTGTAGCCTATCCAGGAAGAAATTTAAAACTTGATGTTGTCATTGTTGATTGCCCAGCCAAGTGGGGCATGCTATTGTGGAGAAAATGGGCTACAAGCATTAGTGGGAGTGTCCAAATGGACATGTCCTATGCTACCATTCCAATTTAGGGCAGCCTTGTCAATTTGTATGGGGAAAAGAAGATGTTGCACCTTATTGAGGATCCCAACAATGCATCCTATGAGGTATTGTACACAAGTGTTGATGTAGATAACTTTGTAGGATTTGCTGATGGAAAGGAGCAAAAGATTGAAGAATGCAAATTCCTTGAACAAACGGGCTCTCCTTGGACTCTATTGTTTGATGGAGCTTGCTCCAAGTTTGGGAATGGTACTAGTGTTGTTTTTCTTTCTCCAAGTCAAGAAAAATTGTTTTTTCCTTCAAACTCAATTTTGAGTGGACTAACAACATTGTTGAGTATGAGGTACTATTGTTGGGTTTAATAATTACCTAGAAATATGGTGTAGAGGACATCATTGTCAAAGGAGACTCAATATTAATAGTAAAATAAGTCAAAAAACTGTATGCCACAAAGAATCAACAAATGAAACAATACAAGCATGCAGTTTGGGATTTCATTGAGATGTTTGATTCATTTAACATTGTGCACCATGATAGGAAGTTCAATGACTTGGTAGAAAAACTTGCAGTGTTAGGGTCTCGTTTTGACAATCGTGCAATGTCTCCATATTGTGAATATGATGTGGAAGTATTGACAAGACCCTTTGTCCCTGACAACATCAAACACTGGCAGGTATTTGATGATGATACTCGAGATTAGAAGATTTCTACGAGAACAAGGGGAGTTTGTTTATCGATGCATTAATTTGGAGCTAATGGTATGTGCCATAGGGGAAGGAAACCTTTTTTTTGCAAGGGCATCATCCAATTAAATACTAATACCATTCCTAGAGGGCTAGTTGCTCTTAAGTCCAATTTCGATAATGATGATCATATTATTAACAGGATGCATGGTAGCCTCAAGGGATATTGAGGAGCATGACCTTGGTATAAAGGAGAAGCCAAGGAAAATTTTTTAGGCAGCAATCTCAGCTAGGAGGAGAAGTAGTCCTACATCCAATTGTTGAAAACATCGGGATTGCATGCCTTGGACCTATTCCGAACTAAAAGCATACAGAAAGGACATGTTTCAACATGAGATTCCCTTGGAGTCTAATGTAAATAAATTCAGGAAGAAATAGAGGCCCATCAATCCACTCTTATCCCTCAAAATTCAAGAAGAACTGAAGAAGCTAAGAGATGGAGGGATTATTTAGCCCATAATATATTCTTCTTGGGTTGTAAATCTAGTACCACTAAGAAAGAAGAATGGTGACATCAGGATGTGTATAGATTTCAAGAATCTAAACAGAGCATCTATGAAGGATAATTATCCTTTACCAAATATGAAAAACATGCTGCAGTTAGTGACTAGTTCTGAATTACTCTCCACCCTAGATGGCTTCTCTGGTTATAACCAAGTTGTGGTGAAGGAATAAGAAAGGATCAAGATAACCTTTACTACTCCTTAGGGAACCTATGTATATGTCAGGATGCCCTTTGGTTTGATGAATGTTGGTGCTACCTTTCAAAGAGAAATGGATGTTGCTTTTTCTAGTTACATCAATGATTTTATTGTTTTCTACCATGATGATGTAACTATGTTCTCCAGGAAGAGAAGTAATCACCTGCTGCACTTAGAGAAGATGTTGATAAGATGTAGAGAATATGGAATCTCACTTAATACAAAGAAGTGTCATTTTAGAGTGTAGAAAGAAAAATTTCTTGGTCACATTGTGTCACAAGAAGGGGTGATGATTGATCTAGAAAGGGTAGAGGCCATCAGCAAGGTCCCAATTCCAAGGACCAAGAAAGGGATTCAATCTTTCTTTGGGCAAATAAACTTCATCAGGAGATTCATATCAAACTTTGCTGAGTTGACCATTCCAATCACTTCCATGTTAAAAAGGACTAGGCCATAAAATGGGAGGAGGCTGCCATCCAAGATTTCAATGGGATTAAAGAGGCACTAAAGCATGCACACATTCTAAAGAAGCTCTAGATTATAAGAAGCCATTCAATTCAAAGAACATTGTTTCTTCTATCCTGTTACAGAAGGATGATGAGGGGGTTGAAAGGCCAATTACCTTTTTCATTAAGGAATTGCAAGGGGCTGAGTTAAAGTAAACTATTATCGAGAAGCAATAATTTTCCTTAGTAAAAGCAACAAAGGTTTTTAGGCCTTATATTCTAAGTTTTAAAATTATTTCTTATGTTCCCCACACCATAGTCAAATAAATCTTATCATAGATGGAAGTCTCAAGAAAAAGGTGCAAGTGGGTGAACAAGTTGCAAGAATATGATATGGATATCCAAACCATGAAGATGGTGAGAGTTTTAGGCCTTCTTAAGCTTATGGCTAAGATAAACTTGCAAACTATTGAGGTAAATGAGGTAGAAGAAGATAGGGTAGATGTTTTTCAAACATTGATGAGTTTTGAGTGGTACAAAGATGTAATTTTTTATCTCAGACATATGAACTTCCCTGAGTATTTAAGTAAGAACCAGAAAAGATCCCTTAAGTTGCCTTCCCGAAATATGTCATTACTGATTATGGGTTAGCTTGTAAGAATCCAAAGGGAGTTCTATTAAGGTGCATTACTGAAGAAGAATCCCCCAAGATAATTACTGATCTCTATGGAGGAGTTTGTGGGGGGAATTTTGCTGCAAGAGTCACAACATACAAGATCTTGAGGGCTGGTTATTGGTGACCAACTCTTTTCAAGGATACAACTCTTTTGGTTAGAAGAAGTGAGAGTTTCCAGCGCTTCTCTAGAAGACTGAAAGCTTCAGGCTCCCTTCCTTTGCAGCTTGCATCAATTGAAGCCCCATTCAAGGAATGGGGAATGGATTTCAATGGTGAGATTTCAGACCCTTCAAGTGTTGGCCATAAGTGGATTCTTTTAAAGAACTGATTAATTTACTAATGGGTGGATGCAATCCCCACCAAGAAGGAAACACACCAAGTTGTCATGGACTTTGTGCTAAACAACATCATTTGCAGGTTTGGGGTGCCAATCAAGATTGTAGCTGATAATGCCATGAGATTCAGAGCTAAACCTTTGGTGGTAATGTGCAAATAATATGGGATCAACTTGACATATGCATCTAATTATAACCCCTAAGGAAATGGACAAGATGAGTTCAATAATAAGAACTTGCTGAAGATTATCAGAAGAACCTTGGAGCTAACAAGAGAAAATGGGGTGAACACTTGAAGTTTATTGTTTGGGTTGATAAAATCAACATCAAAAGAGCCTTTGGAAAGATTACATTTGAGTTGGTGTATGGAACTCGGGTCCATTCCCCCCTAAATATGCATTTATCCTCATATCAGTTCATTCAACAACTAGAGGACCAAGAATTAAGTCCTTATGATGCTCACATTAACTAGATTGTTGAACTTGATGAAGAAAGGAGGGCATCCCACTAGAGGCATGTAAAGTTCAGAGAAAAGCTGAAGAAGTTATTTGACAAGAAGGTCACTCCCAAAGCTTTCAATTTAGGATATCTTTTTCTACTATCGGATAGTAGGCATGAAGATAAGGGAAAACATGTCAATTTTAACTCATTATGGATGGGCCCTTACTCCGTTGATATTAGAATTGGTGAGAGTACCTTCTTCTTGAAGGATTTGGATGGTGAGTTTCTCGAATTTCCTATTAATGGTAGGAATTTAAAGCATTTCTTGGATTGATTCCCTAGAATCAAGGTGAACATCTTTTGTACAGTGTATAGTTTGTTGTTTGTTTCTTGTCTTTTGTGTTTTTGCTTGGTCTAGTCCTTGGTGACCTATTTTTTTGCTGGTCTCTCTGTTCTACAAGATGACTCCTTTGCCGAATGGATATTTTTGACACTTGGTCTACCAGTGGCACTCACAGGGAGTGCCCATCCTCGAGTTGGAGCTAATGTTGATGCTCAGATTTGCCTCGCCCCATTTTCCATTATTTTCCTCTGATCTGTGTATTGTGAAATTTTTTGTCTCTTGATGTGGGTTTTCTGAAATCTTCTATTTCCATTTGAGATGCTTCAAGTTGTTTGCAAAATCCATTGTCATGTCCCTCCTTGAAGAAGTCTCTGAGTTTGCCTGTTTTTCCCTAATTTCTTCAAAATCTACGGGCTTTGCCATTTTTCCTATTTTTCCCCAACCATGGAAGCTCGAAAATGGTTAATATATATTTGTATGCCTTTGAAAATCCAAATCCATGGTCAAAACAATGTTCGAATCATGATTCACTTGTTTTTGTTTCAAAATAATTTTCATCCTTAGCGAAAAATTGGGTTCTAGGCATGAATGGTGATTTTCTATTTTTAATAGTCTGACAGGTGTCTTTTTCCTATCAAATTTATTCCTCAACGCTCGTTCGGTGGTCACATGGATTGTTTTGGTTGGTTAGGGGATGGAGGGAAAATGCTTTAACTTATCACCTTTTACTTTTTTGGAAAAAAGGAAAATTTGGTCCTATACCCCACTCGAATTTGATTGGATCTTTTGGTGCTTATGTGGCTTCTTCTAATTGTATGGGGCATGGTGGGTCTATTTTTGAACTTGTTATTTTTGGATACTTTGGAAAAAGTTCGAACCGCCCGTGGCCCCAAATGGCCCGCCAGTGCTATGATTGGAGTAAATTTAAGATGCGGGGAAAAGGTCTTACTTTGACCTGCAAGAGGACACATGGTGAGCCCGCGCTCATTTAAAGTCTCAACTTTTGGGGATCTTCTTGAGATGTCCCGTAGTGACACGTGGAAGTTTGAAAAGTCAAAGGGGTGGGGAAGCAGACCATCGAGGCATCCTTGATTTTTTTCCTCTTGTCATCAAAAGGATTAAAATGTCAAAATGTCCACGCAAGCCCGACGATAAGGTGGTCAAAGTTAGTTTCAAGTCAAAGGGGGAGGCGGACAATTGGGGGCAACTTGGATTTTTTTCCCTTGATATTCAAAGGATTAAAATCTAAAAATGTCCCACAAGCCCGATAAAGGAAAAGTTGAACTTTGTTCCAGTCAACGGCGGAGGTGCGGACTCTCAGGAAATTTGGAATATTTTCCTTTTGGGAGAAAGGAGTTAAAAGTGAAAAAGGAAGCGCGGTTCCACTGGGACCCACATTGGGACACGTGTCAGGCCCATTTTTCAAGGGTAGAGCTGTAGGGAAAACATGGAAAATTTTCCCTTTTCCAAAAAGGAGGTAAAATGGTAGAATTTGGCCATGGTTCCATTGGGACCCACCTTAGGACACATGTTAGGCTCATTTCCCAAGGGCGAGAGGTGCGGAGCAAAATTGAATTTTTCCATTTTTCCAAAAGGTTGTAAAAAGTCAAAGGAAGCCCCCGAGCCTATTTTAAATTTGAATCTTCCACGTGGATGACCCAAATTCAAAGTGAAGATCAATGGTAGTTGTGTGTCTGAATCTTATTTTCCCCCCATTTTTTACTGAAACACTCTTAGAAGTGTAAGTCTTCATGATTTCTTGGTGTTTCCTAGACACCAAATAGAGAGGAGAGTTAATTTTGATATCTAAGTTTGGTGGAGGAGATCCGGACACGTCTTTTTTGCCATTAAAATGGTCGACTTTCGGGCTTGATATGATTTTCCTTTTTTATTATCCCAAGCACACAAGGAACCAAATTTGACATATTAGGGGCAGAAGTGTTTATCGAGTTGAAGGAGGAGTGTTTTACTAGATGGAGTTGAATGATGAGATTTTGAAGAGATCGCCACATGAGCACCCAAATTTTTTACGAGATCTGATTCTGGGAATTGAGATAGAGATCATGGCAAGCACTAGTACATTAAAAGTTTTTATCTTTTGGGGAAGAAGGGGCTCTATTGTAAATGTTATAAATGGCACAAATTTTTCATGCAAAGGGTTGGAGTGTAAAAATGGTCAAAGAAAATTCCCAAGAGGAAAATTCGACAAAGCTGTCTTTGAGAAGTTATTCGAGAAACTGTATATCTATTTTGTATTAAATTTGATCATGTCAAGGTGGTTACAATTGTAAAACCATTGACAAGATCTGAGATTGTTCTAGAAAATTTCCCTTGCTGATAAATTTAATCAAACACGAGTTATTAAGGTTGATCTTAAGCAAAATGTGTTTATTTCATTTTTGAATGTCTCGAAATAGTTTTTCTTGTTCTGTTGCAATATTATATCAAAATCTGTCTAAATCACATAGGTCTCAATCTTTGTGACAGTTTAGTGGGATCTGCAATCTCATTTCTTAGAAGAGCTTTCATCTGGGAGTGAAATAAACGATTTAAAATCACTTTTCTTTCATTTGTTGACATATATTGTTTGTAAGCCTCTACGTGTACGTCAGCGTGATTGATCTTAGGTTTTGATGTTTTATTGGGTCTTCTAACTTGATCCTTCATGTTATAATCTCATAGATTGTGTGAAAAATTTATATTCTGGGGATTCCATTGAAGTAGATATTCTTGTTAAAGGAACATTTTAGCTATTCAAGTATTGTTGTCAAGACTTTCCATTTTGTAAGAGTTCTCGAGAGATTTGGAAAATCAAGTTTATTCAAGCCTCGCCTCTCACCAAAATTTAATTAAAAACAACTAATCCTACCCATACTACCCTATTTGTCATGTGTGTATACAAATGCACAAATTTTACTACCAAAACATGCGAGAAACAATCAAAATTCCAATTGTCTTTAGAGCTTTGAACCTTGCCTAGAAAATATCTCCATCATCTAGAGTGACATCTCGAGAGAGTTAGAATTTGTTGCATTGATCATATTTTCTTCAAGGTCCCCTTAATAACTTATATAGCAAGAATATTTCCATTTCCTCCATAAACCACATGTTACAAAAAGGGGTCCTCTTACCTTGGTTGAAAGGCACAACATAAAATAGTGAGGATAGATCAAATCCTCTCAAGGTGGTACCCACTCTGTTCAAATCACGAGTGCCAAAAAGTAAGATAGATTGCTTCCCCACTACAAAACAACATACATGATCATCTATCTTCCTTTGGGTGTCCTATAAAATCCATGATGTTGCTTTTCCTCCTAAGGAGATTAATTTGGGTACCAACATACACCCTTATGTTACATCATTACACCCTCCTTTCACATTCTAGTGACATACACTTTAGGATAAATCATCAACCATCTTCATCCTTTTATCATTTAGTGATATATGCCTAGGGCTAAATCATCACTCACCTATTCAACAACGTTGTGATATCTACTTCGGCTATAGGATTCACGCACATCTCTCCACATGTCATATTTCATCAACCTTACATATACACACTCATCACAAAGTGCCCTAGACACAACCAACACTAGTCTATCATTTCCGATGACACACTCTCATTTACGATTCATTATTGACTATTGAGGGGACATAAAAAAATGAACCTCTTGCATACACTTCAATCCACTTTGGGGCATGTTGCTCCTATATCTAAATCTTTTATTCCATTCCATCCATCCATACTATATTGCATTGTCTTTGCGGCATTTATTTTTGTATGCTCACTTTATTACACAAGTTAGAATTTGCTTTCTTATACGTCATTATCATAAACACATGTGTGTTCATGCCTTTTTTAGTGTGATTGTAGATGTAGGATTCTACACGCAACATGGATGTTGACCTTCTACCCTTCTATGATAGTCATTGGGGCTTCCATATTCATCTTATCCCGATGTTATTGTTTCATTTTGTAATTAACATCTTATATTACTTGCTTATACACACTTTTTCATATTAGGTATCGCTCTAGCATGCTAACAGGCGTTCCATGTGTACATAAAGCTGTACACATTAGGAATTATTTAGGTTGGTCTTATACTACTATTTAAAGTTTTCTCAAGTGAATAAAGTACTAATTAATCCCACCTTTTGGAAACCTTTATTTTATATTTTATTTTTCATTCCCACATATTTTCTTGCAAAAATCCACCAATTTCACGATTGTCCTAACATTTTATTCTAATTTTGGGCACAAGGCCTATACATGGGCACCACAGGGGGCACCCTTGTCCCCACAGGGCATCCCAATCCATGTTTTTCTTTACCGCTTGTTTGGAGTCATTATAGCCATTTTTCATCCTTATCTTTTTCCTAATCAGCCATGTCGAGTTAATCATGGAATTAAAGCAAGAGAACCCTATAAATATAAAGTTATAATACCATAATGAAGGTCCTAGAATCACATACTACTATCACTCCATCTAGAGTTACATCCATTGCATTACTTGCATCCACATCTTGCCATACATCTAGATTATGAGATTTACATCAACACACACACAACATAGTGGGAGGATTCTATTTAATTTCATGCTATTATTACATTTTTATATTTGTTATTGCTTGCTTTACTTCACAAAGTGCAACTTGCACAAGAGCACCTAGAGTCACAACCGAGACACACACACTAGAACTACATACGGGTCCAAAATATGGTGCATTGCTCGGTGATAAAACCACTAGTCGGTGGTTGAGGTCAGTCGACCAATTCATTCTACATATTTTATTTTTCTTAGGGTTTGTTACTTTCTTATTTATTTTATGTGGTTATTGCATTATTGAATACATTTGGCACAACTCAACAAATCTAGTGTGTGGACATGCAATATTTCAAGATACCTTGCGACGTTACAAAATTAAGATTTTGGGCATTTACAGAGGATCATAGTACCTAATGTGCAAACCAAGGTGCCTTGGGGCACCCTATACCTTTAGAGGCACCTCGGTTAACTCATATCCTTGAGATCTAGCCTTGCAAGACTTACGAGTGGTCCTTTTTCTTCCAGATTTTATTATCAAACTGTGTGAGTCTTACGTAAACATCTAAGTCATTATTCCTCACTTCCTTTCATAGATAGGGTTTACTTTCAATTAGTATAATTAATTACAATTATTCCATACTATTTTAATCTATTTATATAGCGCTTTAAGTCCTCCTATTTAGATTAACTAGTAGCTATACTTCTCATAGTTTAATTTAATTTTGGTTAATCATCGACCTTCATTCTTCTTGATGATTGACACCTCATGTTGAATCATATGCCACGTGTACAACCTTTACCATCAATGAAAAAACCAATGAAACTATGTCCAACACATGTGTTTTGATGTCTTATGTATTACTAGGAATTTTGTGAGTGCATGTATTTGAGTAGGTGTTTCCTTTGAGAGTTGTGAGGCTTGTAAAATATAACTTTGACACATCTAACACTCCCACAAATTTCATTAAATAATCCAAAAGGCCCCAAATCCTAAACAATGAATATAATATTTTCCAAAATAGACATCGATTGTAGAATTTAAACGCTAAAATATTTAGGTTGAATGCTGAAATCCCAATAATTACCTAGGTACTTACCATATTAGATTATAAAAACTATCTCCTAAATCGTGACTTTTGGTCTTTATGAGACTATTTCCATAAGGTGCAGAGTTACCTAATTTCTTATATTTAATAAAATAAATTTAAACTATAAGAAATAATAAAGTATAATTAATAATAAATGAAAAACTTAGACATTTTTTTGTACATATTAGCCGCCACAAAACATATAATTCTTATACTCTAAGGAACACATACCCCTTCCCTTACTTATGGACCCAAGCCAAGATTTTATTGGCTTGGTGTTTTTTGTTTCCCAAACTGCACCTTTGAGTCAGTAACACAACAATCTACGTATTTTGAAAAATATGCAAAAACTCACCTTTCACCATGATACATCCTACCATAACAATTGTTATCTTTCTTAAACATTTTCTACAACATCGAAAACTATCCTATTTATAAATATATGCTTTTATATTTTCGACTATTTTAAGGTTTCCATTTATATTTATTTTACACTATGTATTTTATACCTCTACTTTTTAGTGAATGTAAACACTTATCTTTCTTCATCTATATTTTTTCCCTTCTCCAAATTTAATAAATATATGCGGTGAAAAACTAGGGCTAACTCTATACATATTAAGAAAAAATTATAATTTTCGATATATCTTGAGGTAGATAAGGGCACGGTTGAATATCTATTATTTTTTATTTCAAAATATTTAAACTTGAAAAATTATAGAAAAATAAATACTTACTAAAAATATCTACAAAAAGTTATCACAAACTAGATGCTCCTATCTATCTTTCTACCAAAGGGTTTGTAAAAATCTTGAATAGTGCTCAAAACATGGAAGGGCTGACTGATTATCTTCTATTTGTTTAAAAAAATAGGAGCACTTATTAACATTTAAGATTTGGTAAAGGTTATTCACCCCATCTCTAGCTACGAGATCTAGTGTTGGCAAGGCATAGAATAGTGGTAAAGGGTTTTTTCCCTAAAAAAACCTATGAATGGTCTGAGAAATAGCTCATTCAAAGTACCATTGAATGGTGATTGATCAACCATGCCCATTTTGAAACCACCCCCAACATCACTTTCAACAAGGAATTCTTTGGATCTAAGAGCTTTTACAAGGAGCATGTTTTGAATTACAGATTCGGATGTTTTGGCCCCAGGTCCTTCAAGCATGGATCTCCAAACACTAGATCTATAATCTTGTTCAAAAGGAATTTTTATTGAGGTTTTCTCTTCCATAGTTGACAAAAAGACCATAGCATCTAAGATTTGGGTTTTTCCAATGCAATACCTTGTCATCAAACCTGAGTTTCCCTCTTTCAACCCACTCACCGAATCATTTTCTTACAAACCTATTTGGATTAGGTTGCCCCATTTACCCATGTAATTATAGATTCATGAATGTTTGATCTCCATTGGTAACGTATTAGGACATATAATTTTCATTGAGACTCAAACTACCGGCTACACCCACACTACATATGCTAGAATCCTAGTTGAATAGGATACCTCTATAAACCTCCCTACTAGCATTGATATTAAAGTACAAAACACCACTTGGTTGCAGGAATTGGACTATGAAGGTATGCATTTTAGATGAAGAAAGTGTTTATGTTTAGGTCACATTATTGTTGATTGTGGGATGGCAAAGTGCCAATCGAGAGAAAACATTAGTGGAAATATGCCCTCCCAAAACATATGGTTTTTATACCACGAGAGGATCTAAACTCCAATGTTGATTTCGATGTGAGTACCGAATTAGTCTCGGAAACACATCTCTCCAAAATTCTAGTAGTTATTAACAATTAGAATACAAAAGACTTGTCTCAAACGAAAAAATAGTTGGTCGAACTCAAAGTATTATGGCCAAGGAAAATATACCTCCTACCTCTAATGTAGAAATACATTATCTGCCGATCAATTCTATTGAGTTAATCCGTCCTTTAGAGGAGGTTTTAAAAGGATGGAAAATGGTGCCCAAAAAGAATAAACCTACTTTCAAGAATCTCATTTCGCGTCTAATATGATTGTGCTCTTCTCTTATGCCCGACTAGTCATCTTCTTTTATCTATTTTTGTCACAATTTTATTCGTTACTAGTATGTTTTCTTTGTTGCGGTATGGTTTTGTAGTTTTTCTTGTTTTTCTGTTGTCTTTCTATCATTTGGCTTAATTTTGGTAGATTATCTTACGCCTTTGTACTTCATTGGTTTATTTTCCTTGTAGTCCTTTTAAGGGTGTGGTCAACACTTGTCGAAAACCACTTAGGTTATCTTGTTTCATCTAGCTTTTATAGTGCCCAATCCTCTTAGACATTATGTTACTATGTTTTTCCGATTATGTATTAGAGACATGGACTTTGTTATCATATTTGATTAGTAGACATTAATAGATGGACATTATTATACTTGATTTTAATTTTGATAGACAATATAGATATTTGGATAATAGATATGTGGTGGAATCATATTGTGGATCATATGCATAAACAGATATTTCAGTACTAATGATGATCAAGCATGGATACTCTGTATATCGACACTTTGAGATTCGTGATGTATTGATTATGTTTGATAATTTTATTGATACTAGTGAAAACGATAGAATTTAAATGTCTAGAAAATTGTAAATAATTGATAGCATTACTTAGCCTTGAGGATGATTTAATTATGTGATATGATGATGTTTATTGACAAATGTGCATGTATTTTATTATTTATGTATTTGATACGGCCACAAGGCCAAAGAAGTATTGTTTTGATTTTTACAGAAATTGTAACACAACAAACAAAAGGGGATAAGCCAACAATGAATGAATTTTGGGCATTAGCGACTTGTCACCTTGGCAACTTGTGATTGTGTATGTTGTTATGTTATTAATATTTTTTAGGAGGCCCCCATTGGGGGTGGTCTTAAATGTGACCATGGGTAAAAGAAATTCCCTTTTCATTTTAATTATTTTGTGAGTATTGTTATCCATTTTTCCCCCTCGGACAAAAATGGACAACATGAGTAAATTGGAACAATAAAATAGGAGAGGCATTCATGAGATGTTTCAGGATAATTTTGTGTTTAAGGAATATTCATGAGGCCTAATATTTTACAAAATAAGCCAAGGGCCATCGAGCAAAAATTTAGCTCCCCGAGTAGCTCGGTGAGCTACTCAGCGTGGTGGCCATGTTGGGAAGGCATTAAGTCAAAATGGAGCTTGTTTCAAGGAGTTAAGCTCAATATTGACCCATAAGATTTAAAACATCAATGGAACATAGGAAAGCTCGAAGGAATTCCCGGTTGATAGCTCGGTGAGAGCTCGGTCGTCAATTTGGTGCATAGCTCCGGGAATAGTTGGGTCAAGATAAGCCTTAAGGATGCGCTCGGTAAGTCTAAAACACAATAGAAAAGGAACTCAATGTCATCTCGGTGAATAAAATGACCTCGAATAACCATCCACAACTTGGAATATAATAAAGGAGCTTGTGATTGATAGTTTTTGAGTTGGGAGGAGGATGTCTACAAGGTGAGTTGATGATTTTAAAATTTCAAAAATGGAACTAGGTGCTCATTATAGCTAAATATTGTACTCCACTATAGAGCCCGCGAGAATGAGCTCGATCACTAGTGAGATGTTTTGGGAGGTTGAGTTTCATCGATGAGCTTGGTGTGAGATTTCAGATCTTGTATGAATATATACGAGGTTTGATTCGGGTGAGTGAGCCACCCAAGGTTGATTTGGAGGTGTGAGCTCGGCTCATAATGGAGATATCCCTAGATGAAAAGTCATAAAGCTATAGCACGGTGGAGAAATGTTTGGTGTGATTTCTTTACATAGTGAGTGGCTCGGCTTGGGATCGGTGCTCGGGAATGTAGAGGAAGAACATGCAAATTCTAAATCAAGGGATACTCAAGACAAATGTGAGCCCACAACAAGTTCCGGACAAGTTGTTATGATAGTTTGGTGAGGTCACATCTCGAGGTTAACATGACCCATAAAATTTTATTGCCACGTGGGGAGCGTAGTGAGGAAAAATCCATTTCAAGGAATTTTTAATGTGGCACTCATAACTAAATGGCATGTTAATCCAAAAATTCCATAAGAAAGATTCGTGGATAACTTTGTTGAGTGGGGAAAACATAATGACAAACCAACGCGAGCCTTCCACTTCATAGGAATCGGGAGAATCATCAACAAGCGAGGAATGGCTTGGCAAACTAAGGGAAAAACTCTATAGACCAACGTGCTACCCAAGTCAATGCCGAGATATTTAGGAGTCACTGAGTTACTCTCTGAATTAATAGGATAATTGTGAATTTGAACGAGTCATGGGGGAAACACCTCTTTTAGGGGAGCTAATGTCAGACTTGATAAATGGAATAGTTGGTTCGAATGGCCCAGGATTGAATCCACAACATGTAAGGAATCTTGGCATTAAAGACAATAAAGAGATAGCTCGACATGGCTTGACATCGTTGGGAGCTCAATTGTGACGTAATGAGGATCTTGTTTCTATAAGACAATGTGAGGCTGAACCTTAGTGAGTGATTCATTTATTGACATGGATAAAGTGGTGAGATCAACCATAGTAGACATATCTCGGAGTGCTTTCTAGAGGATCTCATCCTATTTAAGAAAGAAATGGAGTCGAGATCCGTGAACAGAGGAAGATTACTCATTCACAATGGTTTTGGTAGAGGCATAAGGGACGTCTTGAGCTCAATGGTGGCACCAAGGAGCAAAATCAATTCAAAACTTAGCATGTGAACTTAGTGATGGAAATAGCTTGTCTATTTTTATATCGAATAAAGTCAACAAGATAACACAAATAATCTCTCCGAATTGTAGGGAAAGGAAGCAAGGAAGAAAAGAAAAGTCTTGGTGGGGATATATTGGTGAGTGTACTAGCTCGGTGAATAGGGAAGAGTCGTTGTGGTGAACCATTAAAGATGGAGCTAAAATTTCAATAAACGTAAGGGTGAGATCTCGCGGTGTGAGCCAAGCCATTATGATGCTAGATAAGCTCAATACGAGAGGTGGAAGGAGCTCATCTCTCTAGAAGGTGATCCAAGAAACCAAGGAAGAAGTAAGTATGGGCTGTCATCCTGGGTGAGCTTGATGTTATGTCTTCTCTTCGAGTTCATGGGAGGTACACAAGTTAAAAGAGCTCAGGATAAAATAGCGAGTGTGGAGCCCTTCTTTATTATGCGATGAGCTCGGTGATGAGCTTCATGCTCATTCAATACACAAAGTGAATTGGCAATGATTTCAAGGTGGCGAGATCAATTCAGATTGGAGCCCAATGATGACAAGCCTAAATCGATATTTGAATGTAGCTAGTCCCATAACCAGGTAACTCATCTCAAAGCATGAGATGGATTAACAATGGTAAGAAATTATCACATGCGGAGTCAATTGAAGGAGCTCATAGATGAGCTCATGGAAAATGTTGTGGGGTCGAAACAATAGGAGATCGATTCGTAATTGGAGTTCGTTTGAGTGGGATTTCGGTGTTGTCGAACCTAAAAGACTTAGTACTTAGGATGAGCCAAGAGAGCTCATGTCGTAGGATCTCATAGAGATAGCTTCATTCAACTAGGTCATGGGTAAGTAGTGTGATCGTAATGGGAGCTCGGTAAGGAGGACTCAACAAAGAGCTCGCAGAGTGGACCAAGTTAGTGTAGTTCGATCTATGCGGAGTGAAGAAACTCAACATGTTCATTGGGAGTCATAGCTCGGTCATGGTGTTGGAGAGAATTATCGAGGAGGATCTCATTTCTTAATTGGGTGAGTTGGCTCGGTGATCCAACCACCGAGTTTGTCGTTTTTGGCCATTTTTCATAAACCCCATTTAGTGCAAATCAATCCTAAAGGGTCTAACCAAATATTTTAATTTAATTAATATTTTTATTAAAATATTTTTTAATAATATTTATTATTATTATTAAAATATTTTATTTAAATATTCTTTTAATTAATTGGGAAGATTAGGTCAACAGAAATTAATGACATGTGATGGAAGCTTCTCAAAGTGGTTTAACCAACTCTACTAAATACATCATGTACCTTCAATTTAGGAAGGGAATTTATGTCTCCTTCTCTCCTCTCTCTCAACTTCTTTTATAAATCCAAGTTGGAAGCTCATTCCAATGGGCTCAACAGTCGAGACAAGCTAGACAAGTTAGACTTCCGAGACAAGTTTATATTTTTTCAAGAAAGCTCCTTCTTCGTGCAAGTTGTCCTTGTATATCAAGGTAACTTTCAAGCCTTTTTCCAATATTGTAATGGAGACCATTACCTCTTACGAATGTATGATGCATTGTTCATGTTGTTGCAATAATAAAAGTTTGTGTTTTGTGACTAATCTCATTCCTTTCATCCTTATATACTTCTTTGTTCCTTTCTCATGCTTACAGGTACATTGTGTAAGTTTAAGTTTCTATTACAGGTTCTTGGAGTTTTGTGCTTATCAAGTGGTGGATTATTCCATGTAGTTGAGTTGTGGTGCTTGTTCACCCTTCTCAAGTTCATCCTTCTTCATTGGAAGACTAATAGATTGTTTTTTTATCAAGTTTACCAAACGGAACGTATGCTTCCTAGTCTATGGTATTCCTTACCCTCTCTAAGTTACTGAGTAGGTGAGGTTGACTTGTGGTGCACACACCCTCTTCAAATTAACCCTTCCGATTCTTGCAATGCCCTTTATTTGGTGCATCACCACCTCCTAGTATAGTATCATTTCTACAAATCTCTTTCCCTAAAACCCATGAAAATGTTAGCATAGGTCTGGATAATCATTTTATTACACTACGAGTAGTATAAAACTTAGTTTAGGAAAAGGAATCCGGCCTTCTCCAAAGGTTCACCTCAAGCCCAAGTCCCACAGCTTAAGAGGTGATCCCATGTGTCCCAATCACACCAAATGTCATCTTTACGTTCTAGTCATTCGGAGGGTGTAATGATTTGGTGACAAAAATTTTGGCATGCCCGGTAGGACAAGATGGTACTTATTTTCTCACTTACATAAGTCAAAGTACCTAGTGAATCTATATCTCTAGATTCTAAATATCAGTGCATTAACGTATGTAAAGAATTCAGACAAGAGCTTCTTCAAAGCAAGGAAAATATTAGCATATCAAAATTTCCTTGTCTCCTCCAAAGAGAAGAAGAAGAGACATTTCAACATCACTAGTTGTAGCTTTACCTCATAGGGGTAATTAAACTCCTCTGTATGGAGGGTTTACTCCACCAAGGAATAATCAACCTCTTGTTGTTATGGCACGAAACCAATATTTTCTTCCTTTCAATGCAAGCAATCCTCTTTTGTTGACTCAATGTGACCCTATACCTGTGGCGGAACTCAAAATTTTACCCTTTTACATAGGAGAAACTCACGTTACTCCAGTGAAACATATTCTTGATGTAGTGAGAATTTATGTAGTAAATAATATCATGGATGGAAACGTTGCGAGTTAGATTTCTTGCTATCTCTTTCAAGGGAAAAGCACTTCAATGGTTTTGAGGGTTAAGTGTTGGCACTATAACCACTTGGGACAAGTTAGGAGAAAATATCTATAAACAGTTTGAAGACAAGAGTGATCACCTATCACTTTTGGAACAACTCACTACCATGAAGAGAGATCCCCAAGAATACATGAGTGATTTCAACTTTCAATTCCATAGGACTTGGAATAGGATTCTGACACTCATAAAGCCTTCTCCAAATAATGCATTCTTGTACTATTTACAATCCTTGAATAGTGATGTAACAGTTATGATCTATTCCATGGGAGGGAATACATTACCTGATGCCTACAACATTGCCATAAGAGTGGAAAATTCCTTGATTTAGGCTAGAAAGATAGCTCCATGACCGCCAATGTTGTTGTCTCCGGATCTTATGAATAATCAGCCTATCATTTCTCCTATTCTAGTAGCCTCTAATCAACTAGATCAGTCTACCCCTACCTCTTCAAATGATCTATTTAAAGTCAAGTCATTGCTGTAAACTTTTGGAAATGAGCTCATTGTACTCAAGAGGCAACAATTTCAATACAATCATCCATATCAGCCATAAAATCACCAGTATCAAGATAATCATCCTCCTTTTCATGGGAATAATCAAGCTACAAATCAAGTTGTGAATGTCAGGCCTTTGAACTTTTAGAACCCTCTTATTGCTAGTTCATCTAGAGCCATAGTAGTTATCCAAAATAATCTAGTTCAAGACTACGAATGGTGCTATCCTTGTTCTCCACCCGAAAATCAAAATATTTGTCCCAATGGATTTCTTAGCTAGGCCCTTATGGTTCAAAGTGTATCTGACCTTTCAGAGCCAATAAAAGGTTCATCTATGTAATAAACAACAGATCAACCGTAGGTACCAGAAGAAACCACATTGCTAAAGCTGGAAAGTAGAATATTTTACGAATTGAATCTAGATTCCTCATCGATGGTGGAAAAACTCATTTCAAGAAGAGAGAAATGGAGCCTCAACATCCTAAAGCTGATCAAGCATCCATTTCGTAGCCTTAGTAATCAAGTGGCGGTTCATAGATATGTGGGAAATAAACCACCAGAAACACCTATTAGCCAAGGTGAAAGGAAAGAAGGTTGTTCAGGCATCACAGTACCCAAAAAGCATTTTCCAAAGGAATACCCCAATGCCCAAAGAAGTGTCACCAAATTAGGATTAATTCCCTTCATCATAGTAGAACAAATGAATAAAACCAATCGAGCATTACTATGTGGGATGCCCTTTCAATTCCTTCTCAAAGGAACTTTGCGCTTGAAGCTTTGAACAATTTTGGTACAATCAACGGATCATCAGGTTGCGGAGAGCAGCAACTGCTACAATTTTTTTCTCGCCTAGGAGGGAAAAATATTATTAAGGAAAAAAAAACACCACCATTCTATATTTCCCGATCATCGGTGACCACCTAGTGCATAATTGCATGATCAATTTTGTGTCGATAGCTCGGTCATGCCCAAACAAATTATAGATGTACTAGGCATATAAAATGCACCGATTGGAAAAGGAGTTGTTCAATTTGGATGGCATAGCAATTAAAAGCTGTTTGATTTATAAAATGACTTCAATTTACCATCCATAATGCTTGAGATTATCATTCACCAAAGACATATCAGTCATTGATCTTCCTCCTCTCTTGTCATCCTCCTATCATGAGATTTCTTTGCGCAAGATGGGTTGTTATCTATCAATCGATAGGACACATATGATTCTTAAGACTCGATAAGGAACCAAAGTAACTATAAGGGGGAACCAATCTACCATAATCATGTATAACCCTACACTACTAGTCCTATAAATGGGAATTACACTTTGTCGAGATCCGGAAGAAGAAGATGTTGATCATGAACTGACCACTCTTGTTGAATAGGTCCCCAACACTATGCTACATGAATTAAGTGGAGATAAAGCGTTACAATCCCTATGCTAATGTATTGGAAGAGGAAGAAGTTGGTTTTCTTTTGTTGGAAAAAATGGGATTAGGCACCTATTTTATTCATAAAGAAGATACGATCATACCGCAACTTGTCAAAACACCAAGCAATTCTAAAGGACTATGGAAATTGTTCTTTTGGCTCAAGAGGTAAGAATGGATCTGCGGTATTGGTGTTATGTTAATTTCTCTGAGGGAGATAAGTACTTCTTATCTTTCAGTTGCAATTCAATTTCTCTATCAATGTTGTTGAATACGAGGCCCTTGTCTAAGGAATTTATATAGCCCAAAAGAAGGGAATCAAATCCCGATTGTTTTTAGAGATAGTGAGTTAGTGACGGCATGTAATTCATCAAAAAAATTATCTTTTAAGATCATACAAGAACCGAGTCTGACTTGATTGAATATTTCAAAGCTTTTGAGATCCATACTGAGTTCCTTGAAATCAAAATCAAGATCTTGATATGCTTTTATAATCAGCTCATAATATGACATACTGTTGATATCATGAAATAAGGGAAGTAATTTTTTTAAGTGGTGGTTCAACTGCGGTCCCTAATAATGTGAGTAGGTGATAAGTGTTATATAGTGACAAAAATTTGTCCTTTTCCTACAAGAAGAGGTGGAGTTTGCTACAAAAAATAAAGATAAGTTGCAAGAGTCATATGGTGATCAAATTATACAATTGAAAATAAATAAACTACCAAAAGGATTAGTCACTCTGGAATCCATTTTCAATTTAGATGATCAAGCCAAAAGATAAATTTCTAACATGGTGGTCAAAGAAGAATATTTTGAGGAAGTCGAGGTAGCAAATGAAAAGTTTCTGAAGATTGGAAAAGTGTGTACTTTCAAATAAAAAGAAGCCTTCATAAAAAAATTCAAGAGTATCATGACATTTTTGCTTGGAGCTATAAAGACCTACATGATTTTGATCCAGGTCTAGTACAACATACCATCGAACTGGATCCTAATTCCAAGCTAGTCCGTCATAAATAGAGGTGAATTAATCCTAAAATCGAGCCACCAATGAGAAAGGAGCTAAAAAAACTCATCGAGGCCTGCATAATTTTTCCCATCAAGCATTCCTCATGGATAGCCAATCGGTGCCAAAGAAGGAAGAAGAATGAAGAGATTTAGTTATGTGCATATTTTAGGGATTTGAATCATGCATCATTGAAATATCATTATCCTCTTCCATTAATGGAGTATATCCTTCAAAAAGTGGAAGGACCTCAAATATTTTCTTTGCTCAATGGATATTCATGTTACAATCAAATTCTCGGTCCAAGAATCTAATCAATTTAAAATGTCTTTCATTACGAAGTGGTGCATGTATGTGTATAAAACAATTCCATTTGAATTGTCCAATGTTGAGGCTACTTTCCAAAGAGCCATAGACATGAAATTTAAGGGAATAATCAATGATATCATTTTTGTTTACCTTGATGATATAAATGCTTACTCTAAGCACGTAGAAGATCACATCACACATGTAAGGAAGGTTTTACGAAGGTGTAGGGATTTTGGGGTTTCATTTAAACCCAAGAAGTGTATTTTTATAGTACATGAGGGAAAGTTGTTAGGGTATGTTGTTTCAGCGAAAGAATTGTCAATCGATCCATCCAGGATTCATTAAATTATGTCCTTATCTCAGATAAGTCACAAGAAGGGTCTCAAGAGTTTTCTCGAGAACCATAAATTTCATGTGGAGATTCATCCCTCAATTTGTGACATTAGTTAAACCGCCGACACCCATCTTTGAAGAAAAATATGCCATTCTCATGGACAAAGGAAGTAAGGAGAGATTGAAGCCATCAAAACGTCCATTTCTCAAGCTCCCATGCTGGTAAACCTCAAGTTTGATAATTACTTTATCCTTTATGATTTTGTAGGTGAAGAGAGCATTTCAGGTATCCTCACCTAGTAAAATGATGAATTGATAGAGCAGCCAATTGCTTTCTTCAGTCAATCCCTCAAATACTATGAGCTCAAATATTCATTTGTTGAAAAAAGTCTTTGTGGTTATTGGATATTTCAATAAATGCAAACACATGTTTTCCAACAATAGAATTCATCTGATGGTGTCACATCCAGGTGTCAAGGAATTTTCTTTGAACAAAGAAATGAATGAAAAATCATAATGGATGGATCAAGAAGGTGATGGAGTATGACGTACATATCAAAGTTACCAAACTTGTTAGAGGTATATTTTTGTGTCAACAACTTGCTACAGACATGTAATCAAAAGGCGATGAGGACACAATGCTTCTAAAAAATTATGAGAGTGATGATTAAGTCGACTAATTATCCAAAATGAAGAATTTCCTTTTCTCAAGAATACATCTTGTGAATGTGGATAAAAATCAAAGAAAATTTTTCCATCTTTAGTCTATTCCATATGTTCTAGTAGATAATGTTCTCTTTCAAAAGGATTTGAATGGTGTTCTCCTTCGATGCGTAGGACCGGAATAGGTAAGTAAGATACTAGAAGAGTTTCACAATGGCCTATCTGGAGGACATTATTCTAAACAAACAACTGCTACCAAGATCATGTGAGCCAACTACTATTGGCTAGATTTGTTCAAAGATGCCCATCTTTAGGTAAGGAAGTGTAAGGAATGTTCCTTTTTCATGGGAAAGAAGAAGTTGGTATCTCTTCCACTGTATTCAATTTAAGTGGATCAACCTTTTGTTCAATAGGGGTTATACTTCATCAGAATGATTAATCCTCAATCTAGTAATGGACATAAATGGGTCCTTACTACAACAGACTATTTTACTTGATGGACAGAGGTAGTAACATTGAAAGAGAGTAATGAGAAGGTAGTTTTGGATTTCTTGGAAGGTATAATGACAAGGTTCGGTGTTCTGTTTACAGTCATTTCAGACAATGTGATGGATTTTCTTGGTATGAAGTTGAGTGAATGGGTTGTTAAAAATGGGGTCTACCTCAAGACTTCATCCAATTACTATCCGCAAGGAAATGGATTGGCTAAGTCTAGCAACAAAAACCTCATAAGGATTATTAAACACACGATGGAAACTAACAAGAGGACTTGGCATACATAACTTAAGACTACTTTATGGGTAGATCAGATCACACCTAAAAGGGCCAATCAAAATTCCCCTTTTGTTCTTGTATATGGAAGAGAGGAAAAAATTCCACTCTCCTTGGAGTTACCATCTTTGGAGTTAGCTCAACAACTTGAAGTTATGGAGAATGATCCTCTGACAGTTAGGTTTGTTGAACTCATAGAGTTGGAAGAAGTATGAAACAAGACTATGAAGACTTTGGATCAACACCAGGCTTAGGTCAAGAAATATTTTGACAAGAAGGTATTCAAAAATTATTTGCAAGAGGGATGAAGACAGGTCCAAACTAGGAAAGCACAACAAGTTTGACGCTCTCTGGAGTAGCCGTACATCATCACAAGTTGCAAAGAGACAAACTCATTTCATCTATCTAGGATCAATGCAGAATAACTTCCCATTAATTTGAATTGGATACATTTCAAAGCTTGATTTTGAGATCATTCCACCCCCTGTGCAGTTTAGTTAGGTGTTTCCTCCAATTGCTTATGCACATTGTTGTGTGTTGTCATTTTTTCTTTCCTTTTTGTCATTTTTGTGTTATTCTTGCAGATTGTATCATCCTCAAAAGTTTTTCCAGGAAGGAAGGTTAAAATTTTCTATAGGATTTTCATACATCTACTTCATTCAAAATTCTCCAAGTATGCCATAAATGCCAAATTATTTATCGATTGAGTATAATTTGTGCTTAGCAATCCAGGAGGTCTAAGATTAGATTTTCTCAAGGGGATTCTAAGATGTATCAAAGAATATCAAACTACTTTCAAAGTTTCAACATTAAATCCATGCCCAATGGATGTCTTAAGGATAATGGAATCATGCTTAGCGAGAAACCATCCCAGAGAGGTCACCAAAAATGTTATAAATTTTGCCCCTCGGGTAACATTAGACAACATGAGTAAATTATACCCATAAAATAAGAGAGGAATTCATGAGATGTTTAGGATAACTTTTTGTTTAAGGAATATTCATGGGGCGTAGGATTTTATAAAATAAGCCAATGACCATTGAGAAAAACATTTATCTCACCTTTGAGTAGCATTGAGAAAAACATTTATCTCACCGAGTAGCTCGGTGAGCTAGCCAAGTCGCAAAGGCATTAAGTCAAAATCTAGATTAGTTCAAGGATTGAGCTCAATATTGAACCATAACAATTAAAACCTTAGTGGCACATAGGCATGCTCGAAGGAGTTTCCTTGTTGGTAGCTCGGTGAGAGCACGTCGTCAACTTAGTGCATAGCTCTAGGAATAGCTCAGTTGATCTAAGCCTTAAGGATAATATCGTTGAGTCTCGGGAATGATAGCAAAGGAACTCAATGTCATCTAGGTTGTGAAATTTTTGTAGTTCAGATCAGAAGCTCACACCAGGGAACATGTCAAATTATAAGTTGAGATCAGGTGGTCGAGCAAAGAGTTCACAACTCATTGAAAGAATAAAATGACCTAGAATAACCATTTATGGCTTGGCATAGAATAAAGGAGCTTGCAAATGATATGTTTCGAGGTGGGAGGAGGATGACTAAAAGGTGATTTGATGATTTTTAGGTTAGTAAATGGAACTAGGTTTTCATTCTTACTAAATTTGGTACTCGACTATAGAGCCCGTGATAATGAGATAAATCGCTATTGAGACATTTTGGGAGGATGAGTTACATCAATGAGCTCGGTGAGAAATTTTACAACTTGTAGGAATAAAAATGAGGTGTGATTTAGGTGAGTGAGCTACCCATGGTTGATGTAGAGTTGTGAGATCGGATAGTCATCGAGATATCACCAGATGAAAATTTGTAAAGCTATAGCATGGTGGAGAATATTTTTGTTTGATTGATTTACATAGTGAGTGGCTAGACTTGGGCTCGGTGCTCATGAACGCAAAGGAAGAACATGCAAAGTCTAAATCAAGAGATACTTAAGACAAATGTGAACCCACAACAAGTTTGAGACCAATTTTTGTGATGGTTCGGTGAAGTCACAACTCAGGGTTAGCACGACCCATGAAATTTTCTTTCCACGTGGTGAGCGTAGTGAGGAAAAGTCCAATTCCAAGAATTTTTAAGTTGGACGCCATAACTAGATGGCATGCCAATCCAACAATTCCATAGCGGAGATCTGTGGATAACTCATCGAATGGGGAAAACATAATGACAAACCAACATAAGTCTTCCACTTCGCGAGGATGATTTCTTGGAAAACCAAGGGGAAAAACTCCGTAGACCAACGTCTTTACCCGAGTTAATGCCAAGAGATTTATGAGTTTCCAAGTTACTCTTCGAATTAATAGGATAGTGGTGAATTTGATTGAGTCATGGGGTAACCACCACTTTCGGGGCTAATGTTAAGCTCATGAAATGACATAGTTAGATCGAATGGCCTAGGATTAAATCCACAACATGCAAGGTGAACAAACTCGAATAGGTTCATCGATGGAATTGAGAGTGGTCACGCTGTCACCGGAGCTCAACATAAAGGAGCTTGACATAGCGTTTGATGGATCGGTGGGAAGCACGACATTGAAGATGAAAAAGAGATAGCTGGACACGGCTTGACATCATTGGGGAGATTAGTTGTGATGTAATTAGGATATCATTTCTATAATATAATGCAAGGTAGAACCTTAGCAAGTGATTCCTCGGTTGACATGGAGAAAGTGGCGAGATTAACCATGGGAGACATAGCTTGGTGTGGTTGTCGGATGATATCATCTCGATTTAAGTAAGTGATGGAATAAAATTGATCGAATGGAGGAAGCTCACTTATTCATGGTGGTTTTAGTAGAGTCAGAATAGATGTGCAGAGCTCAATGGTAGTGCCGAGGAGCAAACATGATTCAAAACTTAGCATGTGAACTTGGTGAGTGCAAGAGCTTGTCTATTTTGAGCTTGGAATCATGGGTCAATATGATGACACATACAAGCTTGCTAAGTCAAAGGGAATGTAACCTAGGAAGAATAGACAAGGCTTAGTGGAGAGATATTCGAGAGCCAACCAGGCGCGGTGAATAGGGAAGAGCCATGGAGGTGAACAGTTAAAGATGGAGTTGGACTTTCAATACACGTAAGGGAGAGAAATTGTAGTGAAAGCCAAGCCATTATGATGCCAAACCAACTCAATGCAGCAAAGTGTAAGGATCTCGTCTCTCCCGAATGTGATCTAACGAACCAAAGAAGAAGTAAGTATGGTCATCATTAGGGTGAGCTTGATGTTATATCTCCGCTCATCATGCTCATAGGAGTTACACGAGGTAAGAAGATCTCGGGATCAACAAAAACTACATGTGGAGCTCGTCGGTAGTATTTTTGATCTCGGTGAGGAGCTCGATTCTCAATCAATACGCAAAGTGAGTCGAAATTGAGTTCAATTTGGTGAGATCAATGCAAAATGAAGCCCAATGAAGACAAATATGAATCGATGTTTAAATGCAACTCATCCAATAATAAGGCAACTCGGCTCAAAGGATGAGATGGAGTAACAATAGTAAGAAATTATCACAGACTGATTCAATTGAAGGAGATCATAGATGAGTTGAGCTCACGACAAAGGTCAACAGGAAATTAATGAGACATGATGGAAGCTTCTCAAATTGGTTCAACCAACTGTAATAAATACATCATGTACCTTCAATTTAGGAAGGGAATTTATGTCTCCTTCTCTCCTCTCTCTCAACTTATTCTATAAATGTAAGTTGGAAGATCATTCCAAGGGGTTCAATAAGTCGACAGTGGACAAGTTAGACTTCTGAGACAAGTTTAAAGTTTTTTCAAGAAACTTCCTTATGCAAGTTTTCCTTATATGTTGAGGGAACTTTTAAGTCATTTTCCAGTATTGTAATGGCAACCATTTCCTCTTCACAATGTATGATGCATTTTGCA